>QJOB01000150.1:0-162417 GCA_004155035.1 Monosporascus sp. 5C6A | reverse complement strand
GGTGGAAACATATATTGTTGAAGTTGGGGTCAGTACGTAGGGTGTCTCGAATATTCGGTGGAGCGTGAGGGGGGTGGCGCGTGACCTGGGTGTCTGACTTAGTTTGTGTTTTGTCCAGAGCTGATACTCGGAAGCACAATATCAATGACTACATCTAATTCAATTAATCAATGCTTATTTGCACCTGGACAACAGATGTTCCCGTCTCTGCCATCTTCAATCTATACGGCGTCGGGCAAGACGCACGACCTCAAGACATTTAATATGTGTCTCATTCCCTCGATTTGGTATCAGAGGAACGTGAATCTCAACCACCAACCTTAGGATGGACCATGGCTACAGGATGCTTCGCAGCTACTAGTCTGAGCTGGTCTAGATGGTATGCCATCCGTTCTGAAAGCCTAATCTTCTGCAGGTAATCCGGGGCTTCCGGTCTCTTCAGTACATGTTGAACCCGAACTTGCCGAGCCTATAAGTGCGGCGCCATGAATATCCTCCTCAGTCAAGTCTTCCGGCTCCTGTTCGACGGGTTCGGTCTGGCACGGATCATAGGCATCTAGGTCCGGTTCTTCCTCCGGCTCTAGGACCATCCTTTCTCCTTGCCCAGCCTGTCTCTGTCTTGTGGGGTGCCAGGGGTCGTTGATCTTGGGCGGTAGCTTGCTCAGAACGCGATGGGCGTAATGCGTACGGGTTGATGGTTCGTAAAGAGCAAGAATATTCGATAACAGTCCAATCGGTGACGAAATGTTCAAGTTCGGCACCTCTGAAAAGAACACAGTCTGCAGGCTTGTAAGACAGTTTTGTGCCGAGCTGTGGGAAACACAAGTCACCCCCTGGCCCTTTAGTTACAAGTTGAACAGACCGTAGACTGAGTGGCCTCAAACTTACCAGTGTAACAACCAAGAGAAACCAGACTGGCGAGCCCGAAGTGGACGTCATTTTTATCTCGGTGACGTCCTGTGAGCGTATTGATGCCCACAACTGTCAAGGTTGAAAACGTGGGGAAAGAGAGATCGATACGGTCTGTGTCTGGCAATGCATTGAACACGTTTAGACACTCCTTGTACTCCTTGGGGTCTACTGACTCGAACACGAACCGAGCGACCTCAGAGGCCAGTCCAAGGACCATTGTGCGGAAGATAGGGAACAGCTTTGTGGGGTAAATCTGTTCAACATATCAAGGGAAGCCTCTGCGAAAGCCGGTATCTGGCGTAATATGCACATGATCCGGATTGCCAGTGTCCCTTTGCTGCCCAGGTACCGTAATGTACTACGCACTGGTGCCGCTCTTCCAATTCCTTGAGACCCTTCGCTTTCTCTAGATCCACCTCGGGGTGCTTGGTTGGAATATAGTCATCGACCATGTGCCGACGGGAGCCGGTACAGGGAGGGGCGGAAGAGACGACCATCGCCCGATGGCACTGTCGACCTTACTCATTCGCTCCTCCCCGAAAAGTAGCTGAAAGAGACGTCCAACTTTACAAACTAAGGTGCGTCCACGGCAGTCGAGGACAATCACAATACCGCGCTCTTGTCTCCCATATATGTCGTCATCAGCGGCGGCGGCTTCATCGCGTTGATGGTTCCAGAAGAAATCTTCTAATCGACTGTTATCCTCCTCTTCGATCTGTGCGATGATGGGAATCAGGGAGTCTGGCGGTCTCATTGCGGAGCGTCGAATGCTGTCCCGAGCCTCTCTAGTCGTGCCCAACCAAAATTCTCGGTTAGATTCGCTGCGCATGGTCTTGTACCAGGCCTTACCGTTTTGCCGCCCTTCTGGATGGCCAGCGGTGGACAGGTGCATGGGCATTTTCGGGGCCTCACCGCGCTCCAGCCTCCTAGCCATGAGATAGTTCTCTACCGGACGCCCCGTCTCCTCTTCAACGGCCATCATCTTCTGGGTAGAAAGTTTGGCAACCTGTTTCGCTCTGTTAGTCTTCCTGTAGGAGTCCATATAGCCGAAACGAACGGTTTTAAGCTGAGTGATTCGTACGGACATAGTTTGGACTCGGTCCCCGATGACTAGCTCCTCAGCGTTGTCTTGAAGAATCGTGCCGCTTCGGCGTATCCCTGCTAGATCATGCTTGCCGATCTTTTCGGACAGGTATTCCTTCGTGTCTTGGATTCTGGTATCAGCTTCGGGATCTGAGCCCAGTTCACCGAATTCGAGGTAGTCCTAAGCCCACCGGTTAACAGACCTACGTAACGATAAGCCATGTACGAAAAATAACACAGTAGTTTACCATATATCGCTGTTGGTTGTTCCAGTGGCAGACGTTTCCACACTCCTTGAATTTCCAACCTGTCGAGTCACCTGGGAGATGCTTCGTCTACACGTTGTACCTTACGATGGGCACACTTGGCCCTACCGTAGCACCGCTCATCTTTCGGGACAACAATGCGCTAGGAGAGGTGTAGCGTACGGCTGGGAGGACTCTCGAGACCAGAAAAAGTTGGGCTTATGACTTTTTGTCCATTCAGTAGGTCAGACAACGCATAACAAATGACACGCCACAATAGCTGTCGGCTAGATTTGCGTGTTCTTTGTATGGGATGTGGATTCAAGGAAGAGGAAACTTTACAGAGATAAAGAGTAGTAGAAACCGTAACGGAGATACGGTGGCATTGAGAACAGCAACCGACAAGTAGGCAGTCGACAGAAATCTTGTCGCGAAAATTGCCTAGATAGGCATCCAAGTTGATGCCAGCGAACACACTGATATTTTCTATGACCCACTTGCCTGATGAAGTAAATTAGTTTGGTAGAAAAGTACCATACCTAGAAAATGGTCAGTCCGAATGACGTTGCAGCAGTCTAACCGATACCCGATTAAATGCGCATGCACAGATTTTCCTATCAGGCACTCTTCCAAGTCATAACTGTTGCCAAGCAACCTTGAAGGCAGCCTTATGTCGTTCCCTGTAGCCCCAGCACTTCCTGTGGTGAATATACTTAACATAAGAGCTGAATCGCCAGGAACTTTTCCGTTTGAGATGACGCCAATAGGAATGAACTTAGCTGCAGGATACCGTGAACCCCATTGTTGTGCACTGACCGCTCTGTCTCTATCATATTCCAACTGCTATGCCTGACTGTCATAACTGGCACATTAGGAGTTAGCATAAAATCTGTGGTCGTCTGCTATGTCGGAAGAGTGAGTTCCAATGACGGGTTCTGTTGATATGGGCTGTTCTTCCTGTCTGCTCCCTGCAATTGCTTCAGCCGGATCTACCCATCTCCAAACCTACCTACTTATTTGTGAATGTGGTTCAAAAGATCCCCTATGGTAAGTTTATGGACCTTATCATATTAAAGATTGAGATTGTCACTAAGGCCAGTTCGTCTCCTTTGGTAAATCCTCTAATTGCTTGCGTTAGCAACCGACTTGCTGTATTTATACTCGATGTGGCTCTTTACTGGCGGTGGGAATAGCCAGATGCATTGATTAGATCATAAAGAAACGCAGTATTCTGGAAAGTAAGATTAACCTGAATGTTATAGAGCATCTAAAGTTAAAGGGGGGTACTTTACCATACTTCTTCGGCCCTGCTATCCGCGAGCTTCTCCTTTAATGGCTGGGTTCGTTAACTGGGACTCGACAGGAGAATAAGTAGCGGCGACTGCACAGAATCGGCAAATTAATTAAGCGCGTAAGATTAACGTAAGCGAGGTAGCGACTGGTATAACCTTGATTGGGAAATCTATCGAGTTCATGAGAATACGATCCTCGCAGCCGTGTAGTAGTGATCACATCCACATTGACGATCTCATCTACCTCGTAGGCTCTAGGTTACACAAGTACAGCAATATCTACCGGGATAAGTTGAATGTTGGTTAATACCGTACTAGGTGGCTAGCTTGGGGCTTGGGACTGCACAACTATATAATTAGATGTGGAATTTATGGGTCGTCTTACCCCTATTTCAACCGCTATTTTATTAGTATCATGGCCTCCTTGTTACGAAGAGTCCGAGAGTGTAATGCTTACCACGCAGGTTGCACCCGGGTCTGACATGGTTGACGAGAATAATATAACGACATTGTTGTCTCCGAAGCCCCTTTAAAGTATCTGTAGAATATATATAACTATATACCGCTTGAACTACTAACGCAGTTCGAGCGCCCGATCTTTGCCATAATCTAAGAGTATCAACAAGCTCTCAAGCAAGTGAGTAGGGGTTATAGCATACCTAACTAATTGATATTCCCCTCTAATGCCTTAAATATTTGGGGCGTTAACTGTTATACTTTATTGCTTCCTAAAGTCACAGATATACATTTTACATTTTTTCCGACTCTTAAAGCCTTGAGTTCAGAATATTTGCCGACACCTTACCGTTAATTCATTTTGATTCATTTTTACGGAACACCAAAAACTTTTCAAAAAGCTCATCCGGTAGGTTAAACGTACATAATTTACTTTACTATTTAAAACTTACGATATTCCTACGAACATAAACCGTCCGACTAGATTTAATAACTAATTAACTAGCCCAGCCGTCATATCCGTACAATGATCACAATGCCGCGTTAAGTATCACACTAGCTCAGTAAATAGTAAGATTCTTGCTAACTATTATAAAGTTCGCAACAGCTGACATAAAAAGCACTAGCCCAGAACTCCCTTCATCAAGGCTTGACTCGCCGGGAACCAAGCATCTGCGGCAGCAGAATCTCATTATACTCCCACAGCACCGTCTGAAAGTTGCTAGCAAACGCACTGCCGGTATACCACGTCGAGCGACGACCCTGGAGCGCGTAGAGGCTCTGAAAGAACCCCCTACGGTGACTCTCGGCCGAGACGTGCAGATGCATGGGCCCGTGATCCGCGAAGGCGACGACCTCGAGCTCCTCTTCCGTTCCGGCGGGCGACGCAGCATCGGAGCCCGCAACCAAGGCGTCAAACTGCGTCCGCAGCAGCAACCTCGCGCCGTGAGCGTCCAGCGCCTCGTCGCCGACGATGACCGAGCGTACCAGCTCGTCTTGGCCGCCGAGGAGCACGAACTTGTCCACGAAGGGCACGTCAGGAGTGCGGAGGTAGTTGGACGGCTGGGCGGCGAGGGGCAGGTTCGCGACGCTCTCGTTCCGCGCCGTCAGGAACGGGCTCCTCACGAGCGCGACGTACTCGCGCGTGTACTCCCACTGCGAGAATACCGCCTCCTCCTGCGCGTCGAGGTCGAAGGGCCCTAGGAGGTCCGGCAACGGGGGGATGGCGATGAGCAGGCGTGCGGCGTGGACAGTCGCCAGAGAGCCGTCCTCGCTGTTGCGCACCGTCACCGTCACGCCGTCTTCGCCGCGCTCCGAGCTCACAGCCGTCGTCGAGTACAGGACATCGTCGTCGCCCAGCAGGGCGGCGATGGCGTCGTAGACATCCTGGTTCCGGCGCGATGCCGGGACGAAGCTGCCCTGCAGATCGAGAAGAACGCGCGCCATCTGCCCGCCGAACGTCTGCATCACCGTAATCGTGAGCTCGTCAGCGATTTTACCCACGCCGAGGCCCGTGGATGTGATGATGGCGGGGATAGCGGCCTCGATGCCGTACTTGGTGGCGAACTCGCCGAAGTTCATGAGCAGATCCCCGGGTATGTCGGCCCCTTCGGGGAAGTCCCACAGGCCGGGCACCAGCATGTGCTCGTATTTCTCGCACTGTTCGAGATATACTTCGAGTGCGGCGGCCACGTCCGTCCGCTCGGGACTGACGTAGCTCGTCAACTCCTCGCCGGTCTTGAAGTCGATATGGCGGGTGGCGCTGGGAAATCGGAGTGGAGGCGCAGTCGAGATGTTGAGGCGCGCAAAGAAGGCGCTTGCGTCGCCGTAGTCAACAAACGAGAATACGCCATAGTCGACAGGAGTCCCCGCTGAAGGGGTCGTATAGGTGGCGACAGCTCCGCCCTTTCGTGTGATTCAGTCAGTGACTGCTCTGTAGTTGATTGTTAGGTTTGCGCACTAGTATTGCCTCTTTCTCGACCAACACGACGCTCTGCCCCATGTCTTTCAGTCTTAGGGCGGCATGGGCCCCTGACGCGCCTCCGCCGATAATCACGACGTCTCGCGTGATGATCCGGCGCGTCGCGTCCGTACTGACACATCCGCCATATATAGAAATGGCAGCTAGGAGCTTTCGAATTAGGTTCATACGCGCCATTATGATGATGGTCCCTGATAGCAACAACGGTAACTAAAGCGAGATCGAGGTTGCCGGAGCCGTTGGCTCATCGCAGGATATTTGTACTGAACTCCAAGCTTCCTGCACATCTCGTCGGTTTTCACCGCGCTAGGATACGGACTGTTCTGCCCGTTTCGCCTTCACAAGGTCCAATTAATGACAGCCATAGTCTTCGAGTTCGGGGCAAGGGCACTGATGGAGCTGGGTGAGTGGAAAACTGTACGTAGGATTCATATATAACCGACCAATCTCTGGAGGCGCAAGCCGCAGCGTATATATGCATAGCGCTATATATGCATAGTGCTATAGGTGAACCACAGTCTTGCTTCCAAGGACCAGTCGTCCGGCTCGACAACTTCTTGGCCGTCTCAGAGTCTATTATATCTTAAAAACAGAACTCAATCAGAAATAAAAAGTGATAGAAGAGCGGTTTAACAGGCTTGCCTGACTGACGGTACTGCCCGTGCCAGGCGTTTGAAGTCGAGGTATTGAGAGGGCACCGAACGTATCTCTTCTCGCCCAAGCAGCTGCGGTCGAAGTAGCATGCATGGTATCCCCTGCGGTAATCTCGATGAGGGGGCTAGACCTCGCATGGGATCACCCGCTCCTTACCAAGCTGAGGGTCTATCGAGTTGCCGAAGGATCCGCCCTGTATCTGCCCCGCACCTGTATTACCGTCCGGAGATATTTACCCAGGGTCCTCCTACGAGTAGGACCGTGCCAAGTGCGGGAAGGTTACGAACTGGGAGAGGTGGTCGTTCTGGCAGCATCGTCTCGAGGATCCCCAAACCGGTCCGCGGCCGTGGCCGTGGAAGAGGCTGCGAAAGAGCCTGGCTTTACGGAGTAGGTAAATAGATGGAGGTTTGCACCGTATGTTGTACACGTGATGTCACCGGTGATCCCTGAGTGAGACAGGAAAAAGCCCAGCTAAGATCCGTGGCTCCACGGCGTGATATTGGTACCATGCGCCCATTCTAAGGTCTCGGACATTAAGCACAACGCTGCTAGCATGGTCACATCCCTTCTGAGGATCAAGTTCAACGCAAAGCGAGATTAGTTGTAGTAGCGACCTCAGCCCGAACTATCATAGAAGGGAGGCCAAAGACAGGATCTGAATCCTCAAGGCCAGCTAACTTCGGGCCTAGCAACTATGTTGGGTGCGCATTCGCATGAAGGCTGATGCTACTGGTCGGTCAGATTCCACGGTATCTCTAGATGTGGATCCATCCCTACGCGCCGCCCCTTTCCCACGACCGTGTAACGCCTTGACCCCTCTAAAGTAGAATACATGCAAGTTTGGCTGCCGGAATATGTATCCGCCCCATATCAACCGCGGGGGAACGCCGTATTTTGTCGAGGCGAGCGTAAATTCAATGAAACGAGTTCGCAAAGTGCGGAAAATGCATCGATAGCTGGTCGCGCTCTTATAAATGGGATACCTGGTCGTAGGGGTATCGTGCGATCGATGGTTCCGGCCTGAACCCAGCCAGTCATGCGGTCGATTTCTAGGGGATAGACGACAGCCGAATCAAGCATTCTTGCTGTAAGGCACAATGGCAGCATCGATGATAGGCTCCCGTCGGTGGGCGCTCTCGCTCTCTGTACCCCACTTCGCCTTCCACTCGTTCTCCTTCTCCAGCGCGTTGTCGAACGCGGCTCTGCATTCGGGTGGAAGCAGATCTTTGATCTCGCCCGAGACAGCTCCCAAACCTTGAAATTCGGCTAGGAAACTGGGCACCTCGCGCTGTTCCATGGCCGAAGGTGCGACACCGGCGGGAGGGGTCTCCATATACGTGTCGACGACCTTGAAGTTGCGGGGGATCTTGGGATCCAGAGGCGGGAAGAGGGAACCACCGGTCGACGCTGTTGAATCCTTGACCTGCTCGACTCTTACGTGCGTAGGCTGCATGGTGGCCGGATACTGCATCATGTTCGTATGGATGTCGTAGACGCCTGCACGGTTCATGCGCCTAATAGCGCCGAGCTCGGCGTTGAAACGACTGCGAAGTTGTTGTTAGAGTATATGCAACCACCGTGTATCCCATGAAACAAAAATGAAAAAAAGGGGAAAAGAAGGGGAAAAAAAGAGAGAACGTACCTCGCCTCTCGAGCGTGCTCGAGCTGCCAATTGACATCATTGACATTGACCCGCCGCTTCTTGACATCGATCTTGCCGTTCTGCGCAGGAACCGAAGGGGCGCCCGAGTGGTAGACGGCGCTTGCACCATGCCATGCGACGTATTGGTTCTTGTTGTACTCTTCTCCCTCGACGAACTTATCGTTCGGATCGGCAATCTCGCCCTCGACTACACCCTCAGCCCGAGCTTTGGCGACCTCGTAATCGTCTATGATCCTGCGCCCGCCCACAATAATCAATGCTCCAAACTCGCGGAAGACTGATCTAGCCGTAACGATTCCTATGGCTCGGCCTTTGTAGGAGTGAGGGATGATCTCGCGCTCGATCATGTCGCGCTTCTCTTCGTCGTCGACGATGATTTTGTAGAGCCGCTTGTGTTTCGTGAAAAAGAGGTAAGAATCCCTGAAGCCGACGCAGCGCGCCGGCTCGGTGGATAACATGTAGAGTCTGTCGCCTCGGCCAGCAACGGTGAATGTTCGACAGCGGTATTCGCGACCACCCTGCAGGTGGCCAAGCTTATCTACCTTGGTCTCTCCCTCGGGATCCTCGGGCAGGGCGACCTCATCGTCTATGATATCCATCATGGTGCCTTCCTTGTCGACAGACTGCTGAGTTGGTTGGTAAGAAGCTCCTTTGCGACCGCCTCTTCCTCTCCAGCCTCCTCTGCCTCGTCGTCTCGGGGGATCGTTGGGGTCGCGATGGGGCGGCTCTATAGGTAAGGTATCCCAATCAGGTGGACGGTTCTTGGGCGGTCTACCGAGGCGTCTTCTTCTGATTACGGGTTGTGGTGGGGGGGAGGGTGATTTGGCCGAGGGGCCATCTGAGTCCTGGTTTTCATCTGGCTCCGCAGCCGATTCCTCGTTTTCATTGTCGTTGTCCTCTCCTCCTTCAGGCTGCGCGTCACCGTCGAAGGCGTCACCGTCGACCTCATCATTGTCCTGGCCGTCGACGTCACGCATTGGTTCATCCTCGATCATGTCGAAGGACTTTGGTGTACTTCCTACAGGGGCGGATGTGAATCGTTAGTTACAGTCTTCATACACGGTCCCCATGCGACATGAGCCTAGCCACCGTGTGGGCGCGCAAAGCAGAGAGAACAGGGGAAAATGAAGTGAGATATCATGTACCGAGTTTGGCGACAGCGCGCTTTGCAGCAGCGCGACCAGGTCGGCGAGGCATCTCGTGAACAGCCGCTCGCCGAGGTCGTCTGAAAAAGAATTAAGGAACGGCCAAGTGCGAATGTTGGTGTTTGCGTCGGCGACGTGAAGAATGAGGCGGATGTGCGTAACTAACAAGGTTCAGGTTCGTTTAAATGTGAATGTCGACATTTCATCAAGGGACAAGGCTGGGGGATCGCGTTCTCTGGTCTCAGCATTTTAAGCTAAGTATTCGCCCCACAATTCCCGTGGGCACGGTCCATGCATATGTACATTGTATGATACCTTGGAGGTACTGTACATGCCTTACATCAGCCTACGCCTCGCCCCTTGTTCTGCTAACATTTATTCCTAGGAGTTCTTATCGCATTAAACCTCGTATAATTGACATTTCTCATGGCTGACCTGACGGCTCTCTAACAGTTAACTTATAATTGAATGACAAGGCTCCTTAACCTAGCTAACCACCAATTACATTCATTCCATAAGACCAGCAACTCCAGGCACCCAAAGCTCTCACCCCCCCAGCACGCTGCTTGGCCCGAGGCTAAAAAGGTCCCAAATCGCCCGGCCTTCAGATCCGAAGCCCATTCTCCGATCTCCACCTTCTCGGAGCCTCCACTAACCAGCGTTAGAGCCGAGCCGAGGCCCTACCGACTCGGGCCAAAGAGATTGCTCCACCTACTATATTCCTCTAAAACCCCTTCACGACTCTGTCGCCTGTGGTATGGAGTACGAGGTAGTCTAAACGCTTATCCTCGTAGTTTCTCGGGCTGTGTCGAGCCTCGTAGAAGATAGGAGTCCGGAACGACACCGGAGCAGGATCCGGCCAAGTAGACAGTCCAAGTCTCTTCGTTGGCTTCTTTCGTTTCTTGCCGTTGTTTCCAGACATGGTGTCGTTCCAGGTCAGTGTGTCGGTCTCGGACCTCTGTATGGTCTTGTTCACGTTCGCACAGTCCAACATAACGCTGCCGGGTGTGGATTTTGAGCTTTTCTCCCGCCAACCGACTAAGTCTCGAGAGTTTGATGATGTGCGGCCTAGAGCAGCCTGCGTTTTGCCATAATTCAGGCGCGTAGTTATAAAAGTTGGCTCCGGCTTGTGGCACTGAACGACAATGGGCGGGAAACGCTAAATCATAGGCAAACGATGTTGATAATTGGTACGGTTGAACATCAGCGTGAATCACACTGTTTAGATGCCGGTACTTTAGGCAAGCAGCAGGCCGTATAGCTCTAGAAATCATCGGAATTCCTGATCCATCTTCGAAGCGAACCCAGTTACTATTGCGCTTGTCAGTAATTATATCGAGAAGTCACACGTATCGTCGCTGACTAAACTTCCCCTATTAACCCCTCTCAAATGACCAATCGACTAAGGCATTAATTACCCATGGCTCCTATTCATTCCCCTCTTCTCTTTAAAACGGACCTGATAAATAAGTGACATGTTTCGTGTTTAACTGGTGGGCGGGCTCGGCTCATAACGGCTCCAGAGTCCGCTTGGTAGTTGACGTAGCATGCCATGCATAGTTGCGGCATGGTCCTCACTTCCGGGTCTATTCGGATGTAAGCTCGAGCTCGACTGGTCTGCTTAAGTCGCCACCACATTGTCCCGCCCAATAAGAAAAAATGACATATTCTTAGCTTCCCGGATGCCGGCTCTATCGGTGGTAGCGGGGAGGCAGTAAGTCATCTACGTGCACGACCCCATACAAGTGCCATGGCTATCAGCGCGCGGGACACTGCATAGATACAGGCTGAGGAAGAGAAACTTCCAATTGCAGGTCTCCAATATTCGTCATATATTTCCCATGTTCCTGATTCCCCATCTAAGGCTGAGCGTGTAAGGCAGGCTCGCCCATGGAAGTTCCTGACAAGAACGTCGACACCTCCTATATGCGAGTAGACGTGGTTACCGAACCACAGACTCACGATTATTGTATGCTACAGGATCCAATATCAGGACAGAGAGCATCTCGTTGAGCAATTCATCAACGGTTCGTCTTGCTTGCTTCCATCTTCAAGGTTCCAGTCTCCTCTAACCCCTTTTTTGGCTTGGCCCACCAACAACATCAAAAGCCCAACGCAGCATTAAACGCTGCGGCCGTAGTCTCATCCTTAGTACCCAGGGCCTCGACCTGAGCCTGCGCCTGCTCGCACAGCGCGACGGCGGCCTCGTTGGCCTCGCAGACATTGACGAGCTGGTCGCAAACGCGATTCTAATTTTCAAAATCAGCCAACAAGATCAGCTCGACGCCTATCAGCGGTCTCCAGAGCCCAAGGTTTCCGGCTTGCCTATACCGGCGAGGAGATATATCACGTACCGTAATGATATTGGGGTTCAAGGCATCCTGCTGGCCCTCGGCAACAAGCGGGTCGACGGGGAGGAAAGTGCCCTCGTCCTCGCCGCGACCAGCTCGGCCGAATTGGAAGTCGATGGTGGGGTTGCAAACGCCGAAGTCAGCGCCGCCAGCCTCCGCGCCTGCCTCCGCGCCGGCTTCCGCACGCTGGCGGGCGTTGAGCTTTGGGACGGCGGCAGCAGTAGCGACCGCGAACAAGGCAAGGAGGGCAGTCTTTGTCTGCATATTGGTGGATAAAGGTAACGTATTCGTTTAGACTGGTGATTATTCAGGTTCGAGGAACGGAAATATGTTGGGTCGGAGAAAACAGGTACGCTAGAACTGAGCGGTTCGCAGAACCTGCGTGCAATTATGGACCGAGATCGACTCGTGACGATGTGAATTAAGAGATTCAGGCAAAATAGAGAATTTTGACCTGGAGACCCGTCTATTTAAATATTATTCTTTCGGTGAACATCCAGCGCTATGGAGATCAGTCCGAACTAGGACATGACTGCACGGCTGGCGATGATACAAGTGATCGACAACCAACCTTGGTTGCATTGCCGGCGATCAGACAGGAGACACCAAGATGAGACGAGCACAACATACATGAAACTGGGAATTGGAATGCATTTTCTAGTCGACAGGGAAAATGGGCGGCGGAAGATGCAATGCTTAAATGACATTGCAGCTGCTATTTATTCTTTACGAAGCTACACATATACGTAGAGTACTTCGCTTCCGCGCTATCACTAATTTTTGGCTCTGTGACAAGGAGCACATCAAACATCTAGTTATTTGGTTTTAAAGAAGGTGTGGCCTGAGTGTCGTAGGTGAGGCAGCTGTCGAATTCACTTTAAATTCAGGTTGGTTTTAACTCGGGTTTCCAGCCAGGAGGGCAGGGAAGGGCAGCGAGGTTCTCACTTTCGTTAGCAGCTTGCTTCAAATAAGATACATACCCCGTACTCAAATAAAAGAACGTTTATTCATGGCTTCCGCGTTCCTGATGGACAGAGAAACGAACGATAAGTCTTTTCTTGGTTGAAAATGCTCCAGTCATTCCTCTTGCTAGCTTAAGTGCCTTTTCCTCGCCTCTCGTACTTACTATGCAGTTGAAGCTTAGCACCATGCTCTCGACTACTTCTAAATTTATGGGACGGGTGGAGTGCAAGCATATACGCGAAAATTGAAAGTGTTACTTATCTTTTATATCAGTGTCAACTACCTCACGGCTTGAAATAGAAATGCCATAAGTGCTAGAGACATGTGAGGAGCTCCCCATGTAGCCCTTTTCCATTCGAACAACAAAGTAATAATAGCAAGAGGGATATCGGAAAGAAACCCCATTAGATGAGACTATAGCCCCTTATAAGGGGCAATAGGGGCATGTTTAATGTAAGCGTTCTTCACTAGCCTACTTCTATTACGCGGTGATCCCTCACTCGGCACTTTGTTATTGTTCTGTATTTAAGCTTCGGCAAGATCCAACTCAAGACCCGACAAAACCATGAAGTGTACCAGTATTACATGAAACCAAAAATGATAAGACCCTGAGAGGATCTGCCTGGTAGATTCATCGGAGCCGGGGCCGCTTATCCATCGTGGGGTAAAGCGGCTCAACGGTAGATTGACCCACGGTGGTGCATGATCTGCACTGGGTATTCCGATATCTGGACGTCGCATCGGTGAAGTCTGTAATTTAGCCGCACGCCGAGCCTCGATCATTTCCATTGGCGGACCACGGGCAGAAGCCCTCCTGACTTGGCCGCGTCCTTGGCGCATCCCGCGGCAATATATGTCCTGCATATTCCGCGCGGCATCCCCTTAGACGGACTGACGCAGGCTCTCATCATGGTGGTCGACGAGGGACCTGGAGAGATATGTGAGTATCCAATAATGAGATAGGCATGATGAATCTGAATCGGCCCGCCCCATCTGTATATGAAGTGAAAGCTGCCCGTTCCGCAATTCGCTCCAGCTCACACTACTACGTCATATTAAACTAATGTGCAACGATGGGTCTCCGACTAGGTGCAAAGACATCACTACTCCAGAGTGCCCAGCTGCTGCTCACGACATGCATACTACAGCCCGTCGGAGGCACTGATGTCCAGCTAGCAGCAGTAACGAAAGAATGCCCGCCCAAGATTCACCCTTCGCTCCAACCCCATGGCCTCTTCGGTTGCCCGGTGGCTATAGACGAAGAGACGGCGGGCCCGCGGCCAATCGACTGGTCCCCGTGGACGCACCCGCCGGTATGCCTGACCGCCGGGTATGACCGTAAGGACGGGACCAAGTACTGCATATACACAAACTCGGCATACGGGCACAGCGGCGTTAGCCTCATCACAACTCCGGACACGGCGGCCAACATCGTCGAGCTGCTGGATGATTTCAACCCGGATTTCATGCGCGAGCAGCTGGATCCCTACAGATCAACCAGTAACAGGACATACGCAGTGCCTATTAGGCGTGACACCGGTACTGGGCTTCCCGAGAGCACAGGCAAGCGACGCTCCTACGAGGTCGTCGATATCCCTTACAAGGGCAAGGGAGTGGTAGCGACGCGGCGCATCAAGCGTGGGGAAGTCATCATGGTGGACTTCGCGTCCTTGGTGCTGCACCTCGCATTCCCCGGCTCAGTGCGTCGGCTGGACGGATACGAGCTCCTGCTGAAAGCCGCGGGCCAACTCGCGGAACCCGAGAAGGTGCTCGGGCTTGCGCGGAGAAGGGATCACCCGCCGAACGTGGTGGAGGACGTGCTGCGGACGAACTCGTTCCAGTTCGAACTAGATGACAAGCCGCATATGGCGCTGTACGCGGACATTGCAGTGAGTTTGCCCGAAAGCTTTGAAAAGGCGTACGTCAAGGTGGACAGGCTGACGAGTGAATCGATAGAGGATAAACCATGGTTGCAACCCGAAGTGAGTGGGCCTCTGCGAATTACCACAAATGCTGTATGCCTGCGGAGAACTGACATAATCGTCCAGCGCCTACTTACAGAGCTCGCAATCCAGTCTCGCCGCACGAGTCATCGCCTTCCGGGATATAGAGCCCGGAGAGGAACTCAGCCTTAGCTGTACGTGCTTATATTTCCATTTCATCCACTATCCACTCATCCTCCCTTATTAGATTCATGAACCCATACTTCTAGCTTTTCATTGACGACGTTCATTACTGATCCCCGCTTCACTCCCAGACGTCGACGTAGGCAAGACCCATGAGGAGCGGCAGCGCGCCCTGCAGCGGTGGGGCTTCACCTGCACGTGCGCCATGTGTACGGCGTCCGATTCGCAGATCGCGGCGTCGGACGCGCGGCGGACACGGATCCGGGCGCTGAAGGCAGGCATCGTCGAGGTCCTCAACGTCCGGGACGGGAGCAATAAAAGCAAAAGCGGAAACCTGGACAGGGCGATCGAGATGGCGCACGAGGTGGTCGTGCTCGTGCGCAGGGAGGAGCTGCGCTCGCTGTACGCCGAGCAGTACGATGTGCTCGGCCGCCTGTACTGGGCGGCCGGTGATCGGGCGCGGGCCGTCGCGCACGCTCGCCTGAGCCTCAAGGCCCTCGAGGATATCGGGTACATTGAGCCAGACGAGGAGCACCTCCCGAAGTTGCTGGCGACATACGGCGAGGCAGGGTCGGGGGGTCAGCGGTGATGGGGTGCGCGGCTTGGTAAGGATGTCGATAGCTATTTACGGAGAGACTGTTAATGGGCGTTTGAGGTAGTGGCTCCGGCGACTGAATAGATGTATGGAGTTGGTAATACGACAAACACTCTGGATCCTATTAAGCACTTGAACCTCTGCTCATATGGCATATAGCTCAAGCAATAGTTTGCGAGAGTGTTTACCCGTGACTAGGCCGATCTATCCTATAGGGGGCCTAGCCGCAGTACTCCTATGGTAAAGCCGACCAACCTGCGAAGACCTCCTGGGGCGCCCCCTTAATCACTTTCGGATTCATAACGTAGACGGCTTTGAATATATACGCAATGATCCTTATGACGATACTGATATAGTCGAGCCGTTCCTGGGGGTTCTTAGCTGCCTACTGATCATCATGGGCCCTTTTCCAATCACTACGCGGCCTTCCGTTGCGTGGAAAGAACGTGCGAGGACACTCTAGAAACGTCCTGGATACGGTCGTATGATCAAAGAGAGGCCGGACGGCACCATTACTCCTAAAGCTATTTCGTTGCTTCCGTTCTAGGCTGGTTAGCTACATTCGACGGCGACCGCGTCATTCAGCCCTTTTAAAGTAGCTGTTTTGCAAACTATCTTGCCCTTCGTCGGCGGGACAGCCGACCTAAAACTGAATACTTCCCTTCACAAAGCTGCACCAAATAGCTACTTCTCTTTTATACAGAAGCGTCACAATATCAGTATCAACACCGATGTCACCAGGTCAAGGGCGTCATCCAGACTCTACTACAGGTCGTCCCTCTTCTCAAAAATTCGGTGCACTCAAAGAGTTTGACAACACTTGACGCTGTGTAGCAGCCAATTAAGCACACAGTACGGTTCGAGTGGCCAGGCCGCTTGCCTGACCGGAAGTAAAAGCCATCAAGCGCTCGGCCTTGCTTAACACGAAGGTTAAGTTTCTTTTAGGCCCTCATCCTCCATATGACCACCCAAAGCAAGCGCCAAGCTTACCACAGCAAGTCCTCCGTTGATAAAACAACGAACTTTCATTCCTTCCGCGCCTTCCAGTCCCCTCAACTTCGTACTCCGGATCACGTGTCCGATAGCAACACTCGAGGATCCAGACGAAAATCACAAGGCTGCTCGTTTAGCAGGTATTGCCTGAGATCCGTTGATGCAGTACTTTTGAATTATACGCAGTATCCCACAGGATAGAATTCAAGGTGTGGCAATGAGAGGTAATGGGTTCTAGGAACATGGATATGCTGGTAGAGATTTTGTGCAGGTAGGTATCACCTACTATACCTTGGCATGTAGTAGGTTAAGGCTTCGGAAAACCGTTCTGCGCATTGTCCCTAGCTGAATATATTAAGGTTGCCTTCCAGTGTTGTCTTCCAAATCCTATTTATGTTGTATGCTTCCTAGCTGTTAATTCGCACTCAGTCTCCCGCCTGTACTGGCTGGCACGACCATGACTCGTCTCCCCTAACACCCAGTTACAGAACGTCACACTTACTAGGGAGCAGCTGCATAGCTTTAGAGGTGTATTGATGATATCTAAGAATCTAGAGAGCGGTGATCCCACTTGGTGTGGGTGATCTACTGATATAGGGCTCTTAGGGCTCCGGAACGGATCAACGTTGTCCCGAATGATCCCTGAAGGTCTAAATAGGGGGTCCCTTTTCTGCGACACAAAATAAGTACAAAACACCCATTTACGGACGCCTAGAATGGTTGCATATGGTTTTTTTGTTTAAAAAAAGGTTGTAGTAGAGTTATCATTGATTAGAAAGCAAAATGCATTCAGCAGCGCCGCGATTATCGAGACAGCTATATGCGATTGCGCAGACAGATCGGACAGATTCGACAGCTGTTTTAGGGGAGACACAGCAGGGATAGCAAAGGGTTACATCACAAATAGCAAAGCTTCAAACATATCACACCCCGGCTTTCTAACATACGGTGACCTGCAGCGCAACTAAAGCTAGGGCCTTTTTAAGCATCAAGGTATAATCCTTCATATTCAATCTTGCCCTTTTTTCGCTATATGCGATTTTATGCGGCTATAACGGTTTCTTAGAATACACCCATTCTGAAGAAAATCCGAAGACGATAGAATACGAGTGTGGGCCATGGCTATGCAAACCAGCCTGAGTGCCCGCACTCTACTCGTTAACCTTTCCTGTAAGACAGGACGCGACCGAATACGTCGAAGTTACCCTCATGATGGGGGTCCACGGCAAAGCGGACCTGGCCTGTATCGAATGCCTCGTGGGGTATAACGCGACGCCTAGGAGAGATAGGCGATGCATGGCCTTAGCTCTATCTTTCAAGAGCACAAGGACCATTGTAAAGGCATGATATTATGATAGGAAATATGACCGGCCTGACGGAATCACCCGTATGGCGAGTATATTGATTTCCCTCGGTGGAACGCTGACTTCTTGATGTCAAGTTGGTTCCAAAAAAGACCCGCTGATGGCCCGAAGAAAAGGTTCATCAAAGAGACGCCAATAGAGCTTCAACGAACTTCAGACATGGAGGATGTGATAAACTGTTGGCTCGTATCGCAGGGGATCCTTTGGTTGAGGTTGATATAGTTGGTCCTCAATCAGTACCTTCACTTCGCCGATTGCGCTTCGGCTGAGGTCGAGCGCGCTTTGGTTGAAACTCTAACCCCAACTTCTAGTTGACGGGCAGACGGTCCATGTTGCCGCCCCAAGCCTCCTCGATCAAGGTGTTGCGGGCGTGGTACAGGAAACGGTAGGCTGTCTTGATAGTTCCGTCACTAACACCAGCAACGCTCGCAATCTCTCGGGACGTCCGAGGATCCCCCATGAGATGGGACGCCATGTAGATACAGGCGGCAGCGACAGACAGAGGGGAACGCCCAGCAAGGTCCTTAACCGCGGCGCTCTTCTCAGCCAAGGCCCGGGAGACCTTCTCCATTTGATGTGTATTGATAAAGCCGAGATTGCTGCAGTACCGAGCGCAAAGCTGAGGAGCGCTCGTCGAGTTGGTGTTCTCGTACTTGTTGAGGGAGTGCATAAGCGATCCGGTGGTATTCGCCTCGCGGTTTCCTTGTAGGAATTTCTCGAGGGCTTTGAAGGTTCGGCCGATCTCCTTCTTGGAGACATGAGTTAGGGCATAAATCTCCCGGAAAGTGCGTGGGACCTCGGCTTGTCTGCACGCGATGAAAATGCACCCGGCAATGACAGCATCCTGAGATTTGCCCTTGAAGAACTTGGCGTCATCTGTCAGCTTGAAGATGTGCTTCGCAGAATCCTGGACGGTCTTAGGAATATTGATCGCATCGCAAAGGTGACTGATTTCGCGGTAGGCGGATAAGAGGGTCTTGGTGGCCTTGTCATTCTGTCCAGACTGTTAGCGGAAGGTCTAAAAACACACACAACTTCGAAAATCTTTGCATGTTGGAACTTGCCTGAGTCCGGTTCTGGGCACGGTGCAGTTCCCGCGAGCGGATTCCCTCGCCAAATCCGATGCTGGTCTCGAGCTGTGAGCCGTTGAGCAGAGGGTTCATGGCGTCACCGACACGGGACGGATCATCATTTCCTTGGTCGTCGTTCGCGAAGGTTCTCCATTCGGAGCGAGTATCGATGATGCGATCACCGAGCACCAGACCGCAGGAACCGCAGACCATGTCGCCTGAAGAGAACTCCTCGACCAAGTTGGGGGGCATCTCGCGACAGTCAGGGCACATGAGGTGCTGATTGAGATTGGGCTTGAATTCCTTCTCTCCCCCCTTCGGAGCACTGCCCGTCATCGAGGCGTACATTTCGGACATGGAAGACGCCATGGTAGGTTGTAGTGGATTTACAAATTCCGCGACGAAATGCGATGTCGAATGTCGTCAAGATGGCGGAAGGCGTTTGGTGCTGCCGTTGTTGGTATTGGGAGGGGGATCGGTAAAGGTTTGTGGACCGCAGCGTGAAGGTGAGGAAGGTGAAAGAACTATCGATTCAAAGCGTGTTGGCTGCACTTCGTAGCCTGTCCAGTCTGCAAATACGTAAGCTGGTAAGGCCGAAGAATCTTAGATAAGCAATTCTAACCTGATCGGATGTTTAAGTGCCAGGTGGGGCGAGGTGGCGAAGTCCGTGGCTGGTGGCTACGAATATTAGATACGTACCCGGGTAGTGTCTTTGAGGTAAGTAGGCGATACTTCGCAATTTTTTCTATTGACTTTAATCAGTCGCAACCTCGGGTGGGTACTTGGACAGTAGAGGCGGCTGTAGGCAAGATTATTAGAGAATGCCAGGAAGAAAGTGATATGTTGAGATATGGGATAGAAGCTATCCGTGAAGGGTTCGAAGCTGTAGAAGTAGAAGAAAAGTGGGTGCTACTTGGTGCTTGTTCAATACAGAGACATTTATGCCTGTATGTAGCTGTGGTGGCACTTCCTTGCACTCAACCCTGCTGTCAAACATATGCTTTGCGGAGGGAAACCTTCTTGTTCTTTTTAGGTTCAGACAATGGCTCTGTTTGCTTTCACTGTTATTTAACTGGGAAGTCTTCGTCCCACGGTTGCCTTTATGCGTCAAACAAAAGGGATGAACAGGGACATGGCATTAAAGGGATCACAGCAGCACTTTACAGTATGTAATAATTGACCACATCTACAGAGAACCTGGGTTTGCTACCCAGCGCTTCGACACACTGTTGCAGAAGGAGCTCGTTGGACCTGTAGAAACCTTGGGCGTGATTTCCCATGTGATTCCGCTTGCCCTCTAATCCAAACTCCAACACCTCGCTGTAAATCATGCCTGCTTGAACAAAGAGGACCCTAGAACACCGTATGCCATATCATTGAAACCTCAACTCCTCGTTGTTTAGAAATAATAACAAACCATCAATCTACTGCTCATATGGTGACAGTAATGGAGACCGACTTCTCTCTCGCCTCATTTCCTTATCCACTATCCTGACGGGCGAAGGCGGTCGAGGAGGAGAATCAGACATATCCTGTTTCGGCGCCGCCTGGGGCCAACCCCTGCCCGGAATCTCAATACTCTCGGCGCGAGTTTGAGCACCGACTAGCCAGGCCCAATGGTCCATTACGTCCGAGGAATCGGGACGCGACAGCCGCGACGAGAAGGCCGGATGTCCTTGCGCCTCGAGGTCTCGGATAGAGGTGGGTATCGATCCCTGCAATCGGGCCTCGAATTCTTTCGAATCGTCTCTGAACATCTCCGTGTCCTCTTGGCGGTAAGCGGAGTCCGAAGAAAGGGTGCTGCTCATTGTCGGCGTCTGGGAGCTGCGTGAGCTCTTGTAGGAAGAGCGCGTCGCTGTGGACTTGCGAATCTGCGTAATCCTCTCCAGCTCCACGCCTTCGAGAATCTCTTGCACGCTCTTCTGCCTCCGTAGCCATTGTCGCGGTCTCTTGACATCATAGGGTAAGAGTGTCTTCTCAGCCCGTCGTTTTCTCTTGTATACTAGGATAAGATAGAGGGTTATCGAGGATCCGACGATGGCAGCGAGGATAACTCCCACTGTTATCCATATCTTGGTGGCAGACATTGACACTAAGTTATCTCTGGGAGTTAAGATGGATGACGAGTCCATATTGGCTAAAGCATGCTAACCACGAAGCAGCCAATGAGCCCAGTCCGAAGGGGCACAGAGGGGCACATACGAGCATCGAGGGTGAGAGGCAGAGGATTCCAGTGTCAGGGAATCATCGATCATTTATCAAGCTGCATCTGCCTCAGCCTGATCTTCTCCAAGCTATACGAGAACATCTGCATATAGCTACGATACGTAGTACGCCATCGTAACTGCAGTGCATCGTTCCTTGTCACATGGTTGGTGGCAGCTATGCGTTCTGACGCCCCTTCTTTAGTTGATTGGTTCTCGATGTATGATCCGCGTGAAGGATCTCTCCCCATGGGTGGGAGGGCCCCGCAGCTTAACATACGTCCCCGGTCAGCCAAGCCGGAATGGGGCAGAGTGGCTTGGGCAACAAGCAGCAGCTCGTCGTAACACGACCCGGCGCTAGACGAGGCCGCCCAAATATATAACCGCTCTGACTTGGATGGTATGTATCAGAGGCCTCTCAATGCAAGGCCGCCGAGGCTGAGCTGCAATAAATAATACCTCGGGCGCCCTTGACCTCACTAGGTGTAACAACCGACTTTTGAGCCAATAATGATGCAGAGAACCTGGGGAATGGTCTACAAACCTTCAACTTCGGCTTGCGCGATTAGGGTCTTGCGAACCTCTCGGCCCAAATAGTCCTTGGTTCTTTTCGGTGTGCGTTGAGCACCGAAGCCCCGGGCAACGACAGTGCCTCCGAGGATCTTGATCTCCGATGCAACCAAACATCCTGTCAGAGATGAGATACTACCAATTCTCAAGGCATGATCAAGATAAGTGTGAAAATCAGTAATCCAATGCACTACCGGTGCCCAACAACTCGAATGCGCTTCAACCTATTATTAGCAGGCACCAGGGGAGCGCTTCTAACTCGTAGCTCCCTAATCTGTGGGGGGGCCCTACCGTTAGAGGATCCGCTGAGATCGCAGCCGGAGCTAGACCCCACACCCCATTGTATCCACTGCCGCGCTCCTCCAAATTTCCTTTCCCACGCTGCTGGTACGTTGTGCATGACCATTGTCAGACCCGAGAGCGGAGAGTCGGTTTCCCACGAAACTAAAGTTCAGGATGTTTTGCCGCGCAGTGGTACTTGCTAGACACTCCGCACGAGCCTTTAAGAGCAGATATCGGTCCGCCGAGAGCACACGGCATTATTCCTCCGTAGCCGACCATGTCTCGGGCGCCCTCCCGTTGACGGGCTATCGCGTCCTCGACTTGACCAGAGTGCTTGCAGGGGTAAGTATACCTGTACACCATCAAGTCGGGTTTGGAAGTCTATCCTGTCTTCCAGCCTTCTTTCGCCACATGCCATGCTTACTCGCCCGTCTGTTTCAGCCATATTGCACGCAGATCCTTGGTGACCTTGGGTAAACGATTTATATTAAACCGCCTCTCGCGTGTTTCTTCAAAGAATGGACGGTTTAAGTCGGAGCATAGTTAAACCGAGCTAACACGTCGTCGGGTTTTAAAGCGCAGAGGTCATTAAAGTTGAGCATCCTACTCGCGGTGACGACACTCGAGCTTGGGGCCCGCCCTACGCCAAGTACCGCGGAGGATCGGGCAAGGAGGGTCCAGGGGAATCTGCATACTTCCTTGCCGTATGTGAACCGATTCTTCCTGATATTGAATTTCCAGTTCGGTATTGACGGCTTGCACCAGGTAAACCGCAACAAGAAGTCTCTGGGCTTGTCGTTCCAACATGCCGAGGGGGTCGAGGTATTGCACCGGCTCGCCTCGAAATGCGACATCCTCGTGGAGAACTACCTCCCAGGGACCCTGAAGAAATATGGCCTAGACTTTGAGACGATCCGTAAGATCAACCCTGGTCTTATCTATGCTTCCATCACCGGGTATGGCCAAACAGGCCCATACTCGCAGAGGGCGGGCTACGACGTCATGGTAGAGGCCGAATTCGGTTTGATGCACATCACCGGGCACCGGGACGGACCTCCCGCCAAGGTCGGCGTGGCAGTCACGGACCTGACGACGGGATTGTACACTAGCAACAGCATCATGGCTGCTCTGCTCTCGAGGGCGAGGACGGGGCGTGGCCAGCATATTGACGTTGCACTCAGCGATTGTCAGATAGCCACGTTGGCGAACATCGCGAGCAGTTGCCTGATTAGCGGCAAGAAGGATTCGGGACGTTGGGGCACAGCGCATCGTAAGGACTCGCGACGGCTTCTTCGCGCAATCAAGTAATGGCTGATACCATACAGCATCGATCGTCCCGTACAAGTCCTTCAAGACTAAGGACGGGGACATCCTTTTCGGCGGCGGCAACGACCGCCTGTTCGGCATCCTCTGCGACGGCCTGGGCCGACCGGAGTGGAAGACGGACCCGAAATACAGTGTCAACTCGGCGCGTGTGGCCAACCGCGAGGAGCTCGAGGCCGCGATCGAGGAGATCAGCGTCCGGAAGACGACGCAGGAGTGGCTGGACGTCTTCGAGGGCAGGGGGATGCCGTACGCGGCCGTCAACGACGTCCAGGGCGCGCTTAACCACGAGCACACCCGCGCGCGGGACATGGTCGTCGAGATGGACCACGAGCATTGCGGCCCCATCAAGATGGTCAACACCCCTGTCAAGTACAGCGAGAGCCGGCCGAGTATAAGGACCGCGCCGCCGACGCTGGGGCAACATACCGATGAGGTCCTGGCGAATGTCCTTGGTTATGATAGCGGGCAGATAACCTTGTTAAAAGAGAAGGGTGCTGTTAAATAGGCGCACATCAATATGTTTAGGTGTCGCTTCGCTATTCTACGTCATGGCAATGCCAAAAAGTAATTCAATGCCTCAGCGATGGTCTTAACGAGCGCTTGCGTCCGCATCACGTTTTTTGGGACTCGTCGGGCCTACCTCGATTTAATAGAAGTTGTAGAACGCGCGCTTGAAGTGTAATTATTTACATCCTGCTCATTTACTCAACGCTACTTCCAAAATCATCACAATTTTGACAGACCTTACTCCTGTGTTCGTACCAAGATGACGGTGATCAGAGATGGTGAGACTGGTCGGAGGCGGGCACTATTAGCTTATCCTCCTTGAGCAAGACGAAAAGCGCCTTCTCGTGGAACCTAGTGCGACGGCGCGTCTCGCGGTCCGCTGGCCTTGTTTCAGCCGTCACCGGTGCCCGATTCGCTGCCCCGGTATCACGGCGCCAAAACCCTTCCGATGAAATCTGCCCTCTATGACTAATCGGACGCCATAGCGTGGGCCTTGGGCTTCCGGCAAAGCGGCCATCATCGTCGATTTCGAGGCGTCGAAGGCAGCCGGGGACGCGGTCTCCTCGGCCGCCTCTGGAACGTCGCCCGCGGTCGCGGTCGCATACGTACCTGTAGGCGCCGAGTCCAAGATTCTAATCGAATGCGGGGCTAGCCACGTGGAGTGAGAGCGCCGCGTCCCCGGGTAGGGTAACGCTCAAATACGAATGCGTTATGAGATCGAGCGATGGGGCTTATAGGGCCGGTGGAGTACTTTCGGCGGCAACACGAGGCATGGACACGTTGTCACGGAGATTAGGGTCATCATGACCTGCAGCTTAAGCCTGATGGTGCTGTCGGAGGGACCCAGGGGATTAAGGGGTGTATGGCAGGACTTGTGTAATCGTAGGGTTTTGCCGATACTGGCGTTATCGTATAACTATGAGGGCACAGCTCTTTGGTTGGATGGCATGGTGTCTCGAGTAGGGAAGCACCGGAAGACGATGATATCCACTACGGCCGTGGCTTGAGGCTATACTTAACCCGAAAAAAGGGGTCGGACCGTTTCCCACATATAGGTCTCTTCGGCATTATGAACACGTAACACATATCAGGGGACCGCCCCGGGAATTTCGTCCTGCGCATGCGGTGAGAGGAAGGCATTTCGCACCATATCTTCGCTTCTCTTCCAGAGCGTTCAATTATCCTCTTGGTAGGTCTCATTAATTGTCGGAGCCGCTAGTCATATTCTGCGGTGGTAGAACGGAGGGGTCTGCGAAGCCGTTGATGCTTTGCTGGGAATACGCTTCTGATACCCCTTTACGCTGAGAGTAATTTGAAAAGGCCCAATCTGCATGGTGTCACCTCAGGCGATAGAAGGAAACTAACTGATAAGGACTTAAGTTGTGCATCAATGAGCCTCCGAAAGCCTCTGCGCCATTATGTGAGTTCGGTTTCGTGGTTTCACAGTGTTGGCTTTGATATGCATCCCAAATTGTTAAAGATAGTGCCCCGCTAAGATGTCACGTGCCAAACACGTGATCATAGTGCCAGTCAACCAATTTTGGCCTGAATTCGTAATTTCCTCCTCTGCAAATGAACATGTCTATGCATTATCAGCAGACAGGTAATGCTTCATCTCCAGAAAATGCTGTGAGAATCGTTCTGCCGGCCCCAAGGGTGGTACGCATGCGAAATTAGCCTCGAGAGTTACCTCACTTGCTATCTCCCCGGTCGGGCCAATGACATGTGCGTAAACATGTCAAGCGCACCAGAAACCGGCAAAGGCCCAATTGAGGTCAAGACGGAGGAAGATGCGACCATTTCGCGTCCTAATCCCGGTGACAATGCCACTACGCAAGTGGAGCATCCGGTCGCCGGTCATGAGGCGGCTAGTCCGGCTCCGAGCAATGCCAGTTCCAGCAGCCGACCCCCTTATATACCACAGTTCTCCGCGGCGACACAGATGATCTTGCAGCGCATCAACGGCAAATCAGGAAGTCTTAGTTCGGCTTTGTCCTCGGCCTCTGCCGTCGCTAAGACCATCGAGCAGTCTACGTTTGAGGACGCTAAGAGACGTCTGGTCATGAACATGAACACTTCGCTCACAATGCCACTGCCGACAGCACCACCAGCACCGAAGCCTCCCCCATCCACCAGTCTGCCCGTCGATGATGCGTTCCAGCTTCGAACCCCAAAGGTCGCGAAACCTGCTACTTCAACTTCAAAAGGGGCTACGAAGGTCCCTGCGAAGAGAGGCAGGCCGCCCAAGGGCATCAAGCGTAAACGTGCTAAGGAGGACCAAGATGATTCGTCTAGCTTAAGTGATCTCCCGAATAGCGAAGGCGAGGGTGCGCCCAAGGGCCAGGCTACACCGACTATGACAAAGTCTGGCCGCCAGGTGCAGAAACCCAGTCAGTACAATCCTTCCTCCGCAGCGGGGACGCAGAAGCGAAAGCATTACGGCAAAAGGACCCCCGAGCAGGCCTTGTGCAAGGTGTGTACCAGGGGTCTTAGTCCATTGAAGAACCAGATTGTGTTCTGCGACGGATGTAACTTCTGCTGGCATCAGCTTTGTCACGATCCCTACATCGATGATGATTTCGTTAGTAACGAGACTCGATCATGGTTCTGCAACCGCTGTCTTGCCAAGAGGGAGAGACACTTAGCGAAAAAGAAGACACTAGGCGGCTTCAAAGGCGTTAGTTGGGCAACTAGGAGCGCGGAACAGGTAGGGTTCTCTAGCCCTTTAATCTACGTGCGCCTGCTGAGACATTCCAGAAACGAGCCCACCTGTCTACTGTTCCTCATGGACAACTCGTCAATATCTTGATGTACAGCCTAGAATTACACCCAGATCTCCCCATATTTCCGACACACGAGCCTGGCCCTACGGCGAAGCGTAATTCACACGGCTTACCCTCAGGGTCGATGGACGATAACCCCTTTCCCCCGGCAGATGCAAGCTTGAGCGGTCCTATCCATTACGCCCGCCAGGCTTCCGCGCCAGGCACCCTCTCCGTCAACAGCCACCAACTAGGCTCAAAGACGAGGTCTGGACCGAAGGACACCTTCGAGGGTGAAGAACAAGCTATGCGTGAAACCTCCATCGACTCTATCCCGGCGTCTTGGCCCAAGGTCGGTAAAGGCTGTCTAGCTGACCTCGATATTAAGGAAGACGACTTGCAGGACAAGGACGATTTCGAGGCTTTCAGTGTCGCGACATACGATTACAAGGGAAGGAAGGTGATGGAGAACGGCATGCCTGTTGAGGCTAATGAGGGTACTGGTAATAACGAGAGTACGGGGAAGGGTCACGACCTGAAGGGGACCCTTGGCGGACCCATCTAATCATAGCCTGTTCAGCAATTGTCTACTGACGACCGGTAACATTGTTTTCACGTGTTAATGACTTTGCCACTCAACTTGTCCGGCATTGCACGGGGCGTATCATACTTTCTGCTGAATTCGGCCGGATGAGGCCAATACGAACTAAGCTCGAGCTTCATATCGTGAAAGCATTCAACCGCTCGCCAGATACCAACGTCATCCACGAAGCATTCGCGTGATGTGCGATCTTTGCTCTAATTAGATCATCTAGTCGCCTCCACTGGCATGGTCATAATCCGATGGACCGTATTTCAAGTCGAGTACCCACACGGCTGAATACACCGCACACCACCCGGTCATAAACCTAGTAGAGACATAGCCCGTGAAGTATATTGGCCGAGACGCGATAACCCTAGAATCTATCAAATGCTGTCTCCTTGGAAATATTTGGTCCTAACCACTACTTGCCTAGTGTCTTCTGAAAGCCCATAAAGTCTTGTAGTGTGGCAGGGTGCTCTTGGTACTGGGTGGTATCGATTATACTCTACCTCTACATCTGGCATGTGTCACAGCATTGAGGGACTAGCTACATACGTTTAACAGGCAGTGCACAGTCTTAGTTCCGCACCACTCAAAACAGGAAGTATATAGTGTCATTAACCGATATCCTCCATGAGGCCAAGCAAAATCCAACTAGCCTCCCGCTCCATGATAAGTAACCATGTCTACCACCGCGCTTAATACGCGATATTCACGGGCCATAGTGCCCGGTCGCGTATTAGCCTACCCCTGCAGATACAGACTGCCTGATGGTGAGGCAACAGGTTAGTATCCACATACTCATTACCCATCTCCGGGGTTGGTGTTTATGTATTGGCTGGAATCTGTCATGCTCTGTGCATCTTAAGGGGATCTCCTAATCATACGTCTAAAGACAACACAACAGGGCCGGAAGAAAACCAATGGTTTCGCCCAGGCTGTTAAAGCCACACTTCTAATATTTCGTGCTCACCACGTCCTGCCTATGTTGCAAGTAGTGTTTAACTTTACATCCTGATGTTGATATGTTTTGCGATAGAGCTAGTCTTATACTACAATTTGTGTTGCGAATATGTGCTGCCCTTCTATCAAAGGTCTTACAGCCGCCCTACCGCTCCTTAGCTTTTGCTGTGGCAAACACCCCTTAGCACTAAGATATGATGGATAGGGTGACTTGCCAAAAATTGCTGTTTGAACCCCAAGTCTGGCTACCATCACCATAACTAAGATTCTCTTAATGGCTGGCTAAAATTCATAATGTGCTGCAGTAATTCGGTGGCGTACTCTTTTTAACACGATCTTCATATATATGTATATCGATGAACCTGCTCATCCAGCTAGGAACCCTAGCATAATCAGAATGAGCACACCAAGCCCGGCGGTAGTCGATTTTGCCCTAGGAATAGCAGAAGATTCTTCAGCCGCGTGGCCGCTAGATGCCACGACGTCGCTGACGTTCACGCCGCTCGACCTGAAACATTCCGACAGCTGCCACGGTATCTGTTCTCCAGAACCCGCTACCCTCTCCATGAAGGCAGGGGGCAACTCGCACCATAGTGTGCACTCTTGCACGATATTAACGGGGTTTGGCGCGCAGCAGGTCTGCATGGCCTCCATACTTTGATTGCTGCGAGGCGTCAGCCCGATATTGATGTCGGCAGGAAGGCCCAGAGCTTCGAAGGCCGGGATCGAGTTTTGTGAACAACTCATGGTTTGGCTTGATTAATGGTGCTTTTGGGTGGATGTAGTTCAATGATGGCCTAATTGGATAAAGACAATAAACTGAATAATGGTAGCTCTGGAAACGTATATGTCAACTTATAAGAACAGTTGAGTCTGTTCTCCCCTTGCATACTCTGACAAGTCTTGGCCGTCGTCACAGATATTACATTCATACACGACCAGTTGGCTACTAATTTGCGTGCTTACTGTATCCTGTTGGTTGGCGACATGTCCCCGTGTGTACCATGATTAGTTGACGAATCAGACCTGCTCACTTACTCCTAACTGGTAATAGATCTACGTGACCAAGGCCAAAGTTGGCGTGGCCGGCCGTTGCACTTACCATCACACAGGACAGAGGAAGGAGGAGAGCCTTTCAACACGTCATCTAATGAGGCCCAGTAAGTAACAACCAGCCTCACATACGATTCTCGCAGATAAGTTTCATTTAAGCACCAACTGAATGAGAGCTGGCCACGATTAATCCGCACATCAAGCTCCCGGTGCCGCACAACCCTTGCCGAAGTAGACGGCTTGAGTTTACCAATGACGCTAATTATATTACGCCCTACAGCTTAATTAGACCGCAGCCTAGATAGACACGTAATTAATGTAGGTGGGTTAAGGAATTGAAGCGGACCAAGTCGTAGTCACTAGTTGCTTTACCAAAGACCTGGGTCGAGCAAATTGCTTGTGGCATCCGAATCATAGTATGGAGTTTGAATTTACCGTTCTGGTGTTAATAGGGGGGGAAGATCCTAGGTCCGCGGCTTGGCTTCATTAAGGACAGGACATTTGGCAGGATACAAGTAGGAGATTGATAACACGAATTAGGGTGAGGTAATCACCGGCGACTCAAATGGGACTTGGAGATAAGCTTAACGCTCCAATATATGAAACGCCAGATGGCTAACTGTGCCGCGCGGGCGCATCGGAACATTTCTCCTGTTACTTGCTCTCATGACATCATAACCAGGACTATAGAAAGGTTGGCACGATCGCAGGAAAATACAGAAATTGGAAGTCTGTACCTTGGCCCTAGCGACGCCCTGGTAGACTGACTTTGTCGCTTTAAAAATAATGCAAGATGGCAAGGCGAGCTTGGGTTACTGTCTGGGTGTCCTGTCCGATGACAAACTTGTAGCCGATAATTATCCCTGTCATAGTCTACTAACTCCTGTAGAAGTTAGCAATGCTACCTGGATGGGTACCAGTCATAATTAGCAGCGATAATGTCGCATAATCACAGATAGCCTTGGAAGTTATGTAAAAGTAAGGATTCCGCAGCTTCCGATGTGATAACTGGTGCATCTGCGAAACCCGCTTCTATCGCTGAGATATTAACCAGATGTTCTGTCGAAAGTAGGAACTGCATAGGTCGGTGGCTACGCTCTTGTAACTAGAGGCCCTACTCTGGTCGTATCAGCATCTACAGCCGCCATCATCATTAACCACCAGTATCAACAAGTATTTATGGATGGCAAGGCGAAGTATAGCGGCAGGATCCTTTGCCGATCCTAAGAAGTTTGACGGGCTATACGAGTACGGCATACTATGTTTCAACGTTGTCGATCTTGAGGGAGAGAGGAAGGAAGAGAGACAGGAATAGACAGAGGGCGGACGGACTTAGCAATTAGATGAACATCGAGTCTAGAACCTAGCGTCGTGTCAACTGTCTTGTTCTGAAATACGCACGTCTGCTGCATCGCCACTTTTGCCTATAAGTATGAGCGTCTCGCTTTACAATATCATCCACCATCTTCTCGTCCCATCGTCGACTCGAACAACTAAAGGGCCTCACATACCTAGCCTTAAAAATTATCGCAGCCTACTTACTTACACCCACTTAAATAGATTCCTATTCTATACCAGTTCTGCTCCAGCTGTCCGCCTACCCGTGCAATAACGTTTTCAGCCATGTATGTACTCGCTGTCGCATTCCTACTGCGTGCCGTTGCCACAGCTTCACCGGCACCACAGATATGGGGCGGCAACTGGGGGAGCTATGACCAGACCACCGCGGTGCCGGTGGAAGACCCCGACCCGCACCAGAAATACCATTACAAGCAGATTTCTGTACGGTACCCCGAACTCCCGCCCCCGGGATCCACCTGACAACGTACTCTCTATAGAATGTAGGCGACTGCTCCGATGGACCTTGTGAGAATGCCTTCAACGACCTAAAGTCGTACTCCATCGGGTTCCAAGGAGACCTGGGCGGTGCTGGGTGGATCACCGGCGACTTCGCGGTGTCGGAGGAGAAACAGACGGGTACACTGCACAATTGCCAGTCTGCGAAGGATGAGCAGGATATCCTCTGCGTATTCTGGCGGACTGCCATGACGTGAGTTCCACCTCCCTCCCCGGTGCTCCGAGCCCTAACCCCTGACGTGTGACGGGGAGCGAAACCTGTATGCTAACAGTAAGGCTGCTGTGCGCACCGCCACCACAGAGGCTATACAGTGCAGAATTACAAACACACTCTGACCCAGGAGGCCACGGAGGGCGAGAAGGACGGCGAGCCGTACGTCCTCTGGTCGCCGAATGATCCCGCGATTGGGAGTGGCTATGTCTGCGGTCGCGGTGACAATTTGTGCAAATACCAGGGATATGAGCTCGAAGGGTCTGCGCGGCCTAAGGGCGAGCCTCAATCTTATCCATTCGATGAAGACTTCCGGTGATGGAGTCCGAGGACGCTTTTGGTTGACATATATCTGTAAAGGCTATAGTGGGCCTTCTAGGAGGCTACAGTGGGCGTAGCTTCTTTTTGCGGCCTAGCGCCTGCAGGAAATTGTTGCGGCTGCTGTCTTATCGCCTTCAATCAGATAATAATTTCTTTCATTTAAATCTTTGGATCTCATAAAGAAACAAAAAGTTGATAGTCTTGATGGCAGCGCTTAGAACGGACCTTTTCTTCGTACAATTACAATTCAGGCCTCGCTGGTTAGTTACGGGGATACGGCATTTGATTGGTTAAACTTTAGCGTCTTGGTACTTTGATAACTTCGAAAAGAATGGAGAACGAGCCAGTAGATGCCTGAGCTAGCTGAGGTAAATCGGCCCACATGTTCCTTAGCCAAGTTATTTAAAGTTGGATGCGTGCTATAGTTAACACAACAACACAACTGATGTCCTCTATATCTGACAGTTACTCCTATGCAGAATCTGCAATAGGCTTCGAATAATAGCCTCGTGGTAAGCAAACCGACCACTCTATTCATCCCAAAAGTTTAGCCCGATGTGCTGATACCGACTCCTTCGTTCCTCAATCAGACTAAAGTCCGCTGTGCCTCATAGCTTCTGGTTCCGTGGAGAGGGGTCGGAGGGCGCCAGGGTCACCCCAAGGTTTGATTGCGAGTGCATTGGGTGTATATTGCTGAATACATCTTCTCCACGGCAATAACCGCAACGGAGCCAAAGGCGTAACAGCTCCCGGTTAACAATCATATCGATTTTGGGACCTGCTTGTTCCAGGATATGTTCAAGAAGCTGCAAGGAATGAGGTGAGTTGCTGATCAGCAATCAAATTTGTGGGTTTCGCGATGCTTACTTGCTCTGTACTTCCAGTTTTGCTTTTGATATTCGGCCATGGTTTGCCTGAGTTGGTATCGAGCACAGATTTGTCAATCACTTGTAAGATGAAACACTAAAACTTCGAGCGAAGTTTTGTCATAAAACAATACCGGTGAACCAGCATTCTCGAGCCGCATTCTCGAGCCGACGAGACCCATCTTATATAGACGGTTGTCGCCACGCTTCCAGCTTCATGATCGAAAGCAATCGCCTCTTGGAGCAACTGACGTGTCTTTCATGCCGTGTTACTTGATAGGCTCAATGCAAGGGTTTGTGAATGCCAAGACTGATGCGGCTCGATGCCCAGGGCTCAGTTCCAGGCTTAATGCCTGGGGCTTGGCAGTGCCAAGGCTGATGCGGGCTCGATGCCCAGGCTCAGTTCCGGGCTTGATACCAGGCTTGGCATTGCCCTCGTCGTGCGACGTGGGGATGCATGCTCCGCCACCGGCCCCGTACCTTTTGCACCCATTCCCCCGGACTTATACCCGGACCAAAGAATAAAGGCAGGCTGTCAAGGCCAGGGACCGTCGATTGGGCTGATATCTACTGGGGGAGCCGATGACGTAGCCGTCAGCCCCAGGCGGATTCCCTCAAATCAGCCTGGGCCTAAAGCTTGGTAGGGCCCGGCATCAGCCCGGCATCAGCCTGGCATCAGCCCGGCACCAGTGCAATAGGCCTCCACACCACACTTACCACTCCGCGGCTAATACACGTTAGAACTCTGCTTTCCGCCATAAAGATAAAACGAGGTCACTGACGAGGTATAAGACAGGCCGATCCCCGCAAAGCAGTAAGTACCGTGGCCACATTTCCCCCCCGCCCCCGTTTTCGAGAACCGGCCTCGGTGCTCTCCGTTTTCTTCGAAACCGAACCCCCATACCACCATACACCGAAACCTCGAGATACCCGAGACTTGTTGCCATGGCGGGTTCACGCGAAAACAGCCACTTTCGCTTCGGCGACCCTCCGCTCATTGACGGCGCGACCTCAGTTTCCGCTGGCAACATGCCTGCCGGGATTCCATCACCCACCATCGACCACGTCCAGTCGAGCACCGCCCAGCATGTCCAGGCTAATGTGGCCAATTTCGCTGAAGAGCAGGGCAGAACCCCTTGGAGTCATGGTCGTCCACCGTTTGGCAATACCGCGACGGCTCTTGACAATTGCGGCGGGTTGTTCTAGGCCATCACGGACAGCGGGCAGAGCGCCTCCTCGGCTCCCGTCACCACGAACATCTGGGCGGCCACATCGTCTCCCGATACCCTGGACTATCAGCAAGGCCTCAACCTTGCCGCCAGAACGCAGTCTATGGCTGCGTACGGCTCGATCTCGTCGCAGGGCAGAACCCCCTTGGCCCATGGTCGTCCGCCATTTGGTAATACCGCGGCGGCTCTTGGCGGCCATGACGGGTTATTCCAGGCCACCATAAACAGCGGGCAGAGCGCCTCCTCGGCTTCCGTCGCCGCGAACATCTGGGCGGCCACATCGTCTCCCGATACCCTGGACTATCAGCAAGGCCTCAACCTTGCCGCCAGAACGCAGTCTATGGCTGCGTACGACTCAACCCTGCCGGCGTACATGCTGGTGCCGCCGGTTTTCCCTAGCTACTTCCAGCAACTGCCGAAGGAGATCCAGTCTCAACAATCGAGATCGTGTTGATCTCCCTTAGGCAGTCGGGAGCCCAATATGCGGAAATCTCGAACACGATCAGAGCTCTTTTCGGCGTGGAGATAACGCCCAACGCCTTAGTAAAGCGGTTCGGGAAGCTCCAGGATCAGTATTTCGGGTAAGTTGACATAAGCCGGAATCATGAAGGCAACGCCTGCAACTACTGACATTCCTAATTCGCAGCCACTTCCCGAAGCGGTAAAAAGGCCATGCCTGATCTCGTCGCCGCCGTTAAGGACAAGATGGCATGCATGGATCTCAGGCTTTCTGAGACAGAGAAGAAAGCTATGGAGGACATTCTGAAGGAGCTACCCCAGATCATCCCCCGATTTGTCCAGCATCGCGTTATGCAGAAACGTAAGGGCATGGACAAATAGATGTGGTGGCTCTTGACGGTTAGCAGCGCTGCCCTTTTTTCTGGGCGTAAAGGTGCCTGATCCTCTAGGGACTTGTCTTGAAGATTGGCGGAGTAGCCTTGATTGAATGAAGTTGGATAGCGCAGCGAAAGGAAAAATAAGTGATGAAAGATTCCGTGTTTCCAAGACTCGCTTGGAAGCCGTCCTTTTTGCGCTCAAGCGGTTTGATGCGCCTTCTTTCCGCTGTAATTTTCAGCTCTCCTTGTTGCCTTACGGGCATACAATGCTCATGGTGGTCTTGGTCGAGGCAGATTATGTCTTGATCTAATACTACCATATGTTGGTTTCGGCTTAAAGGCGGATATGCCTTGATCTAATACTACCGTATGTTGGTTTCAACTTAGAAGTGGCAGATACTGCGGCCACTCGGGCGTAATAAACACCGAATCCGGCAGATGGGGGATGCTAATGATAGCCTTAAGCGGGAGGTGGATTCGATCGACAAAGTAAAACAGGCCGCCGCCGACCGCCTTCTTAGGGAGTGCTTATAGCTTACATTTAGCGCACTAAACGTTAAGACCAACTATTGTTTTGGTATGTAGGCAAAACAACTGGACAGCGTTTGATGTTCTCTATTGTCCAGTCTTGACGATTTACTCACACTTTTGCGCCCGACCTTCGTGGCGGGAAGTACGTCTTGCTCCGTGGTACTTGACCTTGGACATCTCCACGCCCCGCCACAGCTACTCGCCTCCCTTCTAGGCGATTGCTAATGATGCAGGGCCAAGCTGTTACGTGATCGGGATGCAACAGTACGCATTGAGGTTATCCATAGGTTTCCCACAGGTGGACTTCGGAGGTATCGATCCCATATACACCATATACAGCTCTGTTCTTATGAGACCCTGTCATCACACACTGAAGCATATATGGCTGAAGAAGAAGATAAATTGTCAGGTTGACCTTCTAAAAGGTCCTGTCTAGAAAGAGAGGTTGCGAGACCTCCTTAAATACACATAAAACGGCTGTATCTAAGAGGAAGCTATACCCGGGCTGAATAACAGTGGAAGGTGTAGCCGAAAGGCGTCCACTAGTTGCAACGCTAGCTAAGCCATTTAGCAGGCAACAGCCCTAGCTTTCAGTAGGGTCTGACAGTTCTTATATCGATACTTCTTAAGGTATATCGACAGGCGCCTACTTGGCCGCGGATCAGAATCACTCCTATGTAGAGAAGCTATCCCGCTCCCGATGATCCGTGAACCGTTTCAATAGAATGAGAAAGAATGGTGCTAACGGCCACACTGCCAATCGACGTTACCCCTCCCCTCCAATTTGCCATGGTCTTTCAGCTGGTACTGAACGTGGAAGCGGCCGGGTAGCAACCAATCAGTTATGGGCAACAACTTAGCAGCGATCATTCCACACGGTCAATATTATGCACGATTCAGCTGCAGGAAGACGGCTGACATTGGGGATGGACTGCTGCTGAATTGTCCTTTCCCTAAAGACGTCCTCAACTTATCTACTAGCTGGTGGAGAGAGCATGCGGATTAACTTAAAGAGTCGCCCCCTTCCATGTGTCTCATGTTAATACTGAGTCTTATTCATCTCCCTTGTCTTTCGACTTGAGCCATATTTACAATGCCCTTTCGCATGAATTTGTCGTACAGCGCTAGTGGGGAACGTACTCCTTCTCCTAAGCCGCAAGTCACGACGCCATCGTCGACACAGACCTCAAAGCTCTTCGATCCAAAAAATCCTGATTCCTGTCCTACTTGCTGCAATTTCCAGGCTGGCCGGTTTCCCAAAAAGCATTGGGTTACTTCTGATTTCGAGGGTCTTCAAGAGCTCCGTGTGGAATTTCCGCTTACGGATATCAGAGTCCAAGCAGCACGGGGATGTAATGGGTGCAACGTTCTCTTGCAGGGAGTAAGCTTCGCGTGGAAGCAGGATCACAGTCCCGGCCAGGTTATGGTTGGATTTACAGAGGGTCGGCCAGCGAGGGCATATCTTGCCAGCAGTGCTGATGGTAGCGGTTTTATTGAAGACTTCTGGATTTTCTCGTCGTTGGGTAGGTGGTCCTCGAGCTTTCGAAGTAAAGAGCAGAATGGCTAATATGACCAGGCCAGCCGAATCCATGGAAATTGATCGGCCCCATCGCGACAACTTCCCCTTTGTACCCCTTGACGGATGACCGCCGTCGAACTTTCGAGGCATGGCTTGAGAACTGTGCCGAGAATCACCCGGAATGCCGGCTAGCGACAACCAAGACTATGCCGAAGCGCCTTCTTAATATCGGTCGGGGGGGTGGTGTGCCACACCTATTTTTGACCGAGGACGTTGGAGATGGAATGTGCTATATCGCACTTAGCCACTGCTGGAGGTTTTCTATGCCGAATCCGGCCGACGTCATATTGACTCGCGAAAACATTGACCAGAGGCGACAATCAGTACCATGGGAGAAGTTATCGGCAACCTTCCGAGATGCCGTAGCTATCGCGTGGGCCATGAATGTCCAATATATTTGGATAGATTGTCTCTGCATAATCCAGGATGACGTAGATGATTGGGTTGAGCAGGCTGCTCAGATGGCCAACATTTACGAGAATGCTCACTTCACCATCGCTTGCGAGTATAACGCCCAGGGCACACCGAAGGACGGCTGCTTTCTTCGTAGAAAGACGATCCACGAGGTGGTGGGACACAACATGGACGGGAGACCTTTCTCGACATACATCCAGCGCTCCTATTCCCATTATGGGGACTGGAGAGAAGGCCTGAGTCACAGAGGCTGGTGCGTCCAAGAAAAGTTCTTGTCACGACGGTTTCTCCGATTTAGAGACTCGGACGTGTTGTTCGAATGTAGGCAAGGTCGTTTTTGCGAATGCCAACAGCTAGGTGTCAACCTAGGAGATCTGAGATCCTACGACGCCACGGATCAATTCCAGCCCGTCGCCGGGATCATCCGTACCCGCGAAGTTAACCAACAGCACCTGGCAGATAATGTAGAGCAGGAATTATGGACGGCTTGGAGAACAGTGGTCTACAATTTTAGCCAGGCGAGTCTGACCTACCCGACCGACCGTCTACCAGCAATGTCCGGAATGGCTTCCCGAATGCCACCCGAGATATTCGGAGACTACATTGCTGGACTCTGGAGTAAAGACCTTGTGGAAGAGCTGTTCTGGGCTCCCCACTCCTCTGTTCCAACCCCTAAGCGCTATGATGGATCCTATGTTGGTCCGTCATTCTCGTGGGTATCCCTATACTGCAATTGCGCCTGGAACTTCCGAGACTTAGGCAAGAACGCCCTGAGAGTAGCTGAGATCCTAGATGCGAAAACTACACCTGCCACTCAAGATCCCATGGGGCAGGTTAAGGATGGGTCAATTCGCCTTCGAACTCGACTAACTAAGACAAGAGAAGGAGTTTACGAAGGACGGCCGAAGTCAAAGTACAACCAACAGTATGATCCATACCGATTTGATACAGAAGAGGACTGGGCGATCTACAGAGACCCGAAGCGTACCGTTTTTGCTCTGGAGATATCCTTCAATGCTGAACATACTAGGGCCCTGCTAGTGACGGAGTCCAAACGCGGTAAAGGTGAGTTTGAGCGAATAGGATATGTCATTTTTGATAAGTTGGATTTCTTCAAGGGAGTTGAGGCTACTGAAGTGAAGCTTGTTTGAACTGAGGTATTCTTAGTAGTTGTCTTACTCTATATTCCCTGCGAATAAAGAACAATGATGTGGTAAAACCAGCAGCGCACCATCCACAACATTTATAGCCATGGTTGAACAGATGAAGAGACGTCCAGCCCGTCTCATGTATTAGGCTGGTCACCCGCAGAGAACTCGGACTTGCAACGGGTGGTTGTAGGCGACTTCAGTCTACACCATGAGGGGAGGGAGATGTACTCCGGCGATCGGACCTGAAACAAACCAGCCTATTGGCATGGCTGATAGACATATGCTCGAGTGTATCACAAGGCTTGTGAGTGTACATAACAGAGCAGCAACAGTCGGTCAATGATCAAATCTTTGCTCTTTGACCTTGGACCTAATAGCCCGGGAGGTGAGGAGTGAAGCGAGTACACCACTGATGCTTAGTAACTAGTCTTGGAAAACGTGTATCCTGTATTTAAAGGAAGACACGAACCAGGAAGGAGCGATCCGGTGCCTTATGATTTATTAAGGGATTTAAATATAGAGGTTTCGGCGATTTGTATGGGGAATGGTGGCGCGTCAGGGGGTGGGGCGACAACGGGGGCTGGGGGGGCAACCTATGTGACGCCGTTTCTGACGGTAAACTTGCCAGCCTTCAGGCCAACCACCACTACATGTTTTAGCGGCGTGTCGCCTGCCTGAAAAGCCGGTCGAGAGTCGATTATTTGCGGCAGGCTACCGTAATGGACAGGCGTATAATTCTCTCCGCATCTTGAATAGGTTAGCTTGCCGGGGGATTCTCAAGTATAGATATCATCGTAGCGTATGATGTCTGTAACTCCCACTAGAAGGTGTCCCGAATCGGTTGTATAAATAAATGAAAATCCCTACTTAGCATTTCACAGTAATCACTTAAGCTCAACTGGCGAGGGAATTCATTCTTACTCTATTGCAAGAATGGCTCTTAATCCATCTTTCCCCCTATACACAGCTTACGAGACCAACAGAAATCCGGGTATTGGCGTTAAGTTGTGAAGAGAAAACAAACCCGATCGTTGGAACTCTCCTCCGTATGGGCCCAGATCATGTCTGGGAGGTGACAACGGCTCCGACGAACCACGTCATCCTATCGAAGGCATTTCCGAATACTCATTCGATGCAGTCGTCAAAGCAAGAAAAATGCACGGGGTTCACAATACCCATGCGATTCTTTAAAGATCCTGCCACTTCAAAACTTAACCTACTATTCTTCCAAGAATTCACGGCCCTATCATATATCTGAGGAGATCAAAGCAGCCCTCAGGAGATAACCTTAGATGGTCACCGGTTTTTGATTGGACGCAACTTGTTGCGGCATTGGATGGGCTTCGCAGAAACAGCCAAGTACACCATCTGCATACGGATAGATCACCGCCCAATTTTACGCCTCACCACGACCGCCTCGTCTGAATCGATTCGCTCTCTATTAACCATGGAGAGACTGCAGGGCGAGAGGCTCAAGTCAAGCTGATGGATCGTATATACCGACAAGCCAGGCTCGTCATGGCAAACCTGGGACACCCCGGAGGCGGAGAACAAGTGCTTGCGAAGTTCATGAAGAAACTTGCGACGATGGCAGGGGAAAATAGTCGCACTACAAAGACCTCTCTGGATCCAACGTCTGATGAGGGCTGGATTTGGTGGGAGAGGCTCCTGAAATCGCCGTTTTTCGAAAGCTCAGGATGGTACAGGAGTTCTGTCTCGCTAGGAAATTAATATTGTTTTCGGCAGACTGGTGTTTGACGAAAGGATTTTGATGGCATGCTTCTCTAGCCTTGCGTATGGAGGGAACAGTGAATTCCAGCATATCGGAACGTCGGACACACTCCGGAATCTCAAATCATTGGTCGCACAGCGGATACTCATACAAGGAAGCCTGGATAAACCCGAATATCCCCGGCGTGAACAGTTCCTACTTCGTAAGCTGACGCGTGCCAGAATAGCCAAGGCCACAGACCCTAGGGACAAAGTGTACGGGATGCTCAGCGTGGCACCCGACAAGCAGAAGTATTTCTGTAACGTCAGCTACTCCCTAGAGGTTCGTGAAGCATATAACTCTTTTGTCCTGTTTTTCGTTGCAAATGGACAGGGCATAGATATGCTTTACCAGGTGGATAGCAGGCTTTCAGCGACTCTAGATATTCCTTCTTTGGTACCTGTCCGTACTTACCAAACCGCCGTTTGGACTGTCTGTATACTCATGATTCTGTAGCATTGGTCGAGAAACCCAGACTAGGATATAATTGACGATCCACACCAGACAGATTATCGGGCTTGCGGATTAAGGAGACCTGCCTTCCTTCCTCATACCCTCGGTTCCAATCTTATCGTCGACGGTGCGGCGTTCGATATCGTCGATAGCGTCACAGTTCCATTACGCGCTAAGATGGTCGAGGATCACTATGCATGCCGAAGTGGAATTGACCTAGGCAACGGTATCATGGCGTTTCATCTCCTGCTTTTCCTTTTACAAGGCATAAGCTTACCAGGCAAGCTCGGAAGCTATCCGACCAAAGAGCCTACCAAGGGTGTATTTTCAGAAACGGTTGTTGGTCCTTCGAATCGAGATACCCCGTTATATTCCCATCATCGAGAAATCTTAATGCATCTCGCTCGAACCATGATCGACACTTTGCGGCATAAGCAAAGAGTCCCGCCAACGGATATCTCCGAGAGGGACTTGGAACGCCACCTAACGTCTTCGCCGCGCACTTTCCTAGGCCGGTTTTGCAAGACCTCTAATGGGTACTTTGGGTTAGTACCGGGTGGGACCAAGAGCCGCGATGAACTAGCGATCTTCTATGGGGGACAGATGCCGTTCATTGTCCGTCACGAACCGAGTACTGGTGCAAATGAGTTTCGACTGATGGGGTCATGGCTATATCCACGGCTTAATGCACGGGGAGGTATTAGAACTACCTTACTTAGAGCCGCAGGAGTTCATCCTGGTTAATCCTATACCCGTCGCTTTTCTGGATTGCATCACCTACTGGATAGTCGCCAGGGACAGTTTGCTTAACAAGCGGCATAAAGTGAGACATTGACCGGTGTGCCCAAAGTCCAACCTAATCCCAAAAGCAACATAAGGCTTGTTCGAGGACAAGCTACAATGTGCGACATTGTAGTCCGGTTGATGAAAACAAGAAAACTCCGCCCGCGATGTTCTCAACCCTGAACCCCCAGCACTACTGCCATCCAAGCTACGGGAGGTTCTTTGGGTCCCATGCTAAATAGCGACCCGACCATTGTGGATTTGCATCATTTCCAAAGCGGCCATCAGCCTTGCACACTGCAGTCCATTGCATCCCCATTAACCAAGCCTTCTCTAGGTCTAACGCTACCAACACCCTGGGTACATACATCTTAACTGAGTCCAAGTATTAGAGCCAGCCCAGAAAAGTTGAGTCTGGAGCATCACGGCGCGGCCCCGAACGGCCGATGGTCCGAATAGAACCAAACTCGAAGATTGTGCGTAACTGGCTTCTTCCCTACGATGGTCGAGTAAGGCAACCGCCTCCCAGGGAACCCCTCATCGGGGCCTGGGGGATGGCCTGCGCACACTTCGCCGGATCGCGCCGGATCCGCCTAATATCTCCAGCACGGATAGGCTTACTCCGTAATCGAGGTATTTGTAAGATCCCTCGTACGACTACCGGTTCCCCAGAGAGAACCGGGCCCAACCTCACAGACAGAAACATCTGGGCGTGTGGCTGGCCCCGATTTCCCTCAGGGAGCGGGAGGCAGACGACAGGGGTGGTGTGTCTGGGTTCCGAGGAGGGAATGCGCAGGCCATCCCGCAAGCCCCGATGAGGGTTACGGTGGAGCGTCGGGGCGGGTACGAGTTCTCCCTTCACGTTATTTGGCACCTCTCCCTCGAGAGATGTAGAGACGAAGCAAAGCGGGGTAAGTAAGGGGGACATTAAACATTACCGATAATTCAAATAAGTCGAGGGCCTAGGGAGATGATCAAACGATTAGACGATTCCCAGGTTGCGCATGACAGTCTCGGCGGCCTGCATGCCGCCGTCGCAGTGAGCGGCAGCGACCACGGCTTCGACGGCCGCCGTCTTGGTCCGTGGCTGCACCACGCCGCCCTGCGACGGGTTGTTCTGGATGCATGCCGTGAGCCCGGAACCGTCGCAGATCTCCTGCAGGCGGGCGTTCCGCGACCGGGCCGAGATGCGGTCGTTGATCTGCTCTGGAAGGGGTGTTAGTCAAACCAGCGTTCGCTGACCTAGACAGGTAATAAGCAAGGAGAGTACAAGGGCTGGCACGTACCGACCCGCTCACCCTGCTCGCGGCCGATAAGGGCGAGGTGCAGCGCGAGTACCTTGTCGCCGACAAGGGCCAGCTGTTTATTTCCCTCGGCCACGGTGCGGCCGTCGATGGAGTCGACGCCTGACCCGGAGGCCTGGAGGGCTTCCCAGAGCAGGTGCGGATCGTTGAATCGGTAGCCAATCGCCTGCTGGGCGGCCTCAAGCTTGGTGGCCTTGTCCATCATCGGTAGTTCTGGCGGTGGAGAGATTGGATTTTGGATCATGTTCTTGAGCGTAGATAGTATAGAAGGGAGGAAAGGAAGCGTCGAATAGTGATGGTGACGAAGGGAAAATATCTTGGGAGGACGTTAGAGACCCTGCGGCAGACTGACACACCCTTTATACCCGGCGGCACATCCATCCCCCTACTCTACAGGAGCTTGCCAAATCCCAGTCGGCACGGGCTGCCATGGGATAGGTCGTATCGTACTACAATACCACAAATTGGGAAATAATTTACCGAGCAGTACAAAGGGGGAAGCCGATGCCCTGACACATCCGTTGTCCGACAAGTCGTCCCGGTAACTCTCCCTCTCAATAGTAAGCGGCACGGGGTTTCTCTTCCCTGTACGCATGGGGTGCGCCGAATCTCGATACTTCGGGAGCCCCATAAACGGGCTGTGGCCGTAACAGTGCCCGGCGAGCGCATGTTGGGACGTGAGACTAACTACGAATACGCGAAGAGAGAGGAACAATTGGTATATTTCCAGCCGTGTTGCCGTTTATGGTTCTGTCAAAATAAAGTAATAAGTAGTACTAGTATAGGCAATCACTGCATATCCGATTTAGTGGGATAGTTGCCTCAGCCATCCCTATCCCAAGCCACGCGGTTCTTCCCGAACCCATATGCATGCATGGATGCGGTACATATAAGAACCGGTAGGTATGATAACGAACAACAGCAGAATACTGATGAAACAAAAGTGCAGAGAAGGGAAACTGGCAGCAGGTATTTTCAAGGAATATTCTCAGTCTGCGAAGTCATGGCGATGAATCGATTAGCAGAGCCGTGATGTTGAATATCTTCGCTAAAGCTCAAGTTGAAATTATACATGAGACCCTACGGGTGTGTCTTTGACCGTGGCTAAAAGTCCCACTGGTCAGATCCTTAGCGTGCAGAGCCTCGCCGGTGGCTTGCGTGCGAGATTCCTACGTTTCCTTCCGAGCGAAGCGAGCAGCCCCACCACACGTGCCCTGCAGAAGGTCGCCCGAGACAAACTAAAAGCGACCCCCTGAAGGACGAGGTTTTGCTGATGGCGGTGGGGAACGAGCTGTAGACCTGTTAATGGGCGGGATAACCTCTCGATCAGATTGATAGTTTATTTGACTCATGCAGTAATTACACCTTCCCCCCAAGATATGCGCGGTGATTTGTGGCCTACTATGTGCACCAATATATATACTCGATATGCATGATACCGTGTACCTTGACCAATGCCCACCAACGCATAGACAGTCACTCCATCCCAGGAGGTAAAATTGGGTAGGTATCGCCATATGCATGCATAAGACGTATACCTAATGCATGGCGGACCATCACATAGTCAAGGGTAGTAGTATCTATCGTTTTATGACGGCTTTTACTGATGAGCTGGCCCTCCCAGAATACCATGCTCACGCTGCTGTCTGCAGTGCAAGGCCGAACCAACCGCTATTTTAGGAACCATGTATCTACAGCTAGCATTTTCTTCTATCCGTCCGTCTCTTGTCTTCCCGTTGTCATTTCATGTAAACCGGGCTCTGGAACTCCTGGCACCGAACCCATGGTGATACTCCGAGATGATGAGACGTGACAAGAAGGGTCAGACAAGCTCCACCCTCACCCTCCGCTTCTCCTATCCCCTCTCTTTCCCCTTTCCATGGACGATCCCTCCGTATCCAGCACCTTGCACATGCCGTAGCCCGGCAACAGATCACTCTTAGAATCCAGGGCAGTACCTTGTCCACGTGCCGGATTAGGGACGGAGTGAAGCCCATCCTGGGGGAGAATATGGAGCGGAGGTCGCGCTCGAGCTCCACGTTCTATGCGAAGGCGGTAACCTGGGGCCACTTCTTGTGGGCCCTGGCCCTGAACGCGTCGGCCTCGTCGCTGCGCCACTGCCTCAGGATTCCGACCACCTCCTCGGCCTGCTCGAAGTGCACGTTGGGCACCTCCAGGACGGTCTCCGCCAGTTCCTTCGCGCACTTGGCCTGGTCCTCGAAGTCCAGCACAGCCGCCGTCTTGATGGCCGAGATGACGTGCGGCGCGCTGTCCGCATGCCGGCTTCGGAATTCCGTGTTGTACTGCTGGAGGTCCGTCGACGCGTCTATGGCGGTGAAGCCGGTCTTCAGGACCTCGGCCACCTTCGGAGGTAGCGAGTCCAGTACCAGGTTGAGCGCTTGCCGGAATCTTACAGTTTGCTCGTGCACGGTGGCATTGTCCGGCTCGAGGGCCAACGCGGCGTTCAGGCATCGAAGGGCAAGGATATATTTCTCTGAACGCAGGTAGTCAGTGTGCTGAAGGGACGAGGGAAGCTGGATTTGGAGTGAGGGGGGCAAAACTTACGCCGGCGTATGTAGACCTCGAAGCCGGCGATCTGGCCATCGATGTGCCTCGGGCTGTATTGTAGGAGAGGCTCAAGGAATTTCGTAGCTTCAGCTAGCGGGTCCGGTGTTGAGGCGAGCTTGTGCCCTCTCGGGTCGTCATCCCGCTTCACCGGCTCCCCGTTAGGGGCCTTGGGTTTGTTCGGGTCTTGCTTTGCCATCTTCTCGGCGGCTTCCCGCTCCGCCTTCTGTGCCTCCTTTCTCGCCTTCTTGACCGCCTTTTTCTTCTCGGCAGCCTCGTCCCCGTTGGCCTCCGCGGAGCCGTTGATGCCGGCCATCTTCCTAGCATCGTACATACCGATGTAGAGGGCAATGGCGCCGAGAGCCGCGCGGGTGTAGAAGGGGTGTTCGCGGAGACGGTCCTCCCACCGGATCATGTCGACGTATGCGCGAATCTGCCCCTTGCGCAACGTAAAGCTGTGGAAGTCGAACTGGTCCTCTTGCCACACGTCGAAGATGTTGTAGACCGCATGGAATCTCTTGAGAGCCAGGCCGACGTCCCCAGTGCGCACCTGGCATTCGCCATCCTCCGTCAAGTACCATACGCACTGCATATCTAGTAGATCTTGCAGCGGGCCCCCCGGCGTGTCGTTGCGCGTAAATAACGACATAGTTTGTAGTGCCTTAGCCGTCTCGTCGTTTCTTAACTGATATTTTGCCGTCTTAGAATTGATGTATCGGTCCTTCAGGTCAAGACTGCGGGCTTGATCCATGGTGCGGGCCGCTTCCATAGTGTTGCCCATGTGCTTCCATATCCTAGCCTTGGTCATATGGAATTCGACGCTCTTGGGGACAAGCTTAAGCCCTTCCTCAACGAATTCCACCGCCTTTTCCAGGTCACGGGACAGATGGTAGTTATAATGTTGGGCGAGATAGTACAAGGCCGCGGGTAGACCTTTCAACGAGTCTGGGTCGTGCTCATCATCCTTAGGGTCTTGGGGCTGCATCGACTGGAGGTATTCTCGAGCCAATGCGCAGAGTGTTTCCTTCTTGTACGGGTCGGCGTATAGATGTTTGAGATTCGCGAATGTTGAAGGCACTCCCCTGTCTAGCATGTATCGCAGGTATTTCTCCGCTGCTTCTTTAAAGGCCTCACCTGGTTTTCGAGTTAGTAACACTCGCCTCTAGGATCAGAGATAGTCTATCTTACCCTCGAGGAAATCAAGTGGTAAACGCTTTGCGGCATCGCAGCGAGGGTTCTTATTAGCATACTCGTCGTACACCGCTTTGCGGGCAGCTAGGTCGTCGGAGCTAATTTGGAGGGCCTCTACCAGCTTGTTGTAGTAGTCAGGGTGTTCTGGATTCCGGTCCAGAAGTGCGCGATATGCCACGGCAGCCTCGGGCTTCCTCCCCAGTTTTGACAGATACAGCGCACGAAGCTCCATGACGGCTAGGCGGTCAAGGTTATGCTTCGCAATGGCTTCAAGGTGGTCCAGAGCCCTCTGGTAGTCACCCATTTCGGCGATGATGGAATTCTTGTACAGGACAGCCTCGGAATTCTCGTAGTCCGTCTTCGAGGGCGGGGTCTTAAGCGAGTCTTCGAAAGTGGTCAGGACTTTCTCGGCTTGAGCAAGATCGCCGGCGAGGTGGTGGGCAACGGCCAAAGCGGTCCAATTCTGTCGCAGCTGGGGCCTAGCCTGCAGCATGGCCGTCCTGCTTTGTATGTAGCCCTGGTAGTCGCGCATCTGCACCTGGAGGAAGGCGAGGTCCCTCTGAATCTGGTGGGACTCCGGCTCCAGCCTCAAGGCGAACTTGTACGCCTTGATGGCCTCCTCGAAGTTCTTCTGGTGCCGGTAGAGCAAACCGTAGACATGCCAGCAGATGTGGGACTTCATGTCGGCGGTCAATGCCTCCTTGGCGAGGACGAAGGCCTCTTCGGTCTTGCCCTGCTGGTTCATGATGAGGGCCTTCATGGCCATCGTGTCCCCATGCTTGGGGTTCTTCTTGAGGATCTGTTCGGCTGCCTTCAAGCCCCTCTTGTATTGCTTGTCTTCATAGTTGCGGATGACCTGGCGAAAGAGCGACTGCTCTTTCGCACTGAGGGGTTGCGGCATGTTCGGGACGGTAGTGGTTTATGGTTGCGCCTCGAACGCCGCAAAATGTTCGGTTCGACTTGGGGTGCTGGTGAGGTTTAATGCTGAGTAAATGGCTGTTATAGCTAAGGTCTGAGCATATGTGTCGATTTCGGGTGACTCTAGAGCTCACTAATGGCAAGCAAGGCAAGGATTAGACGGTGCTCCACGAGATTCCACTTCGGTGGCTGTTCTTACGCTGGGCTGGGGTCGTCCTACAGCGGACCGAGGCCACGGTGCACGGCAGCACAACGAAAATCCGGCGAGGAAATAAAGCGGAGGACCCCGTCTAGCAGTTCCGGTGCAACTGCTCCCAGAACGGGTATCTGTTGAATAGCTGATGCCTACCTATATGGCCCAGGTGGAAGTGAACTGTTCATATCTGTGGACGTCAGAGGACAAGAATTGACAAATGTTTGAAAGGTCAGGTACCTTACCTTACCACCACATCGATCTTGAAATGCGGCGCCAGTTAGCGGACGGAGGGTGTAAGTTAGCAATTAATTGCGTACGAAAAGATACTTCGTTACAAAGACACTTCTTACACGAAAATACGATTACAGGGGGTGGGGCAAGGACAGGCCATAATAATCCCGAGATGGAAAGGCTTAATTAAAGACACCAAAAGTGGTCAATGCTTGGCGGTTTAAGTGCCACTCTGCAACTGAAACCGGGCGCGCTGTAGCGACATATACTTTCGTATGTGTGCACCTACCTGTTGGTAATATTTAGGAGAGATGTTGCACTAACCTACCATCAACCCTCCTTGGAATCGATTTACCTAAACCAGGTATGAGATATGTAAAGTCTCTTGATGTATCCGGAGCACTGACATATGCTCAACGCAGTGGATGCAGGCGATAGACGCACAAAGCTCTTGGTCTTAGTTCTAACGGAAACGCAAGGGTTCTCCAGAATGTAACTGTCGCTCTCTATATACCCTCATGGTCCACAGAGCTTGCAATTGCCCTCGCTCATAACTCAGTGCAAAGGTGGTGATAGTCTTCCCAAGTCTAACATTACAGCTATATATACATTACGCCCATCAGGAACCGATTATCACCGCCGGCTTAATACTGGGCCTTGACGTTCCCTACCTTCCCGCCAACGGTTGAGGGCTTCTTCGGCGCCCTCGGCACTGTCGTCGCACCGTTCCCGGACGACACCCCATGTCCGCGACCTGACAATCGCTTCTACGCCTCGCTCCTGTCTCAGGAGCATGGCGAGCCGTTCGGTACGCGGTTCCCTCGGGAAGTAGCGCCCTGAGTATGGATCCAGTCGCTCGTCCACCGTCCTTTCGCGACTCCTCTCCGTCTCGGCCTCCCGCAAGGCCGTCTCCGGGTCGTCGGGGTCGGGGCTCGTAGCCACGTAGGCGCAGTACGTTAAGACATCGGACCGGGACTGCCACGAGGGAAAGAGGACTTTCTCCTTAAATGTCCGGCACGCCCGAGGATCAATAGGCGTCCGCGACGGACGCGGTGTTCGGACAGAGGTGGATGTCGGGTCGAAACCCAACTTAGAAGGGGTCACGAGCGCATTGAGGTTTTGGGTAATCGAGTCGTCGACAGCAGCACGGGATAAGCGCAGGAAGTCTAAGGTGAAGATGTCAGGGACGGAGAGACTTGAGTAGAAGGGCCTAGTGTTTGGGATGGGTGTTCCGCACCTCGGAGCGCTACTGTCGAGAAGCAGAACTGCGGTGTCAACTGGGGCTGCGTAGGTGTAGGAGATTCGGCCGTCATCTCACCAGCACCGACAGCAGAGGCAGTCCTCGGTGGAGCCGGTCCTCGCGCCCACAGAATGCCAGCCACTTTGACCGAACGCTTTGAGCTCAAGTGTGTATATGTGTATATGTATATATATAGAGGGTAATTAGTCCCGGTTCACAGATATAGTGGGAACTCGACCGCGTTTCAGAGTTCGCTATTCTCTCAATGAAATTGGCTATGCTATGCCATGAATAGACGACGGGTGGTGTACAACACGGCAGCTGGGAGGAAACAAACTGAAGCAACGACGCTCAAGACTGCGACTCCGACTACCTAATCACTGGAGCTCCCGGCCCCACCTCGGCATGTACCGGAGGGAAACGGGGCTTCTTTTTACGCCACATGCAGTAAACCAATGTTTCTGTGGTGTCAGGAGGCAGTTTATTGAAGTTCGGTCTTAGCGTCTCGTTTAAATGCATGAGGCTGGATTACGCGACATGACGCCTGCCTTGCCCGTACGAGCTTATGTACATACAACATACAGGTGAAGCTCTGGCCCGCCTCTCTCTAGAGGTACCGATGAAGTCAGTGCTAGTTGAGGCAATCATCCATCCATCATCCATTCTGATAACTTCGTACGTATCATTTCGAGGGCAGCTCCCTACCACCAGCAAAAACCTTGGAAGTCTCTCGGCGACATATTAGTTCTATCGTTATTTCTGGCCCTTACTTTTCGTTGACGAGCTTTCCAAGCTGATACCTTCCACCTCTAAATACAAGCGAGACATACATCGCCATGTCAAGTACACAAGATGCCGAGGGCCTCACCCGCCGCGGATCCGATGACGGTAAGGACCAGAAGGACAACGGTCGGGGTGACGACGGGAACAACGAGGGCAGCAGTAACAACAAGGATGGAGATGCCGAGATGAAGGACGCCCAGCCGGAAGAGGAAGAGATCTTAGATGAGGAGATCCTGAGTCTCAGCACCCAAGACTTGCAGACCCGGAAACGCCTACTGGAGAACGATGCCAGGATCATGAAGAGCGAGTTCCAGCGGTTATCACACGAGAAGGCTACCATGGGCGAGAAGATCAAAGAGAACATGGAGAAGATCGCCAACAACAGGTCAGTGAACTATGCATATTTCATGCGCTATACACCATGTTGCCATGTACCATACTACCATATACCGCTAGTAATCATGGCTGAGCGGCTAACTCTTTGCATAGACAGCTGCCGTATCTGGTTGGAAACGTCGTTGAGCTGCTCGACCTTGATCCCACGGCCGAATCCTCTGAAGAAGGTGCTAACATCGACCTGGACGCAACGAGAGTGGGCAAGTCCGCCGTCATCAAGACGTCCACGAGACAGACCATCTTTTTACCTCTGATCGGTCTAGTTGACCACAACACTCTCAAGCCTGGCGACCTCATCGGTGTCAATAAAGATTCGTACCTGATCCTCGACACCCTACCAGCCGAGTATGACAGCAGAGTCAAGGCTATGGAGGTGGACGAGAAGCCTACGGAGAAGTACAGTGATGTTGGTGGCTTAGATAAGCAAATAGAAGAACTCGTTGAGGCCATCGTCTGGCCCATGAAGGAAGCTGAGCGCTTTAAGAAGATCGGCATCAAGGCGCCAAAAGGTGAGTACTCTGCTTCCTTTAACTGCCATCACGCTTGGTGCGATGATTCTGACGGGCCTCGGCAGGTGCACTGATGTACGGCCCTCCCGGTACCGGCAAGACACTTCTGGCACGAGCCTGTGCCGCACAGACCGACGCGACGTTCCTCAAGCTCGCCGGTCCGCAACTGGTGCAGATGTTCATAGGTGACGGAGCTAAGTTGGTGCGCGACTGCTTCGCGCTAGCCAAGGAGAAGGCGCCGGCCATCATCTTCATCGACGAGTTGGACGCCGTAGGCACGAAACGATTCGACAGCGAGAAGAGCGGAGACCGCGAGGTGCAGCGGACGATGCTGGAGCTGCTGAACCAGCTGGACGGCTTCGCGTCGGACGACCGCATCAAGGTGCTGGCGGCGACGAACCGTGTGGACGTGCTCGACCCGGCGCTGCTGCGGTCCGGGCGGCTGGACCGCAAGATCGAGTTCCCGCTGCCGAACGAGGAGGCGCGCGCACAGATCCTTAAGATTCACTCGCGCAAGATGCGCGTCGACGCCAACGTCAACTGGGGCGAGCTAGCGCGCAGCACCGACGAGTTCGGCGGTGCCATGCTCAAGGCCGTCTGCGTTGAGGCCGGCATGATCGCCCTCCGCTCCGGCAAGAACAAGATCAGCCACGAACACTACGTCGACGCCATCGCCGAGGTGCAGGCCAAAAAGAAGGAGGTGAGTTACCGTCGTGTGATCCGTCGTTATGGAATCATCTATCTGTCTGCGTTGTCTGAAGCTAACAGTTCGTGCAGACCGTCAACTTCTACGCATAATTACTCGGCCCTCAGTGCCATGGTTGGGTTTGTGGTTGGTGGCCTGTTGCCCTGTAGCTTACTTCAGACGGCATGGCACTGCGCTACGGTAGACCGTGGGGTGGGAGTTAAAACGGTAGACGGACTGGAAAGCGCGTGTAAACTACTATTCTGAGACACCATGACGATCAATAAGAGGGGCCGCTTTGCTGTTGGTATACCTCGTGCCTGCCTCTTTCTGAACTGTCGGTTCACGCCTTGATTCCCAGCGTCCTAACCACTCTCTACCACACAGACACCGTTGGATTCTTGCCTTTTCTAGGTTTATGATGTTCGTAGCTTGGCTGTAGCTGAGTTGTTAAGGACCTATGCGCATCTTCGTCTTCGTAGTTGGGCGAGGTGTGTTACGGCGAAGCTAGGGACGATGCCATTCTACATACGGGAATAGGTGCACACCGCCCATTGACCACATTACCCATGTTATGGACCATCCACCTCTTCTCTTGAAACTAGGGTGAGATGTAGATAACTGGACGCGGCATCTATGTGCTCATTGGCTGCAAATAACCCCTAAATAAAGACTGCGATACGCTACTCTCCTCGGGGAGTCGAGCCACGGTGTAGGCTCATTGCCATCTACCGTGGGGTATTATGTATGTGCTCTACGAGGTGCCGTGGGATGACGGCGCTTTTACAGAATGCGGGTGTGGTATGGCACCCCTTCGTTTGGGAGGGGTTTGTGTTCTTGTTCGGGGAAGTTAGGTCTATGTCATACATTTGCCTTGGGGGAGTGCCAAACTTCTGCGGGGAATGCGGTGTTCTTATGTGTTTCCGGACTTGGGGGCTTCACCGATTAGGCACTTCTAGTCTTGATGCTGTGTCAGGGGCTCGCACGTATGGGAGTATAAGCAACTATGCTTGACCTTCCTTGGCTTGATATAAAAGAACAGCACGAGTTACCACTACGCAAAGTCATATCACTGGCGTCTAGGGGCCCTGATGTCCATATAGGAGAAGGGTTCCCGAGAACCCATTAAGGGGGGGCAGCCTACCTAGTCTCGTCCTTGAATGAGAGCATTGAATTCGGTTGGATGAGGATAATTCATCCACCCTGGGACCTGCCTGACCTGGAATCTTTGCCCCCTATTGTATAGACATATAACCATATTCTGGGCACTTTAACACCATTCATGCATGCACCCTCATCCCTATATCCATGTTCCTCTACTCTGGTTCGGCGGCCCCTCGGGACTCGGGACTCGGGAGTAATTGCTCGGTTTCGGGATATGGTGTTATGGAGGGAAGACTAGCTACTGGACGGAAAGGAGCTTGATGAGGGAAAATATGGGTATGGCTTCATAGGCATTCATCCCTCTTCCTAACATTTTTTTACACTGGAAGGGTGGAAGAGAGTCGATGTTTGGGACCCCTTCCAAAATACACCTCCTAGTGCTCGCCGCAGCTCGAATACGTGATTCTCGACTACTACCCTACTCTTGAAATATCAAGTTCATAAACGGTCTGGTTTTGTAAGAACATGAGGTATATGGAGTTCGGAGCCTCAATGATTTGACGAGTCATAAGATGGTTTGATAAGAGCTTCGTCTAAATGTTACTCGGTGGGAGGATTCATGGTCTGGTACCAACCGTTCATTGTGAGATCACGTCTATTTATTTAGCGAAAGGACGGCTTTCTCGTACGACGGATGCTGCTTAAAGCTTTAAGCTACTCTCTCCAGAGATCCTGTTCAAAGGATATATTGCATAATCCTCCATCGGGACGGCGTCGACAATTCCCCGTATAACATACCTGAAAGCGCGGGTCTCCAGTCGGCATTACAATCGCAGTCCGGAGCTCGTGAATTATCAGGACAGAATACCCGGTCCCCAAGTGATCGCAACATGTGCCGAGTTCTGGGCAGATCTGAATAAAAGCCCTCGTCCAATGGTAACTGAGAAACATTAGCTTAAGAGGTGGCCAAACACTCGGCATATTAGCATTAACCGGACTAAGAAGGCTAACCCTCTTTCCATAATCGTGAAGAGTAGCGACGGCATTCTACATTGTACCATCGGAATAGGACGTCTACCTAGTCATATGGGATATCCCGAAGTCTAGGTGGAACGTGCTAAGGTTATTGGCTTGTTATTGGCGCCATATCAGGGTTAGAGAGACGCTGCAGGCTCAACCGCCGAGACAACTTGTTCGAAAGCAGATACTCAATGTCTATGAATATCTATTACCCACTACGTAGTACTACTGGGCCGTGCCTGTAATGTTTGCGTGGTAACCTAAACTCCGCGGTTCCTGTGGATATCAATGGAGATACTGACAGATATCCGAATGTTCTTACCGCCATTCGCTTCAGAGTGTTCGGACAAGTTAGCTCCCTTAGGATCGGCCTCGATACTGAGAGATTTCATGCCAGTCAACGTCAAGGGAAATCCATCCGGTTTGTAATCCGGAGTTGAAGTGTGGCCCTTCGCCAGACGTGATCCGAAGATACTCATACGTATGAACCACCAGGCAGAACGCTGGTTCTATTCCATTTCGAGGTTAACAGCTTCAGTGTGAGAATTGAGGCGGCAATGATTACAAGGCAGTTTTCGACGCTGAGGCAGGTTAATACAGCGATGCCGTTAGGAAATGAGGGGTCTAAGCTTACCTGTACCGTATCACCGGATGCGAAGTATTATAGCTAGGGAAGCAACTTAACCGAACTCCACCGGTTGAGAAATCTGTTACGCAACCGTCAACCCCAATTTACCCATTTAACCGTTTTTAACATATATCCCATATATCAATGGTCATCATGGATAAACATAACATCCATATTAAATAAATCATAGCGTTACATAGAAAGATATATTTGTAGTAATATATCTTAATCACTTCGTCGGCTGGGACCCTTAGCGGGATTGGTTAAGGACCGGGCCAAGGTACCGACTAATACGGAGGCACATACTTTTACAGACAAAATATCAGCAAAATATTGTACCCTTAAGCGTCTAGGGAGTGTTTATCGGTAGCTATTCATATGGAGATTCCGCCGGTTCCATCCATATATTTTGACGTAACGGTGGATGGCCATTAATCCACTTTATGGGGGTGGTTAGTTCAGCGGATTGCGGCGCTTCGACCTTTAATTATAACTATAACTATTATGACTTCCCACGGATGATAAGGAAGTTGACTTTACGGTTAATTTGACCATGGCGCTTGACTGATCTCAGCTTTTTAGAAGAGGGAGTATAGTGATATGGGGAATGTAGAATGGGTCAAGCATGGTCGAAACTTACAAGATATCAAGGCTCGTTAGAACTGCCGGAGAAACCATTATAATGAGCTTCTTGTTCAGACGCCAAATAATTATGGCTGGGTAGTTCCGAACACGAGACCGGTAGCCGAACTGAGGGCTATCAAAATATCCGAAATACTCTTGGACCCTTAGATTCCAGCAGGTACCATCCAGCCGTTTATCCAAAAGCAACCAGAGTGGGCTTGCATTGGACCAGGATTAAACATGGAACAGAGGCTGTTTGCAACAAATTGGGACAATATGATCCCAGAGAAGGACGCGTCGAGATTTGCGGTTTGAAAGCAGCATCGCGAACTATATGCGGCCAAACGTAGGGCCATGATAGTTGATGGCTGAGCAATATAGTCCCATTTACTTACCTGCACTGCATTTCTAACAGGGAGTGTGGTGTGGTGGCGAACTAGTCCGGAGTGAACTGAAACCTGAACGAAGCAAGTATCCTTTACCATCAGCACCTACTCGGATTGAGGCTTTCCGTTCGCAAGTAGTAGCTGATCTCGAAACGATCAGCTTTGGCAATTGCGAGTATCATAATCCAGTCATCCCACTGTGACGCACAGTGAACGCGCGGGCGGAAAATCTCATGCTAACAACTATAATCGCCAGCGATGCTGATGACCACGCCATAGCTTCGATGGCTGTCGGCGGATTTATCGTTCTGGAGTGCTTCTGATTCTACCATTTTTCTCGTTGACTTAAGCAGAAAATACGATTAGATGAAGTTGTACTGTTAACGGAGCGAGAATGGTATGAGATCTATCATAAAGTATGGGTCTGTCGGAGGTGTGAAAAGTAGAGTTGGGCGATGCCGAACATGCGGAGGTGGGAGTTACATGTCATGTTAGGTTCGATTACTAACAGCGCTAGTTGGTGCTCCGTGTCGGTCGCTTCCATCTATGCGGTCGGCCCTCCGGAGTGCTGCAGGCCGAAAGGGGGTGTAGCTGGCACAGGATGCTCCTACTGCTACATAAGACCGCGCGGTTGCTGCAATCCCCCAGATACATGACCCCATCATTCTTTCTACCTAACCCATCCGCAACATTGGACCGACGTCCCTGAATCCACGTAACCTGAGAAGTATATATGAGGATTCTGACACGGGAAGTCCCGGATGAGTGCCTGATCATTGTTCTGACTCCAGCCGATGCGTTACCTGCCTCCTTTCCCGCCGCCTACGTACAAGACTTGAAACATGTCGTCCGAAGTCGTCAACCTAATCGATGATCTCGTATCTCTTTCCAAAGAGCCAAGCTTTGCATCGGATGAAAAGGCCAAAGCCCGAGCACTCCATCTCAGCAAACAACTCATTTGGGGCCTGCAGAAGCCCGAGGATGCTGCTATGGAGCTTTGTTTTCATGTAATGTCTTTCCAAAACCCAGCCATCCCTATATACTCAAGCGCATTCACTAGCTGACTGCCTTCCAAGCCCATTTTTGCTGCTGCGGCTCGTGTGGCTATCGACTTGAAACTCTTCCACTTCATCGCTAGAAGCTCTGAGCCAGTATCTGCTACTGATCTTGCGACCGCTTCAGGGGGCTCTGAGGCACTTATCGGTAAGTCCGAAACCGAGAGCGATCAGTTATACCAGGTGTTGATTATCACAGTTCGCCTGCTGCGCCCCCTCTCTGGCCTCGGATTCGTTCAAGAGGCCGCCTGCAAGTATCACTGGAATGCAACGCCTATCACTAAAGCCATGTGCGCTCCACCCATTGAAGCAGCCCACATACACTGGTAAGTAGGATCCTTCACTATATAGTATATCTCACAATTTATTTTGAGAACCTTCTGGAAGTCCATCTGCACCCGCCGTAGAAAATATCACCCCCCTCGAGCAGCGAGGCGAGGGAACAGCTGGCTAAGACTGCCATGCCTCTTTACGCTTGGATATTAACTAGGCACCACGAGCGCTACATCTGTCTTAAGCCCCACACAATACGAGAAACTACATGATAACATTTGCATGGAGTTGACTAACTAGGTGCAGCTGGGACCAAGGAACGACGTCTGCAACCAAAATATCGCCGTTCTTCAAAGAAACGGGATACCGCCCACCCGAAGATCCGAGGAAGGGGCTTTTCCAGTATGCGTTCCAAACAGACAAAGAGGCATTTGAGTTATGGCATATGACACCAGATGTTATGAACAACTTCAATGTCTGTATGACCGGGATCCGAGGCAGTCGACCCAGCTGGGTGGAGTGGTGGCCAGTAGAGGCGCAAGTCTTCCAAGGTGCCGTAGAGGCTGATGGCAACGTCCTGTTAGTTGATATTGCCGGCGGTCGTGGGCACGATGTTCAAGCATTCAAGAACAAATTCCCCAACCAGAAAGGGAGGCTCGTGCTTGAGGATCTTCCTGTAGTTATCGATGACATCAAGGAGCTTGATGAGGCCATTGAAAGAGTTAAATACGACTTCTTTACACCCCAACCCATCGTAGGTAGGTATACGCCCGCAATACGAAGTTTTTGGAAGACATGTTAACTAGGCGTTAGGTGCGCGCGTTTATTTCTTCCATTTCATCATGCATGACTGGTCCGACGAGGTTTGCCTGAAAATCCTCGCTCACACCACCGCTGCTATGACCAAGGGATATTCAAAGCTGTTGTTAAATGAGTTCATCCTTCCTGACCGGGGATGTCCTCTGTTTCTGTCAGGGTTCGATCTGCAAATGATGGCTATGCACGCAGCGCAGGAGCGGACCGAAAGCCAATGGGAGGCCTTGTTATCGAAGGCGAGCTTGAAGGTAAGAAAGTTCTGGGTGCCTGAAAATGGTGGTGAAGGTATTATTGAAGCGGAGTTGATCTAGAGCTCATTTTGAGCGTCGTGTCTAACCCTTCATGTAAGAAGGGGCCAGGGCGGGCAACGCACGCATTCGGTTCACCCATGCGCTTCAACAGCACTCAGCGGAATTTAGTCTTTCGGTCAGGAACGAATGCTCCTGCTGGTGTAATTTAGAAATAAATCCATTACCTTCAATACCCGCCTTCGGGTTCTAAGATTGGATACGTAGAGTCGCTGAGTACTTCGATTTTGCAAGTAACACATTGAAAGTCGCTGGGACGCCTGTACCATCCTGCTTGGTATCCTGCCTTGCATCAGGCTGACCGTTTCCCGCCACGTATGATGACAGGTGACCTCCCTCAGTACCCGTTGCGTAGTCTCTGTTAGTGACACTTTTTTCGTGTAGCTGTCGCAGAATAGGGGTAACTGCTTAGTCATTTAATTACGCCGTAGGCACCCCGCAATAACGTTATTCTGAGTCTCCCACACTCTGCATACAGAGATTTCTAGCCACGACTCTTTAGACCCTGATCACTCATGACAACTTAGGCTTTCCACACTCCATGCAAGCTTTTCCTCGCGATCAGCCTAACTGTGACAGTAGTGTGGATCACCTCCCTTCGGAGATGACCCCCCTTTGGAGGCCAAATCTCACGCAGTCGCTGGGTTTTGAAAAACAACCTAAACTAATAATAATAATATTCATACGCCTTGGGGCCTCTAAGGGTATACGGTACCCCTGCTATATACAAATCGGGGTCGACGTAATACAGCAACCCCGCAACGTACGGAATGGTGGAGGAAATCCTACTGGTAGTAGCAACCCCGGCCCGGCGGGATGAAAACATCCACTCCGGATTGGACTTTGTCCGAGCTTTGCACTATATCTTCTGCCGTACCGAATGCCCCCTATCCACGCTGCGCCACCATAACTCACTCTTACGGCGAATACCTAGCTTGGAAGGAGTAGACAAAAGCGCAGCGGGAGTAGAACGAACGTGACGCAACAGCGAGTTCGGAGGAGTAGAAACGCAAAGCCGAAGGCAACCTCCCTACCAACGAACCACCCCATTAACGCGTATGAGACCCTGTCATTACAGACTGAAGCATATATGGCTGAAGAAGAAGATATTATCAGGTTGACCTTTTAAGAGGTCCTGTTTAGAAAGAGAGGTTGCGAGGTCTCCTTAAATACACATAAAACAGCTGTATCTGAAAGGGAGCAATACCGGGGCTGTGAATAGCGGCGGAAGCGTGCAAGCGAAAACACATCCACTAGTTGCAACGTTAGTTAAGCCATTGCGCAGTTAACAGCCCTAGCTTTTAGTAAGGTTTGACATACCCCCCCCAGTTGTTAAGAACTAATAGCTGAAGTTTTTACGAGTTTAAAGATTACCTAAAAAGGAAATATAGTGGTGGTTAAAAAAACAGAAAATACAAAAAATAGTAAAACGCTTAAGCCCCGAAAACGAAAAGGTTTACCTTCGATTATTACATTATAATTGTTTTTTAAGTTTGTTTCTATAACGCTCTGGAAAGGCTTTGCAAGCCTATTTGATTTATAAGCTTATATGATATGTTAAACCATTTATATATATTTTTATCTTAGTATTCAATACATTATTCAACGTAAAAGAAATAATAATAAAATAATTACAAGTATATTATAAAATTTATTTTAATTTTATAATAATTTTAAATATACGGAGCAATTGCTTAATAATCGCAAGGTAATTGTTTAGCAAATATATATAGTAAAAACTTTAATATTTTATTTTTACAATTATTTATCTTAAAAGTGTTGTCGTTACGGCGCTGATCGTTTTTTTTAATCTGGGTAAAGTATTTTATTATTGCACAAAGAAGAAAAAAGAAATAATCTAATAGGCGCGAAACGTTTACGTAAATATAACGTTGCAGTAGCTTAGCTAAGCTGTAACGATAGTACCGTAACAGTTATAACTTAACAGGCTAGAGTTATTTTGGAAAAATCGAAATAATCAGTTTATAATTTATTAATAAAACGAAAGTATTATATAATAAATATATTAAAAAAGGTAACGGCTATTCTTATTTTAAAATTAGTTTTTATTTCATTACGTTTTGCCTTTTTTATTTACAGTGCTATTTTCAATATTAAAATACTTAAATTATTTAAAAAGTTTAATTCGTTTCGATATAACGGCTGGGTTAATTAATTAATTATTAAACCTAGTCGTACGGGTTTATGTTAGCAGTAGTACTGTAAGAAACTGAGTAATAATAATAATATTAGTTACGTTTAATAATAGCAGATAACTAAAGGTAATTTGGGCAACCAAGTTGTATTATAAGTTGATGTTATTTAAAACTATAAAAGGTAAATAAGTGTATTTATATACTGGAATCGTTTTGTTGTGATTTTTTGGATTATTACTTTTGAAAATAATTTTAATAATTTTTAGATTGTGGTACGTGATGGTACGTGACCTTATATTGGAGAATTCTTATTTTTTGACCGTTTCCGGAGGCCAAAATGTGTTAGGTTATAATACGATTTTTTTTTCCGAAATCTTCGTTCCGAAAATTGTAAGTTCTTTTTTTTTATTGCTGGAAATATGGTTAATAAAATTAAGAAGTGCGTAAAACCTATTTTTAAGGAGAAGGCCGTATAATGCGATAACTTACTTTCCGCTGTATTTAATAATCCTGCTGAAATAATTCCTTGTTTTTTTTGTAAGTTTCGAAGTTTTGATTGAAAGTTATTTAAAAAAGACTTATTCCGTTATTTGTCCTGCATCAAGTATAACCAGGCCAATTGCAACGTTAAGAGTTTAAGTTCGGAATAGTTGTAAAAAATGGCTATTTAGTACCGGAGGTTAAAGCTGGAATTAAAGGCTGCCGAAAAAAAAGTTGATTAGGTAAACGTTCGTTTTCGCCGTTTCCGCAAGCAAAAAAGAATATGGTACGAAAAAATGATGAAAGCTATAATGCGGGGTATTGATAATTTTGAAGAATTAAAACGTTTAAAACGTAAAAAAGCGGAAAACGAGCCCGAGATTTCTATATAAGTAATATATACCTTTGCTTTTAACGATTGGTCTAGTATAACTACTATTAATTGGTTTATCGTTAACGACCTGGATTGGGATGCATTTATAATTAGTTCCGGCGTTATTAATGAAAATCTTTCAGAAAGCGCTAAGTATTTATGAGATTTTTAGCAGGTTTCCAGGTATTGAATTGGGACGGGGCAACTCAAAGCTGTCGTATACAGACTTCTTGATTAGAAGCTTGGGAAGAGGAATGTCAGGCGTCCCTTGCTTGCCATGGAAACTACATACAAGAATTGGTAGGTTAGCATTTTATAGACCATCGCCGACCCACTTGGCGTTGCAGCCCAAAGCAGCTAGAAACGGTTCGAAACGGCTAGAGCCGGTTACAGCTGGTTAGAAACGGCAGCAGCTGTAGCAGTAGCTGCATTAACTGCACCTAACACTAACCCCATTTCAGTATTTTCGGAATTTAAGTAGTTCCTTTATTTAACCAAGTATTTAATAAGTCCGTTTTTCTTGCATATATTAAATTTTTTTTCGTTTTGTATATTAATACATCTTTTTTGCTTTATCTTTTCGTCTTGTATTAACTTTGAAGGTATTTGCCGTTAATTTAAGTAAAAAAATAAAAAAAACTGGATAAAATTTAACTTTCGGAAGTAACTTTAATTCGTAGTTATTTTTTGAAATTTTCTTAGTAACTTTATATGGATTAGTATATTTAAAGTTAAGTTTTTGATTTAAGCGTTTAGTCTTGATGTTTTTGGTAATTAGGTAAACTATGTTTCTTTTTAAAAAGGTTAATCTTTTTAATTTTTTTTGGTTGTAATAATTTTTTATCTGGTTACGTACAAATTTAAGTTTTGTTTTTATTTTTGCGTATAATTATTTAAGTTGTTTTAACGTTAAGATAGTTTTAACGTTAATTAGATTATTATCGCGTATCTTTTTGTAAACTTCTGGTATAAAACCGAAATTAATATTTGCTAAGGTTATTTTAATATTTTCGTAATAACTGGTATTATAAGTTAATTGGGTTATTGGTAAGTTTTCAACTTAATTGTTTTATTCGTAATTAATATAATACCGTAAATAAGTTTCGAAAGTTTAATTTAACCATTTTATTTACTTATTTATTTAAGGTTTAAATACGCTGGATAATTTGTAATTTAGGCCAATTTATGCTATAAGGCCTTGCTAAAACTTAAAGATAAATGTAATACTTTTATCTAATATAATTTCCGTTAATAATCTATGTACATTAAATATATATCAAAAAAAGATATATGTTATTTGTTTTACGTCGGTATTCTTATTATAAAATAAAAAATAGAAAAATTTCGTAAAACGGTTAACGATAACGAAAATACTGTCGTAATATATTCTTATCGCTGGACTTTCGGATAAGGAAAGCTTGGTAATAAAATCTATAATAATTGAAGTTTATAGTTGTTATGAAACTGGAAGTGGTTATAATTCTCCGTATGGTTTATGCCGTAAAGCCTTAACTTTAATATAAATGTCATATTTTCGTTTAATCTTTTGTATTGCTGTTTTTATTTTAAAAAAGCAATAAATGCGCTATAATTATTTTAAGGTTGTATGGATTTCTAGATATTTATAAAGTGGGCATTAATATATATCTTATATTAAGTCCTGTTAATATTTTTTAATACCTAAATTTTGTTTGGTTTTTGATTGTCGGGTAGGTTATCGTTATATTGCTGTATTTTCTAATGTAAATCAAAAGGTACTACCTTGATTATTACAATTTGTCGTAATTTCAAATGTTTTTCTGGGGTAATATCGAAGATTTTATAATTAACCTTAATCAATTTTTTTTTTAGGTTAGGTCGTTTGCTAAAGGCATCTGCTTTGCCGTTTTTAAAACCTTTTTGGTAAATAATAATCAAATCATATTCAGTTAATTTCTTTACGTAACGTAATTATTATCCTGTAAGTTCTCGTATAATAATAAAACGGGTAAGGTTTTTATAATCGGTATAAACCTTAATTTGGTAAAAGTTTCCCTTAAATATATACCTAAATTCTCGAAAAACCTTAACGGTAACTATAAATTATTTATCGGAAATAATATAATTCAATTTTATTCCTTTTAATTTATCAAAATAAAAAGTAATCGGGTAAAGTATTCCTTAATCGTTTCGGTATCCGATAATCGCGCTTAATACATAATCCGAAAAATCGGTTTTTAATTTAATTAAACGTTTTAAATCGTACATAATTAATACCGGTTTACTTACGATTACGTCTTTAATCCGTTAAAAACCTTGTTTGTTTCCGTTATTTATTAGAATTCGTTTTTTTTCTGGTAAAATTAAATAAAGGCGTCGTAATTTTATTAAGATATTTAATAAATTCTCTGTAGTAATTAGCGAATTTAATCAATATTTATACCTTTATAACGGTAATAGGTATTAGTTTTTTTGTAATTGATATAATCTTTTTAAGGTTTATTTTGATATATCCTGGGGTAATAATATATCCCAGATATTCCATTTTTTATGTATAAAACCGATTTTTTGGCGTTAATTAACAAATTAACGCCCCGTAAAGGTTGAAAAACTTAATAAACATATCCTGCATATGCTTTTTTTAATTTTGAAAAAATCAAAATATCGTTTAAATAATATATAACGAAAATATCCAGGTATTTTCGAAATACGTAATTAATTATTTACTAAAAAGTTACTAATATGTTCATAAGTCTTATTAGTATAACTAAATATTTATACAGTCCGTATTTTGTTTTAAAACCCGTTTTCTATTTATATCCTAACTTAATTCGAATCAGGTTATACCCGTTTTTAAGGTTTAAAACGGTAAACCATTTAATTCCTTATAAACGATCCTTTATTTCGGTAATTAGTAATAAAAATATCCTATTTTTAACGGTAATGTTATTAAAATATTAATAATCTATTATTAATCGTAACTTGCTGTTTTTTTTTGGTATGAAAAATATAAAATATCCGGTTAAAAATGTAAATCGTTAAATCTATCTTTTTTGCAATTTATTTTCCAGGTATTCGCGTAAAGTATAAAGTTTTATTTCGTTTAAATTATAAATAGGATAAAATTTAAGTAAGGTGCCTTTTTTACGGATTATCTTATAATCCTATTTGTTATATTCTGGTAATTTCGTTTTAAGTTCCTTTTAAAATAATCGTTTATATTTGCAATACTGTAGTAATATATTAATTATGTTTTTTTCTAGTTTTTCGGGTTAATATTTCAGGATTTCGTTATATTACAAAGCTATGCCCGGATAATAGCTATAATACGTCGAATACGTTTATTATGCTCTTTTTTCTGCGTTTTATTCCTCTAGATAATAAAGTTTTTGTCGTATTTTTATGCCTACATTCGTCGCTTTTTTTGTTACTAATCGAATAAGAAAATTTTATTCGTCTCTTTTATTTATCGATAAAATCTAAAATAAATTTCACCTCGTTAATACTTTAATCAATTAAAGGGTTATATTAATATAACTATAGTTTTCCTAAAATCATGTCGTAGTTTCTTAACGGAACAATATCGAAATTAATTATTTAAATTCGTTTTTAGACAAAAATCTCGAAATAATCAATTTTGCGTATGATTTTTCCGTTGTCGTAAACAAATACTTAACCTTCGGCGTTCTTGGCGATATAAGGATCCTTCTTATTTTTCCATAGCAGTCTAAGCTAATTTACCAACTTCGGAGTAATATAGTTAGCGTTTAAAACTCTGCAGTCTACTATTGCGGCATACCAATATGTCCTAATTTATATTTTCAAAGTAACAAAGTTGTTATTAACTCTTGTTATCATATATAAAACCTTTTTAAAAAACGTTTTTTCCCGGCTTTCGCTTATCTAAGGCTTTATAAGTAGCGTTTCTTTTTTAGGAACTTTATCTATCTCCTTTGATGTTATACCAAAATGTTGTCGCAATATTAAACTGCTTTAATTAGGTTATTTTCTAACTGTTAAAATCGTTTTTTTAATCATACATGCTGTTTTTTTTAAATATTTTAATTATCCTCCCTATCGTTACAGTATTGCTTTTAAGTACTGGACTTATTCCGTAAGAATCTTTTCGCCCTTCCGCTTTTTGTTATGTTAGGTATCGTATCGTATTAGGTCTTTTCGTATACGTCGGATTTCTTTTTAAATTCTTTTTCGTTTTTTTTAAATTTAATCCAAATATTAACCGATATTGTAAGTCACTAATAGTTTTTTGCTAGGTTTTTATAACTATGTAAAAAACCAATTCTTTTTCTATCTAGTAATTATATTATTTAAAATAACATTAAAGGTTTTCTTTAAAAGCAACGTTACCCTTTTAACTAAATTTTAGCTACCGTTAATTCGTCGATATCGGTTTAAAAAGCAAACGTACGTAAATGCCGATACTATCCTTGGTTCTTGGGGTCTCTTCTACTTTGTACAGTAAAGTTAAACCTGGTTCTATATGCGAAAAATCTTTTTAACGATATATTCCTTATGCTCCTCATAAACATGATATATGTAACATATGCAGTTAATTACGTAAAGTTTTCCATATCGGTCGGGTTCTCCTGGATATAACTCTTCGTTCCAGGTATTATGTTAACTTAACCAAATCCGTATATCCTGATATATTTATTCCTGTTACAGCCGTTACTGCTTCTTTTAACTAATTAGTACCGTTATTTCCGGAAGTTTTTGCTATCTTTAATGGTTTCGTAATTACTAAGTAAAAGTTAAGGAACTCTACTTAATTACTGCTTAAAAAAACTTTTACCTCTCTAAACCTTTATTATATTTCCGTAATAAGCTAATAGTTATCTCGAATCCGTATTATATTAACTTCTTTATTGCCGTTTTAATTTTTCCGTAATCCCTCGGGTACTAAGGTTTAATAAATTTTCTTATCGATCTTTTACGGCATTTTGCACCAACGTACTTTATGGCCCATTTTGCTATAATTATAACACTACACCTAGCTTATGTCTTGTCGTTAAGTAATATTAAGTTCCATAAATCCTAATGCTGTTCCATAAGATATATTATTTCTGCATAAAACGCTTGTATTAGCTAAATATCGAAATTTATCATATTGTCCATTTTTAAACTTTCGAATTTTTTAAATATATTGTCGGTCGTCGATTTTAACGGTTATCGTAATATAATCCGTTAAATAATCGGATCGATTTTTTTAAAACAGCTTTTCCTAGATTTCCTTTCTTAACTTATTAAAAAGTTTAGCCATAAAAATTTTCTATCTTTAATTCAATTTCGAAACCAACTAAACCAAAACGTTACCGTAACTAAATGCAGATCCTTTCTGGCGTAAATTCTCAATCTATATTTCGGCCTTCGTTGTTTCGTTTACTATACCAAAGGTTTTTTGCAAAACTTTTCGAATTTTTCGTAATTGTTATACACCTTTACGATCTTTAAAGTTTACTATTCGATAAAAACTATAATATACTTTCTTAACAAAAGCTTAAACCAGTTAATTGCGTTTCCGGCGAATCGGCCTAAAACAAATTCTACTCGTAAAGTAAATATAACAAATCGAACAAAGAAATAATGAAAATAAGCTTGGTATTAAATAAAAAATAACTATAACTTAATCGAAATTCTGTTAAAAAGTTTGGATTTAAAAAGTTTCAGGACCTTTCCGAGCTTTTTAGTAAAAATAAATTAAACCGTTTATCCTTTTAGCCTAAAGGCGGTTTTAGCCTGCTTCTTAAACTACATAATTTTGCTAGTTATAATGTCGAGTTATTTAAGAACCTTCTCCCAAATAAAACAAGGCTACTTCTTTTTAACTTTTTTTTCGGATTCTACATTATCGTTTTTAAGGATTTTATAAGTTACTTTCTTGGACTACTAGCTAGTAAACATACTGTCGAATATATTGCTTAACATATAACTATACTATTAAACAAAAGCTTATAATGTATAACGGTTAAGCTAGTTAACTAATTATTAAACCTAGTCGTACGGGTTTATATTAACAGTAATACTATAAAGAATTAAGTAATAATATTAATATTAATCACGTCTGGTAATAACAAATAACTAAAAATCATTTAGGTAACCAAGTTATATTACAAGCTAATGCTATCTAAAATTATAAAAGGTAAATAAATATATTTATATATTAAAATCGTTTTGTTATAACTCCTTAAATTATGGCTTTCGAAAATGATCCCAATAATTCTTAGATTATTACATTCGAAAATAATCCTAATAATGTTTAGATTATGGCATGTAATAGCATGTAACCTTATGTTAGAAAATCTTTATCTCTTAACCGTTTCTAGAGGCCAAGATATGTTGGGCCATAACATTCGAAAATAAACTTATAGAGGTTAATTCAATATTGGAAAATCCTACTATACTTTTTTATTTCGCAAATTCGCAAATGCTGTTTACGAAAAGACTAACAGATCTTCCGATACCGAAATACATAATTATTAATTAATTAAAATCTGTCGGCAGTTAAGGTGATTTGTTGGAAGGAGCGGTAAAAGGAACAAACGGGCTTTGATGTGGCCTTAGGATTGCAAGGACAAAGGAGCTGAAGCCTATATATGGCTGCTCCCCCCAACCCCCAGTTCTAGGATAGCAAGAGCAAGCAACCTCCTCCCCCCAGCTTCCAGAATTGCAGCACATTTGCCGACAAAATCTTTAAAAAAGCGAAATTTAAAAACGTAAAAAAACACAACCCAAACCAAATAAACCTTATATAAAAATACTATTAGTTAAAAAGGTAAAGGTAAAACTTAACGCCTTACGACAAAAACGCTCTATTAAAATAGGAAAATAACTTTAGTTATTGCAAATTTCGAATTTAATCGAAGACTTATAAAAAGTTTTCGAAACTCAAGTTAAAATTGAAGTAATTCTAAATTGAGACATCGTCCCTACGTTAGACGAAGCTTTTCGCAGCCTTGTAGAACAGGGCTGCTTGCTGGTTCGTGCATACACTTATAATAATTCCACTATTTCGGAGGACGAGGTCGCGTAGAAGGGGACTCCCACAAACCGGCTTTAGGAGAGGGGGGCGGGCTGCGAGACCGAAATGCTACCACACAACCTCTATTAGACGGTATTTTGCTCTGGAGGGTTTTTGTGACGGCTGGGCTAGTTAACTAACTATTAAACCTAGTCGTACGGGTTTATGTTGGCAGTGATACTATGGGAAACTGAGCAATGAAGGGTAAATTAGTTACGTCTGGTAATAACAAATAACCAAGGGTGATTTGGGTAATTAAGTTGTATTACAAGCTGGTATTATCTAAAATTATAGGAAGTAACGAGCGTATATATCTTTTTTGTTAATTTATAGTAATTACTCCTAATTATTCTTAATTACTATTATTACGGTAATTACTAGTAATTATTTATTGTGATTATTTTTAATTATTGGATTTACCGTAATTATAAGTTACGTAACCCAGGTTTAAGATCGGAGTTTGTTCTTTTGTGATTTCCGACCGTTTAAAAAGGCTAAGCTTTGTTAGGCCATAATACGATTTTTTTTTATTTAGGATTTTTGCCTTTAAAAATTAATTTGTTTGTTTGTAACTTTTAATAAGTAACTTTTTTTATTATTATTACTTTTTCTGGTAACTAACATGTTTAATCGAAAGGATAGAATTCGTCGCAAATTACGTTTTTTTACCGTTTGTCGTGTTGAATTTATGGAAACTTTTAACGATTTTGATTTTGAAGTTATGTTTTGTTTTTGGTATTTTTCAAAAGGGTTAAAATGTAAGATAATGGAAAATGTGTCGCGATATAAGGAATATGTTTCCCGAGGCCGTTCTTGTAATGGTACCGACATACCGGTATCGTCCTTGCAAAATATTTATCGTAAACATTAACGTTTTGAACGGAAAAAAACGTTTACGGAAAAACGTTTTTTGGAACTTTAACGGCGTTATTTAAAAATATAACGGCGATATTAAAAAAAATAAACGAGGCCCTGGCTTGTTTAATTCGGTTGTGTAAACAAAAGGCTTTAGCGCGTTCGAAAGGTGTTATTATGGTTTAACGTAATTTATAATTATTGGACGAATTGGAAAAAAAGGAAAAACGGAAATAGGCAGGTTTGGAAATTAGTGTTACCGTGTTAATATAAATTCCTGGTCCGGTAAACTGGTTTAGTATCGAAAACATTAACTGGTTTATTACTAATAATATTAACTAGGGTGTTATGGCCGGCGACTCTGGCGTTGCTGGTTAAAATCCTTTAAAAAATACTGGGCGTTTATGAGATTTTTGGCGGGCTTTTAGGTGTTTTCGAAATCCGGGTGTTTTTTCCACTTAACGAGGTATTAGGTAAGTTTATTTTTTTTGCGCGTATCCAAGATTTTTTTACTTTATATATTGGTGTATCTTTTTCTGCCTTTTTTTCGTATTTTGTATTAACTTTAATAATGTTTGCTGCTGATTTAAGTAAGGAAACATAAAAAACTGGATGGAACTTAACTTTTAGGGGTAGTTTTAATTCGTAGTTATTTTCTAAGATTTTCTTTTTGACTTTGTACGGGCCGATGTACTTGAAATCGAGTTTTTGGTTAGGACGTTTGGTTTTGATGTTTTTGGTAGTTAAGTAAACTATATCTTTTTTCGAAAAGGTTAATTTTTTTAAATTTTTTTGGTTATAATATTTCTTTATCTGGTTGCGTATAAATTCGAGTTTTGTTTTTATTTTTGTGTATAATTGTCGGAATTATTTTGACGTTAAAATAACCTTAACGTTAACTGGGCCGTTGTTGCGTATTTTTTTATAAATTTTTGGTATAAAACCAAAATTAACATTTGCTGAAGTTATTTTAATGCTTTCGTGGTAATTCGTATTATAAGTTAATTGGGTTATTAGTAATTTCTTAACTTAATTGTTTTATTCGTAATTAATATAATATCGTAAGTAAGTTTCGAAAGTTTGGTTTAATCGTTTTATTTGCTTATTTATTTAAGGTTTAAATATATTGGATAATTTATGGTTCAGGCCGATTTATACCATAAAGCTTTATGAAAATTTAAAGGTAAAAGTAATACTTTTGTTTAAAATAATTTCCGTTAGTAATTTATGTACGTTAAATATATGTCAAAAGAAAATATATGCTATTTATTTTACGTTTGTATTTTTGTAGTAAAGTAAAAAATAGGAAAATTTCGTAAATCGATCAACGATTACGAAAATGCTGTTATAATGTACTTCTGTTGCTGGATTTTCGGATAAGGGAAGTTTAATAATAAAATCCATAATAATCGAATCTTATAGTTACTGTAAAACTAAAAGTAATTGCAGTTTTCCGTATAATTTGTACCTTGAAGCTTTTATTTTAGCGTAAACGTCGTATTTTTTTTTAACTTTTTGTATTGTTATTTTTATTTTAGAAAAATAATAGATACGTTGTAATTGTTTTAGGGTTTTGTAAATCCCTGGATGTTTATAAAATAAATATTAATATATATCCTATATTAGATCCTATTAACATTTTTTTAATATTTAAATTTTGTTTGTTTTTTGATTATCGGGTAAGATGTTGTTATATTGTTAAATTTTCTGATATAAATCGAAAAATACTGCCTTAATCGTTATAATTTATCGTAATTTCAGGTATTTTTTTGGGTGATATCGAAGATTTTGTAATTAATCTTAATTAATTTTTCTTTTAAGTTAGGTCGTTTATTAAAGGCATCTATTTTGCCGTTTTCAAAGCTTTTCTGGTAGATAATAACGAAATTATACTTTGCTAACTTTTCGGCGTAACGTAATTATCGTTTTGTAAGTTTTCGTATAATAGTAAAACGGGTAAGGTTTTTATAATTAATGTAAACCTTAGTTTGGTAAAGGTTTCCTTTAAGTATATATCTAAATTTTCGAAAAGCTTTAACGATAGTTATGAATTTTTTATCGGGAATAGCATAATTTAGTTTTGTTTTTTTTAACTTGTAGGAATAAAAGGCAATCGGGTAAAATACTTTTTAATTATCCCGGTATCCGATTACCGCGTTTAATACGTAGTCCGAAAAATCGGTTTTTAGTTTAACTAAGCGTTTTGGATCGTACATGATTAATATTGGTTCATTAGTAATTGCGTTCTTGATTTGTTGGAAAGCTTTTTTTGTTTCTGTTATTTATTGAATTTTTTTTTGGTAAGATTAAATAAAGGTATCGTAATTTTGTTAAAGTATTTAATAAATTTCCTGTAGTAATTAGCGATTTTAATAAATACCTGTATTTCCGTAATAATAATAGGTATAGGCCATTCGGTAATTGTTATAATTTTTTTGGAATTTATTTTGATATATCCTGAGGTAATGATATATTCCAGATATTCCATTTTTATGTGTAAAACTGACTTTTTTTTGCGTTAACTAACAAATTAACGTTTTGTAACGTTTAAAAAACTTAATAAACGTATTTTATATGTGCTTTTTTTGATTCTGAAAAGATTAAAATGTTATCCAAATAATATATAACGAAAATATCTAGGTATTTTCGGAATACGTAGTTAATTATTTGCTAAAAAGTTGCTGGTACATTCGTAAGTTCTATTGGTATAACCAAATATTCGTATAATCCATATTTCGTTTTGAAAGCCGTTTTTTACTTATATCCTAGCTTAATTCGAATTAAGTTATATTTATTTTTAAGGTTTAAAACGGTATATTATTTGGCTTTTTGTAAATAATCCTTTATTTCGGTAATTAATAATAAGGGTATTTTATTTTTGACAGTAATGTTATTAAGGTATCGATAGTCCATTATTAATTGTAACTTACCATTTTTTTTTGGTACGAAAAATATAGGATATCCGGTTAAAGATGTAAATCGTCGAATCCATCCTTTTTAGAGTTTATTTTCCAGGTACGTACGTAAAATATGAAGTTTTGTTTCGTTTAAATTGTAAATAAGATAAAACTTAAGTAAGGTATTTTTTAAGGATTATTTTATGGTTTTATTTGTTATGTTTTGGTAGTTTCGTATTAAGTTTTTTCTGAAATAATCGCTTGTATTTGCGATATTGTGGTAATATATTAACCATGTTTTCCTTTAGCTTTTCGGACTGGTGTTTTAAGATTTCGTTTATATTACAAAGCTGTACCCGGATAGTGGCTATAATGCGTCGAATACGTTTATTATATCCTTTTTTTTTGTATCGTATTCCTTAAGGTAATAAAGTATCTGTTGTGTTTTTATGCCTGCATTCGTTGTTTTTTTTTATGGTTAATCGAATATAAAAATTTCGTTTGTTTTTTTTGTTTATCGATAAAGTATAAAACGAATTTTACCTGGTTAATACTTTAATCGATTAAGGGGTTATATTGATACAACCATGGTTTTTTAAGAATTATGTCGTAGTTCCTTAACGGAACGATATCGAAATTAATTGTTTAGATTCGTCTTTGGACAAAAATTTCGAAGTAATTAATTTTGCGTATAATTTTCCCGTTATCGTAGGCGAATGCTTAACCTTCGGCGTTTTCGGCGATATAAGGGTTTTTTTATTTTTCCATGGTAGTCTAAGTTGATTTACTAACTTCGGGGTGATGTAGTTGGCGCTTAAAGTTCCGCAGTTTATTATTACGGTATACCAGTATATTCTAATTCGTATCTTTAAGGTAACAGGGTTATTGCTGGTTCCTGTCGTCGTACTTAAAGCTATTTTGGAAAATTCTTATTGTTATTCCTAGCTTGCGCCATCCTAAAACTTTTTTATAGGTAACGTCCTTTTTTGGGAATTTTGTAAGCTGCTGGATTTATTCCGTAAATCGCTTATATATCTTTTGTACTTGTTTTATTTGGCCTTTTTAACGGCGTAACTAAGCTTTAAGTTGGAGAATTTTTTCCTTTTATTAATATAGTTAGCTTGAAATTTCGCAAATATTGTTTTCTAGTTTTTTTATAACTTCCCATTTTATATAAGGGACTGGTTAGCTTTAATTAATAAACTTTATTAGTTTCTTTCGTAATACTTTTCGCTTTCGAAAATCCTTTTTCAAGGCTAGCTGTAATTAGATTTCGGTAATAGCCTTTTAACAATATTTATCGACAGACTTTTAAATCAGTTCTTTTTGGGTTTAATGGTTGCATTATCCGAAATAACACATAAGGTCCCCTTAAGGGCATCCCTCGTTTTCGGGCCATGTTAATACCGGTATTACGTTATCGACCTTCTCCTGGGTAATGGAGGCTCGCAATTTTCGATATTACTGTTGGTCTTTTTAGTTATACCCCGTCTGGGTATAAAAATCGAAACCTTCCTTTTATATACGGGTAATTCGTTCGTAAATCCGTCGTTTTTCTTTTATATAAACAAGGTACTGGGATTAATCGCAATTAACAAGGTGGAAGTTTACGTATTGTACCTTTTTAAGCCTGTCTGTTAATAGCTGCCTATAAAAAGGCTTTAGCTACTTTTAATTCCTGTCGAATTTTTTCTTGTTCGTCGTCGTAACGGATACGAACCATGTTAATTTGTCTGTTACCGATTTAACCTTTTGGTAATTCTTTTAATACTGGGATTTAATGGACTTTTTTGTCGGTTTTTTGTAATGCTTTGCATCGTTTAGCAACATACCCCATTTTACCATAATTATAACATTATACCTAGCTTATATCTTGTCGTTAAATAATGCCGAATTCCATAAATCCTAGAACTATTCTATAGGAAATAAAAGGTATTTCGCGCCTTTTTTCCTAATTAACCTTAAAATATCTAATCCGTAAAGTAAAGTATCCTTTTTTTTTCTTGTCGTTTTTCAAACTGCCAATTATCGATTTTTACTGTTTCGGTAATATACTTATCAAATGTCGTAAATTACGGAAGTTTGATGATTTTATCCTTAACGTCCTCCTTCAAACCCTTATAAAATACATCGATTAAAGTGTTATCTTTTTTATCCGTCCATCCTACTTTTGCCATAAGGTTCCTAAATTCCACAACGTACGTAAAAGCCGGTTCCTTTTGGCGTAATTAAAGGACCTTTTAAGCCGTAACCCGTCCTTCGTCCGGATTCTTAAAATTGCTTTTAAGTTTATTTTTAAAGTTAACATAACTAAAAAAAAACCTTCCGAATAATCTCTTCCTGGTCGGATTTTCCGTTTTCTAAGAAATCCCTTATGGTAGGTTCAAACTAATCAAAGGTATCTTTTTTTAAGCAAACGGTAACAGCAAAAATTTAATTAACTGGATCAATAAGTCCTTTAAAACGAAAGTAAACCCGAACCTGGGTTAGGAAATTCTAGATATTCCTTTTTCCGTTATAAGGCTGTAATTTCTTAGGCTTTATCTTGCGAAAACCCAGTTACTGGGTTATTATTACTTCGTTAGTAAGTTACTAAACAGTAGCTTTAAGTTTTTTAATTTTATCTTAAAATTACTAAGCCGTAAATTCCGGAATAATAATTGCTTATATACTGGTCGACATAATAACGATTTGAATATTACTTAAAGTTTAATTATATCATTAAACAAAAGCTTGTAACATATAACGGCTAAGCTAATTAACCAATTATTAAACTTAATCGTACGGGTTTATATTAACAATAATATTATAAAAAATTAAGCAATAAAAAATAAACTAATTACGTCTGGTAATAACAGATAACTAAAGGTAATCTGGGTAACCAAATTATATTATAAGCTGGTGTTATTTAAAACTATAGGAAATAACGAGCGTATATATCCTTTTTGCCAATTTACAGTAATCACTCCTGATTACTTCTGATTACTGTTGTTGCGGTGATTACCAGTGATCATCCACTGTAATTACTCTTAATCACTGGATCCACCGTAATCACAAGTCACGTAACCCAGGCTTAGGGTCGGAGCTTGTCCTCCTGTAGTCCCCGACCGTTTGGAGAGGTTAAGCCTTGCTGGGCCATAACAGTTTTGTCTGCTATTATCGGGACCTAACGGTTGGTCGTTGTTGTATATGAGGCAAGAAGTCCAACCCCATCGACAATCAGATGCAATCTGGCAACGTCATACAAAACCGACATGGGAATTTCAGACATTTTGGCTCTGGGTGGTGTCCGACTGCTACTAGGACGATCGAATGATGGATTTGTCATTATATATGAGGCAAAAAGTCTGACCACTCGACATTCACAAAAGCAGACCCATCGACGTTCCTCAATTCCAAAAAAGCCTCAACAATCAGATACAGTCTCGCAAATCCATACAATACGGCAATGGGCATGATGGTCCAAAACTCCCATGGCAGTGGAAGAGTCGTCATCTCACGCGCCTCTTCCTGGCCCAGTTTCTCTGCCCTCGCCCTTTCGAAATCCGGAAGCTTATTGCGATCTTTCACCCATAAGTACAGCCAAGTCCATCGGCCAAGTCGCTTCCACGAGGCCATTGTCTCGAAGATCCAGAACAACGCGGTGACGACGAATAGCATCAAACTTGATGTTCGCCACAAGAGTCTTTCAACAGGTGACGGGAACGAGAAGTTCCAGCCGAGTACGTGCAGGCCTGTGAACAGTAGTGTAGCGAAGCAGACGCAATATTCCTGGATACCGTACGGGCTCATTGGGAACCTGTCGTTAGGAATGCGCTGGATGGGCCGTTCTCCCGGGATAACTGGCATCTTCATGAATGGCTGCACATTCATTGCCCAACCGGGACCGTTCTCATCAACAAAATCTAATGGTGTCGTTCGCCACGGCTTGTTCCCCGTTATGTCTACCATGCTCGATCGTGAAACGATTCGAGTAGGAGTGCGAACATCAGATGGCTTATGGAGCCAGGCGAAAGCCGTCATCAGAGAACAGACGACAATCGCCAACGTGTTAAGCTCTAAGGCAGTAATGGCAAGATGTTGCGCCACTCGACCGATGCATTGTAAAACCAAATAGCCGATCTGAAGCGCCGTGATGGCTTTGGTCAGTCGGTCTTGCTTCGACTTGTCCCATATGTCATCGGTTCTGATATCGTGAAAGTCGACGTGATTATTAGCTACCAACCAGTGGAGCTGTTTGGCATTGAGAGGGAACGAGTCGCCATCCTTAGCCTCCAGGACATATCCGCCCATGTCTGCGAAGAAAGCCATTCTCATCGTCCATTGTGTATATCCAGAACTATGGAATGTTTCTACCGAATGTCTTGCTCTGCTCCATTGCCCTGCTGCGTACGTTAAGACGATCTCCGGACCAAGGATTGCGAGGAGCATCCACATAACCCGCCGGCGGAAAACGATGTATACTGTATCCTTGGGGGCAGGGACATTGAGACAGAGAAGAGTATAGGTGCAGATAAACGTCGTCACCAAACACGTCCAGACGATGTCCCAGGTTCCGCGGTGGGTTGGCTGATTCACCCATCCTGTTACTCGGCCTTCTGGGGACGCTATGAGGATATTCACTGTTACGACGTCCTCTGATTTGGCTGGTTGATCTGGTATCGTGTGGAGCAGTGAGCACGAGGATACCCACGACAACAAGAGAAATACGGGGATGATTTGTCTTCTAGGTGCCATGATGGCGAGGCCTAGATGCTAGGCTAACATGAAGAATTGAAAGTAGATGGCAAGGCATATTGTCATATCCGAATGCGACAAGCGGGACTTCAAGCTTAATACGTCGGTCTTGCGGGGCATTGTGTGCTGTAGCCACTACTATCAGGGATCCGACAACCGTGTAAATGCGCATGAAGCTGAATGCAACTTTCAGTAATGTTACCTGGACGCCTGCTTGTTCCGAACCTCGCAGGTTTTGAAACATTGTTGGCTGTTGGTGATTTTGCGCGACTATGATTGGACACAATCGTAACAATAGGCCGCGTCTCGCAAGCTTGACCGACCCGAATTTAACTTGCAGTTGAACGTCGAGTGAGATGTTTCATCCAGCGCGTATTTCCTTCAATCAGAGGAAGTACGGCGAAATGGGAAAAGCTTTCTCCGAGAGCTCATGATCCTGCAATGGACCGTCACGCGTGGGGCCCCTGGTGCCTGGCGATCTTGGCCAGGGTCGGTGTTACTGCGCGTTCCCTTCACATGCCAGCCAAGCGCACTATCACAGCCAACTCCGCTGTAACATAATTGTTAACCCGATGAGATTTTTAACAATTGCTCCTACCATCCTGCAATCTTCAATATGAGTGGCACCGGGCTACTGCAGTCGGTGGCATACGCCATCCTCGCATCGACAGGATTCTACGCGCTCTTTCTGGGAGTGCTGACGATACCCTTCTTCCAAAACCAAGTGATTTACTTGAACAGCGTGACGTTGACATGGTTTCAAGACGTCACAGTCCCAGAGCAATGGGGCTTTCTACATAACCAGGTGACGCCCTTCACTCTCAGAACATCCGACGGGGAGACTCTACATGCATGGCACATTCTGCCGTTAGGTCTTTATCAGGAGCATGAGGAGGAGCTACTCGCCGAGCCTGCCGGGTTGGCGGAGAATATCCGGCAAACACTGGGCTTCAAGCTCCTTCGAGACGACCCAGGCTCATTGCTGGTGCTCTACCTCCATGGCGCAGCTGGCACGCTCGGCTCCGGATATCGACCGCCAAGTTATCGCGCAATGTCGGCTGGCGATCCGAAAAGGATTCATACTGTGGCCATCGACTACCGAGGATTCGGGTCCAGCAGCGGCTCGCCTTCAGAAGAGGGCCTGCTGACCGACGCCATCACGCTCGCCGAGTGGGCAATGAAAGAAGCTGGCATCCCGCCGTCGCGCATTGTGCTGTTTTCTCAATCGATCGGTACGGCTGTCAGCGTCGCGCTAGCCCACCACATGGCCATCAGGCCCGAACCAGTATTGTTCTCTGGCATGGTGCTCGTCGCTCCCTTTGCTGACGTCGAGCTCCTGACCGCTACGTACCGAGTGGCCGGTGTCATTCCGATCCTTGACCCAATCGCCCGCTTTCCGCGGCTGCTGGCCTACCTGAACAGCTTCATTCTCAACAAGTGGCCCAGCAAAGACAAACTGGCTGATTTTGTCCGCTGGTGCGAGGGGCTTCCCGGCGAGGGGCCGAAATACCACGTTAGCATCATCCACGCGGAGGACGACTACGATATCCCGTGGACGCACAGCGAGCAGGTCTTCTGGCACGCGGTCAATGCTTCGACGTCCGGTGGAATTACCTTCGGTGAGCTGGAGAAGAAGAAAGCTGCTTTGAGGTCGACGCGTGGCGCTGGCGGTTGGGTGATAGAGCACAGTACAGGCCGAGGACTCATCCGGGAAGAGATCGCCAAGTACGGCCTGCATGATCGCATTATGTCGTATCCTGTGGTTAGCGCTGCTGTGCTGAGGGCTTTCGAGAGCTGTGTCGCGTAGGTTTAGCGCGCTCATGCATTAATCAATCATGACTTTCGCAACACGCCCAGAATTTCATTGATGGTCCACGGTCAAGCTGCAGTTCATTCCTTTTTTCCAAAGTGTATATACTACAGTTCTTATGTAGACGAGGTGTATGTATGGTGAATTCTAAAGTTGTACTATTCGCAGATTGGTTTTGTCACCTGTTAAGGCTTTGACAATATGCTGCAACACCTTATCACGCTTTTTATTCCTACTTGAAAAGGATGATAGTGCGAGTATTATAAATAAAATTGAAATTCTTTTGGAATATCTTTATTATATAAAAAGATATAACATAATATAAAAATATAAAAGTTTTATAGCGAAAACATTATTCTGCTTTTTCAAATATTCAACAATGTACATTTATTTCGAATCAAAGTGTTGGGGCCCTACTTAGCTTTTGAATCATACCATTTTTTATTGTATAGGCCTTTTTAAAACGCGCGTAAACCTTCGACAGCAATATAATAATAACGCGTTGAAGTTATTTTAATAAATAATTCGTATAATATACGATATTTCGAAATTGTTAAAGCGTTATTTAGTTTTAATTTAAAGGTTAAATATGGAAACGTTTTATTGCATTCCAAAGATATAACCTGTTAATTTTAATTACCGAAAGCGATTATATTAACGAAAAGCTGTCGATTTTATTTGATGTAAACGTACGTATAATTAAGCGATATTGCGCTTAATATAAGGTAATTAGGCGAGTTTTCATAAAAGACGTTAATTATTATTATAAAGGAATGTTAAAGTTATTTTTTAAGTATTTAACGTAAATAAGATATATTGTTATACGTTACGTTAATTAATTAATTATTTAAAAGTTGTTAATAAAAAAAATTAAAAAAATAAACATTGAAACAAGATAAGCGGATTCGGGTTAACGGACGTGGTATTTTTATATTGTTATTAAATATATTTCGGATATATTTATTTTCGTAAATAAAATGGGTATTAAAAAACGTAATATTAATGTTATAACCCAATAAGGTTTGGCTTTTCTAAGAACGGTTGGAGTTTTAGAAAAATAAGATCTAATAGTAATCCCAGGTTACGTGACCGGCTTAAAGGGCTTAACGGTCTTGGCACCTTAAACGGTTTAAGCTGTATAACAACGCTTAAAAAGCTTAATGAGCTTAAGGGTTTAAGCGCTTTAAGCTAAAAATAAGATATATACGTTTATTATTTTTTATAATCTTAAATCATATTAGTGTGTAATATAACTTAGTTACCTAAATTACTCTTAGTTATTTATTATTACTAAACGTAATTAGTTTACTTATTATTGCTTAGTTTTTTATAGTATTATTATTAATATAAATCCGTACGATTAGATTTAATAATTAATTAATTAGCCTAACCGTTATACGTTACAAGTTTTTATTTAATGGCATAATTAGATTTTAAGTAATATTCGAATCGTTATTATGTTAACCAACGCGTAAGTAACCGTTACCCCGAAATTTACGGTTTAATAATTTTAAAACAAAATTAAAAAATTCTAAATTATTATTTAGCAACTTATTAATAAGGTAATAGTAGCTTAGCAAATAGGCTTTCGCAAAATAAAGTTTAAAAAATTTTAACTTTATAACAGAAAGGGAAATATTTAAAGTTTTTTAACTTAAGTTCGGGTTTATTTTTGCTTTAAAGGATTTATTAATTTAATGGATTAGATTTTCGTTGTTGCTGTTTATCTAGAAGGAGATGCCTTTAATTAATTTAAGCCTATTATAAGAAAATACTTGAAAAACCGGGAGTTTAATTAGGAAAAGGCTATTCGAAAGGCTTTTTTTTAATTACGTTAATTTCGAAACAAACTTAAGAATAACTTTAAAAATCCGGACGAAAAACGAATTGCAGCTTAGAAGATTTTTTAATTACGTTAAAAAACCGGTTTTTACGTACGTTATAGAATTCAGGAATTTCATAGTAAAAGTAAGATAAACGGATAAAAAAAAATACCTTAATCGACGTGTTTTATAAAGATTTTAAAAAGGACGTCAAGAACGAAATTATCAAGATTTTACGACTTACGATATTTAACAAGTATATTCCAGAAATAATAAAAATTAACAACCGATAATTCGAAAAACGATAAAAAAAATAAAGATATTTATTTTACGGGTTAGATATTTTAAAGCTAATTAAAAAAAAATTATAAGATACCTTTTACCTTTTTTAAAAAAGCTTTAGAACTTATAAAACTTAGCATTACTTAACTACAAAATATAAATCAAATATAGTGTTATAATTACAGCAAGATTGTTAAGGATTATTTTGTAAGATATTGTAAAGATTGAAAAATTAGAACCAGAATACAGAAATCGGTGAAACAGTTGGTTATTTATGGGCCTGCTAAGGTTACAACCCTTGGCGTATCCCATAATCCCTAACAAGTGCCTTTTTAAACGAAAAATTACAACTGTCTTAGATATTGCGTACCTCGTTCGTCGTTTTATTTATTCAAATGTTTTTACCCTTATACCCGTTGTAACCGTCGAAGTTGGCAAAAAGAAAGGTAAATCTCCTAACCGTCGAGTTGGCAAAACTCGACGTTAGCCCCGTCGAAGTTATCAAATCCAATTGTTGCTTTTTAATCCCAATAACAAATTGCTATATATTAAATAATTCCGCCGTATAAATGTCGTATTAAGTAATATACGAAAATATCCAATTATATCGTTATCGAATATAAGGTAATTAGTAAAGTTACCGGTATAACTGTTATTATCGATTAAAAACCGTTAATTAAAAAACTATCGGTAAAAAGATTATCGGTAAAAAAATTATCGGTAAAAAAATTATCGGTAAAAAAATTATCGGTAAAAAAATTATCGGTTGGATTATCGGTAATTGTTAACGAGGTTAGGGTCGTCGACTTGACCGTAATAAATGTCGACAGTTTATCGGTATCGAATAATTAACGTTAAAGTTGTTAAAGCTAGCAATTCTAATGCTAGCTTTAACGATATAATTATTAACGATAAAGTTGTCGAAGTTGCAAATATAATATTAACTTTAACGATAATGTTGGCGAAGTTAACGTCGGTATCGCGGTTTATTAAGAAATTATCAACTTGGCAATAGGAAAGTGTCGACGGTTGGCTGTTGTCGGTAAAGTCTATTAGTAACGAAACAAATTAACCAATGCCAAATAACGGCAAAAGGCTTAATCGACAGCAGCATTAATTCCGGTATTGGCGACGTAAGTTAAAGGGCTTAATTAATTCGTTTTAGCGTTAATTCCGGTATTGGTAACAAATGGGATATGGTGAAAAACTCGACGAGATTACTTCGTATTTGTAACTTTTATGTAACGTATGTTTTATTACCATCTTTCCTTTCGATAACAATGCACGACGTATGCAAAGTCGACGAAAAAAAAAAGGTTGCATTAATAAAAGTTTTTGCTTACGTATTTTAAGGGCTTTTTTTCCTGACGACGACTGGTTTGCCGACCCGGATAATAGGTATTATTTGTTAAGGATTATTTTGTAAGATATTGTAAAAACTGAAAAATTAGAATTAGAATATAAAAGTCGGTAAGACAGTTGGTTATTTATGGGCCTGCCAAGGTTGCAGCTTTTGGCGTACCCTATAATCCTTAATAAAGATAAAACATGTTATTAAACGATGCAAGTTATCGCAAAAAACTAACAAAAAAGTACATTAAACCCCAGTACTAAAGGGATTACCGAAACGTTAAAATAGTAATAAATAAATTAATATAATCCATATTCGTAATAATAATAAACAAAAAAAACGTAATAAAAACTAAAAACGGCCAAGTTTTTTTTATAGGTAGTTAAAAACAAACAAATCTAGGAAACTCGACATGCGAATTTCTATCCCATTTATTATAATTAATTCCAATACCCTGTTTATGCAGAAAAGAATAACAGATTTATAGACGAATTACCCGTATATAAGAAAAAGGTTTCGACGTTTATACCTAGACGGGATATAACAAGAAAAACTAATAGTAATGCCGAGAATTACGAACCTTTACTACATAAAAGAAAATCAAAAACACAGTACTTGAATTAACATGGCCGGAAGGCGAAAAGTGCCCTTAAAAAGACCCCATATGTTATTTCGGATAATGCGATTATTAAACCTAAAAAGAACTAATTTAAAAGTTTATTAACAAATATTATTAAAAGGATATTACAAAAGTCTAGTTACAGCTAACCTTCGAAATAGATCCCAGAAAACGGAAAAAATTACGAAAAAAAGTTAATAGAATTGTTTAATTAAAACTAATTAATCCTTTACGCAGAATAGAAAACTATTAAAAAATTAAAAAAAAACATTTACAATATAGCAAATCGGCTATATTAACAATTTTTTTAACTTAAAGCTTAACTGCGCCGTTAGGAAGGCCAGGTAAAGCAAATACAAACAGTATATAAGCAATTTACGGAACAAGTCCAACAATTTACAAAATTTCTAAAAAAAACGTTACTTATAAAAAAGCCTTAAAATAATAAAAGCCGGAAGCGGCAACAAGAATTCCCTAAAATGGCTTTAAGTACGACGATAGGAACTAATAACGATGTTATTACTTTAAAAATACGAATTAAAATATATTAATATACCGCAATAATAGATTACGGAGCTTTAAGCGCCAACTATATTACCCCGATATTAATAAATCAATTTAGATTACTATAAAAAGATAAAAAAAACTTCTACATCGCCGAAACCGCCAAAAATCAGGCATTCGCCTACGATAACGGAAAGATTATACGCGAAATTAATCATTCGAGATTTTTATTAAAGAACGAATCTAAACAGTTCACTTTGACATCGTTCCGTTAAGGAATTACGACATAATTTCAAAAAAGCCATAATTATATTAATACAACCCTTTAATTAATTGGAATACTAGCCAGGTAAAATTCGTTTTATACCTTATTGATAAGCAAAAAAAAGGAGCGAGATCTTTATATTCGATTACCCTTAAAAAAAGCGATAAATGCAAATATAAGAATATAATAGGAATTTTATTACTTAAAGAAACAAAATATAAAAAAAAAGGGCATAACAAACGCATTCGACGCATTATAGCCATTATTCGGACATAGCTTTACGATATAAACGAAATTCTAAAACATTAACCCGAAAAATAAAAATAAAAAATATGGCTAATATACCACCACAGTATCGCAAATACAAGCAATTGTTTTAGAAAAAGCTTAAAACGAAATTACCGGAATATAGCGAATAAAACCATTAAATAATCCTTAAGAAAGGTAATTTACTTAAGTTTTATTTTATTTATAATTTAAACGAAGCAAAGTTTTATATTTACGCGAATATTTAGAAAACAAACTTAAAAAGAGATGGATTTGACGATCTACATTTTTAACCGGTTATCCTATATTTTTCATATCGAAAAATAATGGCAAATTACGATTAGTAATGGATTACTGACATTTTAATAATATTACCGTTAAAAATAAAATACCTTTACCATTAATTACTGAAATAAAAAATTGCTTACAAAAAATTAAATGGTTTACCGCTTTGGATTTTAGAAACGGGTATAGCTTAATTTAAATTAAGTTAAGATATAAATAAAAAACGGCTTTTAAAACGAAATACGGATTATATAAATATTTGGTTACATTAATAGGATTTACGAACGTATTAATAACCTTTTAACAAATAGTTAATTATATATTTTAAAAGTACTTGGATATTTTCGTTTTATATTTTCTGGATAATATTCTAATTTTTTTAAAGTTAAAAAAGGTAACGTATAACACAAACGAGCTGCGCGCACAAACGAGCTGCGCGGTTTTTTACCACATCGCAACAACAAATTCGAATTAATCAACCACAACATATCAAATCAATAAAAATTAATCGGATTCTTTTTCGCTAAACGTCTCTACAGCTTCTTCACAAGTACGCGCATTATGTCCGGGCTTGCCGCAAACGCCACACTTCCGTTCCTTCGTCTTAACCCTCGTACGACGATTACTTTCAGCCACTGTTAGCTGCATTTTCCCACCACCCCCTTCCTTCTCGGCCAGGAAAGCTTGTCCCTCTTATATAGTAAATGTCCTTCCTTCTTGGAAACGTTTATTTTTGGTCCTTCGACGTCTGTTCAAGATATGGTTGGTTTCGCGCAATTAGGCGGTTTCTTATTTAAGGAAAATAACTTTATACCAAAATACTAGTTAATTTTTAGTTAAAAAATTAACCGATTTAATTATTCTTATCGGCGAACTACCCTGGTAATTTTTAATCCTTTTTTGCAAGTAACGTTTTTATTTTTCTGTTTTCTTAATATTCCTAAAGGTTTTTACGGATGGGGAAATAAAACCGGCGGAAGTTAACGGGGAGACGGTCGGCGTAGGCATAACTAAAGAAGTTTCGAATTCGGAAAAAACGATATTAAGATCGAATAAAACGAAACCAATTACGGCGAATCCGGATTTGATATTATCGGACGTTATAACAGCTTTAAACGCGTCGTAAAAACCGGCAAAGAAATCTTCTTTAATAATGTAGGTATAATAACGTCGTATTAAATTTTCGATATATAACAAATAAGCGCGTTTTAAGGGAAAAAAACAAAATACGTCAAAAAATTAAAGCTTATATAAGGAATACGCAGGCATATAAAATATAACAATATCGTAATTGGCGCAATATTCTTCGAATTTTATCGAATAATAACTTTCGTAACCGTCGAGGATAAAGAAACGTTTCAATCTTTTCGTACGCGTTCGAATATATTAATCGAAATATTGGACCTATTTTAAACCTAATTCGTTTATTATCCAGCCATTATTACTTAATGTAATTTTCCAACCGGCTGCTAACAATAAATTATCGCGAAACTAAACCCCAAGGTAATTTTTCCCTGCCATAATAATAAATAGCGGTATAACCTAACCTTAAGAATTAATAACTTAAATAACTATAACCCATTTTTTATTCCCTTATTAGGCTTATCTAGGTCTTCCACGTTTTTCGGCATTGGTAATTACCATGCCCGTTACCATAAAAAGCCCTATTAAAAATCCAGTCTCGTCGAAATTATAAATATCCTTTTCTGCAATGCCGTATTTTGCGATAATAACCCGAATAAGTTCGAATTACTTACGAAATATCTCTGGATTTTCGCATAATACCCGTTAATAATTAATTTTCCGATTTAAACGCGTTTAAAGTTTTTTTTGCCGTCTAACAAAGTTAAATACCCAATTAACCCCAACGCGTTCCACGATACGCTGCGCAAGTAACAAATTCGCCATGTCTTCAACATGCTAACGCCGGACAGGAAACGCTCGCGCATCTAAATCGAAAATACGGTCGACAATCGATTTCTCTTCGGTCGGCGTCAATTTTCGCAAATTAGGTATGGTATCGGGTCGGGTAGATTTGCCATTATATCGAAATCTTAAAATAAAAAGTGCAACCGTATATTTAAACCAAGTTTAACATAGAAAAATTTAAAGTCTCGTTTTTTAACCTGAACAGCTAAGTTTATTCGAGCTTCTTTTATAAACCGCTCCATAGAAATGGTATTAAGAAATAAATAATTAAAGTTAGATAGCGAAAAAGTTGAAAAAAGCGCGCAGCTCGTTTATACGCGCAGCTCGTTTGTGTCATACGTTATATATAGGATATATTTATTAAGTTCTTTAAGCTTTATAAAACGCTAATTTGTTAATTAACGCCGAAAGAAGTTAGTTCTATACCTAAGAAATAAAATATCTGGGATATATTATTACTTCCGGATATATTAAAATAACCCGGAAAAAGATTATAACAGTTACCGAATAACTTATACTTATCATTACGGGAATATAAACGTTTATTGGATTTATTAATTATTATAGAAAATTTATTAAATACTTTAGCAAAATTACGATATTATTATTATTAAATTCAACCAAGAAAGAAAACAAGTCCTAGTAGATAACAAAAACAAAAAAAGCTTTCCAGCAGATTAAAAATGCAATTATTAGTGAACCAGTATTAAATATGTACGATTTAAAACGCCCAATTAAGTTAAAAATCGACTTTTCGGATTATATATTAAATACGGTAATCGGATACCGAAACGATTAAGGGATATTTTACCCGATTGTTTTTTATTTTTATAAGTTGAAGGGAACAAAATTAAATTATGTTATTCCCGATAAAGAATTTATAGTTATTATTAAAGCTTTTCGCAAATTCAGGTATATATTTGAAGAAAACCTTTATTAAAATAATGTTTATCCCGATTATAAAGGTTTTATCAGTTTTATTATTATACGAAAACTTACAGAACGATAGTTACATTATGTAGAAAAGTTAGCGAAGTATGATTTCGTTATTATCTATTAAAAGGGATCTAAAAATGGTAAAGTAAATACCCCTAGTAAACGGCCTGACTTAGAAAAAATTGGTTAAGGTTAGTTATAAAATTTTCGATGTTACCCTGGAAAGATACCTGAAATTACGATAAATTATAACGATTGAGTTAATGCCCCCCGATCTACATTAGAAAATATAATAATATAACGACAGCCTATCCGACAATTAAAAACCCGATAAAATTCAGGTTCTAAAAGATTATTAGCAAGATTTGATATAAAATATATATTAATATTTATTTTGTAGATATCTAAGAATCCATAAAACTTTAAAACGATTATAGCGTATTTATTACTTTTTTAAGATGGAAATAGCAGTAGAAAAAGTTAAACGAAAATACGACGTTTGCGTTAAAGCTAAACTTTAAAGCATAAACTATATAGAAAATTTCAACTATTTCTAATATTATAACAATTATGAAACTTAATTATTATAGATTTTATTATTAAACTGCTCCTATCCGAAAATCCAGGGACAGGAATATATTATGATAGCAATTTTGTAAACGCCAATCGATTTACAAATTTATTTTATTTTTTACTTTATTATAAAGATATAAACGCAGAATAAATAGCATATATCTTTTTCCGATATATTTTTAACATATATAAATTATTAATAGAAATAATTTTGAATAAAGGAATTACGTTTACTTTTAAGTTTTGGTGAGGTTTTATGGTATAAATCGGTTTAACTATAAGTTATTTAACGTATTTAAACTTTAAATAAACGGATAAATAAAACGAATAAACTAGATTTTTAAAACTTACTTATGATATTATATTAATTATAAACAGAATAATTAGATCGAAAAGTTACTAGTAATCTAGTTGGCTTATAATATTAGTAACTATAAAAGTATCAAAATAACCCCAGTAAATGTTAATTTCCGTTTTATATCAGAAATTTACAGAGAAATACGCGATAACGGTTTAGTTAATATTAAAGGTATTTTAACGTTAAAATAACTTAGGTAGTTATACGTAAAGATAAAGACAGAATTCGAATTTATACGTAGTTAAAAAAAAGAAATATTATAACTAGAAAAAGCGAAAAAGACTAATATTTTTGGAAAAAGACATAATTTACCTAGTTACTAAAAATATCAAAATTAAACGTCCAAATTAAAAGCTCGATTTTAAGTATATCGGTTTATATAAGATTACTAAGAAAATTTCAAAAAATAATTACGAATTAAAATTATTCCCGAAACTTAAACTTTATTCAGTTTTTTATGTTTCCTTGTTTAAATCAATAGCGGATATTATTAAAGTTAATATAAAATAAAAAAATAAAACAAAAGAAAATGTACCAATATACGAAATAAAAATTTTTTGGATATACGAAAAAAAAAGGACTTACCCGATATTTGGTTAAATAAAAAAATTACCTAGATTTCGAAAACACCTGGGAACTTGCCAAAAATCTCATAAACGCTTAGTACCTTTTGAAAAACTTTACTAACGACGCCGAAACCCGTTATAAACGCCCCTTAGTTTACGTTATTAGGATTAAATCAATCGGTAGTACCGATACCAGATCAGTTAATCGGAACCGCAGCCTGCGTAAACGTAGCGATTTCGGTAAACAGTTTCTTTTGCTTTTCTTCTAGCCGAATAAATTTTTCTATTATTTCGATACCCTTAATATTACGACAGAACATTTTCAACCAGCGATTACTAAGCAACTGCCGTTATTTTTAAAGACGATCTAGTTTGTTAACGGCGGTATGCAATATCTTTCGAACCTATTTTTTTTGCGTTCCAAACAATTTTTTTCAGTTAATAGTTTTTTATGCTTTGCTTTTAAAAGTCCGAACTTATTACAAAAACTTCCGTATTAAATGCAACGCGTACATTTTCCAGAATTACGAAAAACCTTACAATCTATACCTTCTTTTCATATCGAAAGTAAAAAGGTATCGTAAAATTAATTCGAACGATTCGTTTAACCAAAATAAAAGCGTTAATACGTTAGCGAAAACGGAATTTTTCAATTCGACTAAACATAGTAATGAGCCACAAATATTAAAAAATAAGAATAAAAAGAGGAAGTTATTTACCTAAAATTAACAAACAAATAATTAATTTTTAAAGGCAAAATTTCTAAAAGGAAGGAAATCGTATTATAACCTAACAAAACTTAGCTTTTTTAAAAACGGTCGGAATTTTAAAAGAATAAAATCCGACAGTAACTTTTAAATTACGTAACCGGCTTAAAGAGCTTAACGGTTTTAACATCTTAAACGGCTGAAGTTATATAATAACGCTTAGAAGGCTTAACGGGCTTAAAGGTTTAAATGCCTTAAGCGTTTTAAGCTAAAAGTAAGATATATACGTTTATTATTTTCCATAATTTTAAATAGCACTAACTTATAATATAACTTAATTACTTAAATTATTTTTAGTTATTTGTTATTACCAAATGTAGTTAATTTACCTGTTATTGCTTAGTTTCCCATAGTACTACTGCTAACATAAACCCGCATAACTAGGTTTAATAATTAGCTAACTAGCCCAGCCGTTACAATTAACCGTCGTTCCGGTTAAGTATATAAAGGTTTTATTTTTTTATAGGGAAAGTTTTGAAACGTAACTATTATTTTAATATATTGCCGGCGTTTACGATTAGCGGGTTATTAGATATTTTTATATATTAAGGGTTTATTAATTATAAAAGTTTTACTGTATAATTAAAACAAAGATGTTGCCGTTAATGCAAGGTAAAATATTAGGTCTAAGCCTAGAAATTAAGGTTGAACCAATACATAAAAATCATTCCACGATAACTTTCCACGACAGATACTATACCCAGTATCTTCGAACACGATAACTCTTCAAATGGTTTTTCACGGTTTAAATAGATTACATACCTCAGTTCCGTGCCTTACTCCGATTCCGACTAATACGTGGTTGCTGACAAGCTTTGTTACCGTTAATAAACCCGTTTTTTAGGTTATATTTCTTTATAATAATAGATAACATTAATTTTTATTATTCGGACGAGATATATACGATATATAAGAAAGTTAAAGTAAAGTTATAGTTTTTTTTATATTTATTTAATTTTAAATTTATTAAAGCGTTCTTCGGCAACTTTAAAATTTATATTTATTGTTACGTTAAATATACGCTTAACGACTTTTTTTAATAATAAGCGATTCCGCTTATTTTTCGCAAATTGTTACGAACGGGTTAAGTAATAGAAGGAAAAAATTAAAGGTTATTTTTTTTTTAAAAAAAGCGGGCAAGTTAGGATTTAATTAATTAATATATATTGGAAAGTAAGATATTAAATTATTATTGAAGGATTTTGCGTATTAAATATCCGTATCTTTTTAATATCCGTATTTTTTTAAGTTTTTGTTTAGGTAATATTATTTTAAGGCGTTAATTATTTTATTTATCGTATTTTTCCTTATTTTAATTATTTGTATTTCCAAAGCGCTAATAATAATAATTTTTAATTTCGGATAATAACTGTTCCGTTACGTACATAGCCGTTTAAAAAGGTTGTCGGGTTAAGAGATTTATAAAAGGGTTAAATTATTAATAAAAACATTGATAAATAAAAGATACAGATAGCGATATATGTTATAATATTGTTGTAACTTTTTTGTTAAATGGTAAAATTTTTAAAACGGGTTATTTTCTTAGCGTTTTATAAATTGGAAAAGGTATATAGTTATTTAACGGATAAAAAAGATCTATATAGGAAAATAGTTTGCTTTTTTATATATATTATTAATGAAGAATATTAACTAAACGTAGGGGTTTTTTTTCGTTATTTTATATAAGTTTTAAACACTTGTGATTTCGTAATAAAATTAGTGGTTTTTTAAATAATAATAATACAACGTAAACAAACGTTTATTTTTAGTTATTTTTTTTTGTGAAATAACTTATTTACCCGCGAATTGGATGGTATTTTAAGGTTTTGGAAAACGTTTTCGAATTTAAGCATGTTTCGTATATACGAATTAACGTAAAATTTAAAAAACTTAAAGATTTTTTATTTAATTTTTTAGAATATAAATTATTCGTTAAGACGGTGGCGGATTTGTTAAAAAGTGATATTATTATTTTGTAAGGCGTTATATAGATCTTTAATCTTTTTTACGTTATTGCCGTAAGTTATTGCGAATTCTTTATATATATTTTAAAATAATTTGTCGGTATTTCTATTTTTAACGATGGGAAGCAACGAATTGTAAATAGGTTGGTTAAAGAAGTTATTATGCGTTTGCGTTAAAGAAATGAAGATAATTGTTAATCGTAATATTCGTTTATTATAACCGCTAGATTTAAAATTTTTTAAAAGGTTTAAATAGTTAATTGATTTTGTTACGTGATATATCTTGTTAAAGGCTGTTGTTCGTTAACCCGAAACTTATTAGTTATTATATTTAAAAAGTTTTTCCCGAAGTGATTATATATAATATTCGTATTATTGTTATTACTATTACTTCTACGTTTTAAAGGCCTAGCTTTAGGCGCGGTTTTTTTTTGCCTTATTTTTTTAACGTTTTTTAATTTTACGTTTGCTGTGTTTTTTTTATGAAATTTGGTACATAACTTAATAAAAGGCGTTTTATATGTAACGTTGGATTTATTAATATCGTTATATTAACGAACGAATTTCCGCGGTGTTATATTATGGTAATAAGTATTGTTTTTAACCTAATATATTTAGGAATTAGCGTTTTTGTAATTAAGGTAATTTTTGCTTTTTTTATATTCGAACGTATTCGATAAATCTTTGTGAACTTTAAAATTTTTATTAAATTCGGCTTGTATACCAGAAGCAGGCATAAATAGGTGTTTCGTAATGGGTTTCCGACTTGTTGTAAGTATTACCGAAAAGGTTCCAAACGTAAGTATTCCTATAATACCACGGTTTCGGAAAATCTTAATAAAAGGATTATTGTTAACGCGGGTTAATTGTTATAAAACGTAATTATTTAGAATCGACAAGTATTATCGTTATATAAGAAAGGTTTTTTAATTTGTTACGTTATCAAAACGTTTAGGAATAAAATCGGGTTAAAACCGGGGTTTTTTTAACTAAAAGTTAAAATTATATATAAAGTGTAAAAATCGCTTTTTTTATTATTACGTTATGCGATAATAATAATAATTTTAATAACTTTATTAAAGTCGAAAATGCCGTATAGTAATACTTTAAAAATCTGTAATATAACTTCGTAATTAGGTTTGCAGCGTTACGTAAAATTTTTAATTTAAATAAACGTATATTAAAAGTTATATTCGTATTCTTTTTGTAAGTTTTTGTTAATATAATTAATAATGCGTTATTTAATATAATTAAGCAAATTATTTTAATATATTCTTAGAAAATAGTTATTAATATATTGTTTCAATTATTACAAATTAATATTTTAAATAACGTTCCGTATTTTATTAAGTTATTTTTTTTCGGGGGCTTACCGTTTATAGTAATTTTAATAACGTTAAGAAATTACGTATGTATATTTAAAGGTTTCGGCTTAAAAACGTTAATAGAAATATTTAAAACGTTTTTATTTTCGATTTTGAAAGGTTCGGTTTAATTAATTTCGTTTTCGGAAAGCTCGTTTTCGAAAGGTTCGTTTTGAATAATCTCGTTTTCGGAAAGTTTATTTCGAATAGCCTCGTTTTCGGAAGATTTGTTATCCGTAACTTTAAGGGCGCTTTTCGTATTCCCGTTGGTATTCGTAAAACCTTTACGTTCGGATTTTTTAAAGTTTTTAATTGCGAAAATAATTATCGGTTATTTATTTTTTATTTTATTTTTCGAAACAGTTTTCGTAATTGTTAATTATTTATTAATAACCGCTTTATAGGTATTATAAATTAGGGTATTAAATGAAGTAACTAAACTTTTTTTGATAACTTTAACCATTTTTGCAAACGGTTTACGACACCGTTTCGGAGTTATCGCGGGATTAATTCCGGGAGATATTTCGAAATATTTATTTGCGGTCTTGTCGATTCGAATCAGCTTTTAAAAAAACGCGTACGGCCAGGTAGCTTAAAAGGGATTTGGCTAGGCTGGCGGGGTTTTCGCAGTACGGAACGCAAAGTAAAAATAAAAGCTTTTAAAAAGTTATTAATAATTAGATTACGCAAAAAAAATAATTACGAAAGTTTCGTTTTCTGTTATTATAATTATTATTGTATTGTTATCGAAGGTTTATATGCGTTTTGAAAAGGCCTATATAGAAAATAGTATATAATTCAGAAGCTAAATAGGGCCCCGATACTTTGATTCGAAATGGAAGTAGCGGAAATCCAAGCTATTTTAACACGGGATATTTATATTATATTTCCAGAAATAAACCTTTAATAGAAATATACCTAATTAAGATTACGGAAACTATTAAGCTTTATTAATATTAGAAATAAAGGAAAATCGATATATTAAATATGGCAAAATATAAATATAAAAGCAAGATTTAATATCAGAATATACTTAATAAGCGCTTAGTTTAATACTTTAAAACGTAGTGTTTAATCGAAATAAACTATTTTTTTTTTTTGCTGTAATTACTTGAATTAGCCTTATAAAAAAACAAATCATATCATTATTAACTATTTAATATAATCAACGTCGCCGTATCGTATAGTATATAAAAGATATAAATAAATCTGGGCTTTTTCTTTAGGAAAAAAAGCGATAATAATTTCGATATTTTTTTAATAAAAATGGTATCGTTTAACGATTAGTTGTTATTTATAATAAAGTTAAAAAAGTTATTACTTTATAAAATATTATCTGCATTAGAGATGTTTCCGGTTTTATGCAAGGTAACTATATAGGTCCAAGCCTGGAAAACAAAGCTGAACCAATATACAGAAATCATGCCACAATTAATTTTCACGATAGATATTATACCCAGTATCTTGGAACACGATAATTTTTTAAATGGTTTTTTACGGTTTGAATAAATTGTACACCTTAATCCCATGCCTTACTCCGATTCCGAATAGTTGCCGACAAGCTTCGGCCCTAATAAACCTTATGCCCGCTGGGGTTCAGCAGGGTCCTTAAAGGCCTTACAGAAAATAACTTTATACGGTAAATCTTAAAGATAAACCTTAAAGATAAACCTTAAAGATAAACCTTAAAGATAAACCTTAAAGATAAATCTTAAAAGCATATAAAAGCTTTGCAAACTTTCGCCAGTTTTACGATTAAAAAATCCAACTTCAATCGTTTCTACAGCATTTTTTTAAATTTTCATCAATTAAAATACGAGCCAAAACAATATAACATACCATACGAATACGAAATATTAATTATCCGGAACGGGAAAGTTTCGACAAAAACTACCGCATAATTTAAAGCAATCGACGTAACTATCGATTTGGAAAATTGTTCTAAAGAAAATTAATTACGCCTTTTAATTTTCGGATACCGCCTTATTTTCGACAACAAAAATTTATTTTTTTACGAACTTATTATAAATAATTTCGATTTAACGGAAAGATTATTAACGAAGATATAAAGAAACATGGATAATAAGGATAACAAATTAAATAATTGCAAGATCTAGCTGCTGGAATATTACATGTTAAAGGATTACAAGCGCTGGTTTATTTAATTACTTAAAACCGCGAGAAACTTCTAGAATTTAAAAAGGGATCAACGTGGATAGGGAAGCTGCGAAACGGAAAAGGGTAGTGAAGTTAGGAGTTAAGTAATAATTTATCATTTTATCCAAGTACATATACGGTTACGTCTCCTCGAGGAAGAATTCCGGTTTTATAAATAGTTAATAATAGGATTTTTTACAACATTTTAATTTGAATTACGCCGTTTAAAATGCATTTAAATAGATTATATTATTAAAAGAAGTTATTTATATTACTAAATAACGTACTATTATTACATATTGCGAAAGAACGTCGTTAAGTATACTTATATTTATTAATATATTTTAAATAAAATCTCGCAATATTTCTTTTATTTATTTAACATATTTAAGATATTTAAAAACCAAATTATATATAACAATTTCGAACTCTGTAACGATTAACCGGAAACATATATATTTTATAAGTTTTATAAACTGGGCTTTTGAAAAAAGATTTTCGCTTAATATATTATTAATAATTCCATATAACTATATTAAAATGTTTTTTATTAAGTAATTCGTATCAAATACGTAGTTGCTGGAAAAACAACGCAAATATGTAAATATTATGCATATAAAGGATAAAAGGATTGAATAAAAACGATTCTAGCCATTTTAAATATAATTTCGATATTTTATTTAGAAGCTAACAATTTACTTTCAAGGTAATATAGGTAATATACGATTCGTTTATATTATTAAATTAATAAGCACGTATAAATCTAAGCGGGAAATTTATTTATATATAAACCAAAACAGAAACTGAGAAAATCTAATATTTACCATCGGATAAATCGGCCGTTTCCTCTGAATTAACTTGTATTTTCCGGATATAACTAGCTATTTTTTAATTTTCGTTGCTAAAATAATAGCGTTTTGGAAATCGATAAAAAAGATTTTACCTGGAAAATCTTTCGCTAGACGTTATAAATATCGTTAATAATACTTCCGCTTTTATTAATTATATTTAACGAAATCGATCGACGCTTTTTATACGGTATACGTTTAAATTTAGAAAAACCGGGAAATTGTTATTTATTACGCTTATATAATATATTAACGACATTGGAAAACAAAATCTGAATAAAGTTAATTACGAATTAATGGCAAGTATTAGATCAAATAGATATTAATATAATATTTCGTGAAATTATTTAAATTTGTAATATTATGTAAAACGAAATTCAATTTTTCTAACTATGTTTAAAATATAGTTATAACGATGGATAAAAACCATAATAAAGATATATATAATAAAACCGTATTAAAGCGTTATATTACGAATATCATATTAAATATTAAATTTTAACTGAAATAAAATAGGATTCTATTATATCTTATAGTTAACCCCTTTTAATTTTAATTAAAATTATATTAAATCGAATAACCGGCTTACATTTTTATATAATATATAGGAACTTTTGCAAATATTAATTTCTTAAGACGTTGAAAAATAGCCAAATATTATTTAGTAAATAAGGTAAATAATTGTTGTTACTTTTTATAACAGTTTTAACCAAAATAATTAAGATTATAACAAAATAAATAAAAAGGTTCATGTTGTTATTATTACGAAACCGTGTTGTTTTCCGTTTGGCATGATACTATTTCCATTTTTTCTTTAAATATACTGTTATTTAATTTAAAAAGTCAAATCAAGTAAAGGTTAACATTTTATCAAATCATTTACTGTCGTTTTAAATTATATAAATTACTTTTATTTCGAAGGATACTTCTTCCAACAAAGCGCGGTATGCCGGTGTTGTTTACCAAATTTAAAATTTTTTATTATATAATATATCGTAATATTTACGTAGAACGAGGTTTTGATGAATAGAAGTTAAAGATTTCTGTTAATTTTTGCATATTGATAACATTTTATATTTGTGTTTTTAATACGTTGATTAATCGGTTAATTCGAACGGTTAGATTTATAACTTAGCTTGTATTATAATGAAAAATCTAGTTATAAATAAAAGTTTCGATACTTATACTTAACCGTTACTTTTGCTAGAGTATTAACGTACGTTTGCGTATATCTTATTTCTTAAAGTTTACGCGGTAAAATAAAGAGAATTTAGTTTTATCGTATTTTAAAAACGGCAATAATAACCCGACGTATTCGGATTACAACTAATAAATACGTTAAAAGTTTAAAGTAATAAAAAAGTCCAATTAAAATTGTAATAATAATAATAATAAGCTATAATATAAAGAATTATATATATATATTTATAAAACTCATGTATTTACAAGAACTAATTTATTATAAAGTTATTACGGATTTTTGTTTTTCTTAAAACTAAAATTTACAAAACGGCTCTTTTTTCCGCATAATTATAAATTAGGCCTTGCTAGCTTATTACGGGGATTTTGGATTTGATTGGTTGATTTCAGCGTTATAAAGCGGTCCTTGAGTGACTTTGAAGAAATTGGGGAACGAGCCAGAAAGTCCTGAGCTAGCTGAGGTAAAGATAATCCAACATATAACGGTAAATCATCGCTTAAAGAATCACCGCTTTCCACCATCTCTGTGCTAAACCTAATACAAAATTACAGCCAAGTATATATTGTGACGTTTTCGGATGTCTATCTTTTGTGCACTTTTCTCTCTCTTAGTCTGAAACGACACGCCCAGGGTATATACTTCCTCCAGTCTGTCTACAATGCCGTTTTTATATCGTCAAAGTTCCATAGAGAGGCAGATCTCTACTGCTTCTCCCCACGAACACCTGATAACCACCTTTCTGCAGAAGCCATTTCTGAGCTTCGACGTCCCAGATACTCAGATCCCTCCTCGTAAGCTCAAACCTAACAGTCGCCGTTTCGCCGGCCGGAATAAGGGGCTTTTCGAAGCCTCGAAGTTGCTTTGCCGGTGTGCTCTCCCCGGGGATACCGAGATACAGCTGGGCAACCTCCTTGCCGTCTAGCCTGCCCGAGTTCGTGATGTTAGCTTTGACAACAGCCACGACATCCCAGAGGTCTTCCTGTCCACCCTCGACGACCTGTCCGGTAGGGTACGGTTGCAATGCGTCCGATACCGTTGAGGCTGACAGGTCCGAATAATCGAACGTCGTGTAGCTCAGACCGAAACCGAACTCAAAGCGAGGGGTGATATTCCTAGCGTCGAAGTGGCGATAATCGATGAACACGCCCTCGGTGAAATCAGACTGTGGGAACATCCCATATTGACCACCAGGGAGCGTCAGATCAGGCTCGGCGACGTTCCCGTAGTCAGCCTCTTTGCGAGCCACTGTATACGGCAAACGACCAGATGGGTTGGTCTTGCCATACAGGAGTGATACCAGTGCCCTGCCGCTCTCCTGGCCCGGCAGATGAGCAAAGATGACAGCCGTGACGTTGGGATGGTCGATGAAGCGGTCGACGAGTCGGACACCGGCATTGTGGAATACGACGACGGTGTTGGCGCACTGGCTCGCGACGCTCTCGATTAGTCCGTCCGTGAACTCGTCGCGCAGAGTCGGTCTGTCGTAGCCCTCGGATGCCCAGACGTTGCCCACTACGATGCATGCGTCCGATGTGGGATTTACGTCCGGGTTTCCCGACTCCAGGTCCCAGAACAATGCCGTCCCGTCTTCTCGGCATTGGGAAATCAGAGCGTCGAACGGGGCGCTGATAAGGCTCTGAGCGGATGCTCCAGATCCGCCGCCAGACACCAACGTGCCATTGGGGGCTATGTCAGTATAAGAGATGCTAAGGTTACCCATCCAGCCAATGTTAACTTCCGTCGCGTTTGCGGCATGAAGACCCATAGTCCATGGGGAGAATCGCCAGGGGGTATCCGCTCCCTGCGGAGTGTTGTAGTTCGGCGCCTTGGCAGAGTACCCAAAGAGCGAGATCAGCTTCATCCGAGTCGAATCCAGGGGCAAGGCATCCTTCGAGTTTTTCACAAGGACATGGCCCTCAGCTGCTCCATCAAACAGGGTCGGCTTGGCACCTTTGTCTCGCGCGTCGACGACTTCGTGCGGCTTGGTAAGGTCAGCTGGCATGCCATACCCCGGAGCTGGAAAGTCCTCGTCCTGTTTCATTTTATACCATGACGCAAGGACTCTAGACGGAAATCATAAGCTTTTTTTTTTCGCCAAATTTGATCGGGGGTTTACCTTGTCGCCATATCGTCTAGTCGAGATTCGGGTACTGAGCCATTGTTGATGGCAAGTGATAGATTGCCAGCCCATTTTCCTGCGCCGCTCGGCATGGCCACATCCAGACCTGCCAAAGCGCTGGCGACACCCGACATTTGAGCACCCCAGTCAGTGACGACGAATCCCTGGCACGTTAATTAGATTAGCGGGCGGAGAGTAGAGAAAGGGAATTCCCACCTGGAAACCTAGTTCCCCCTTCAGAAGTCCATTCATGGCTTTGCTATTTTGACAGCCATAGGAATTATTGACCCGGTTGTATGAACACATGACTGCAGCCGTTCCTGCTTTGGCGGCATCGTAGAATGGCCTGGGTACGTTAGACCGTAGATATCACGGATGGGTTCAGACTCAATTGCTCACCATAAATAAAGCTCGTGCATGGTCTTATCATCGACGTTAGAAGAGACACTCTGCGCTATTGGATCAACACGTGTGGGCAGCCGATGCGTTTCTTGCTCCTGGGCGATAAAATGCTACGAGCCTTCTGTTAACCCTCGCTTCCACACATCCAGTCATTATCTTACCTTTGTACTCGTAACGACACCGGCGTTCTGGATACCCGATACCGTCTCGCGTACCAGTGCACCACTAAGGTATGGGTCTACGGAAAAGCCTTTTCAACTTTCAGTTAACGATCTTCAATCTCCAGGTTTTCATGCGAGGTGCAGCTGCTTACCTTCCCAATTACGACCTCCTGTGACTACCCGACCAATAGGGCCAATGAACGGTCCGAGGAGGACGTTAACCCCCTTGATCTTCGCCTCACTGCCCATAAAATGAGCTCTCTGGCTGGCGAGATCCTTATTCCAACTAGTGCACAGTGTCAGGTCCACGAACTTCCCAAGCTCAGCAGAGATGAGCCTACCTTGCGCCAACATGCAGGCCAGCAGGCCACGAATTGACGTAGTCAGTTCCTCGGACTCCGTTACCGGCATCCATAAAACACATCCCAGGGAATCCTAGCCTGGGTATATTCGGGATGAAGCCAGAGCAACCAGTATGAGATGTGGCACCAGCAGTAAGATTAACCTGTAAGGTCTCTGTCAAAAACGGAAGGCGGATAGGTATATACATCAAGGGCCAGTGTACCTTCTCCTCTAGTGTCAATTGGCTGACAACCTGTCTCGCCTTACTGACGGCATCTGCCCACGCTCCTAGTTCGGATGTTTCGGCTGTAGGTACAACTTAGCTTAATAAGCATCAATGTTGTTTTGCTGATCACATACGAGTAGGATAGACGGGTTCGGATTGCCCATAGAAAAACGTGTCATCGGTAATGACTTCCTGTGCCTGGGCTGCAAGAAGCAAAGGACTTACCGCAGCCCAAGCGAGTAAAAGTGAGGATAACATAGAGAATTACAGGCACAAAGCCAGGTGGAGGTTTGGACGAGTCAGCAAGAACCTGAGGTTTCGTGTTACCGGAATAGGCATTACTTATATCTCTCATTGGGAGCCTATACCATTCTCATATACTCATCACCGGAGCCGGCCAGCACTTGCTCGTGATCCGGGGTATGTTCGGGAGATGAATGGTCATAAGCTTGTTTATTCGGCCCTTCTCACGGATGGTAAGTGGGATGTAGTCTAGCGAATTGGGTACTTATGAGGCTCTAGCATACCACCGGTCCGTAATTAGATCGAGAATTACGTAGGAACGAATAGGCACGGGGGCACGGTTAGGGTTCCCCGCATCCCGGGTCCCATCATCTTCGAGCATGACGCGAAGGAGCGGGTCGCCATTGCCGTGGTTCTAGCACTTGGCTCCAAGAAAACGGTTATGAATATGAATTGACAATGACGGATGTGTCTTGGTCAAGTCACGCGGACCCCCACGGTCAGCCCCACGGTCGAGGAAGTCTTGAATATTCGAGGCTACCCGACCTTCAGGACTCAGAGACCGCCATTTAACACGTGTGGCGAAGAACGAAAGCACTCGTGAGGGCTATGTTCCTCGGGTCCGCCATGCCCTCATCCACATCTAAACTAATTTGGTCAATCCCGTTCTAAGGAGCGGGTAATAGGTGGCTCGGTGGATACCGCCCCAGAACACCTGGGGTATGGTACCTGGGGATGCAGGAGCCTAATGGCTTGGCCCAGCCGACCTCGGCAAAGCCAACCCCGAGTCACCTTGATTGACACCTCAAAACATAACGGCAGTTAATCCGCCCCCTAAATCAAGCAAGATTTTCTGCTAGTGTGCTATGTAGCTCCACAAAGATACGAGCTCGTGACTATATGGGGGGTAATAGGCGCAGCACAAGACAACAACAACATCTTAAAATATAACGCTGCTGAATGAAGGAAGTAAAATAGACAATGGATAGCTTATAAAGGATTAAGTAAAACCTAACTTTGGGCGAAGGGCTACGCGACTCGGGAACGCAGCGCATGAATTCTTTTTATGTCGACCGGCATTGAGCCTCCCTATCGAAGCCGGTCCTAATCCGGCTTACTTGTCCGAACGCCCTGAGGCGAATGGTGGGAAGAATGTTTGGAAGACGACTTCAGTATCTCCATTGATACCCACAGGAACGGTCGAGTTTAGGTCGCCAGACGGAGTATAGGCGCACTAGGGCTGTTCAATTGAGCATGGGGGATAATCATCAGCGGACGCATGACACGGGAATGCATATATGGGGAGGCGTCTTATCATTCCATGGACTCTCTATGCTCGATTTTCATTAATTTGTTTTGGTTCCCGTACAATAATCAGAGCTTCGTTCGGTTCTTTGAGACACTCTGTAAGGGCCTGCCAGGGCTCCTGCAAAGCATGTTCTCCGTATTGGGAGGCCCATAGATTTTATGACTTCTACTTCAATTGAGTGATCCGCCAATTATCCCTATAGGCTTCAGGTAAGGTAGCCGCTGAGAACCTTGCATGGCTCAGCAACATGGTCCTTCCGAATGGGCTATCATTTGCTATTCACCTAGACCTCCGGTCTGTACTCCCTTAGATAAGAATCATCTTAAATCAAAGCACGACGGTTCCCGTTTTTACCGAGGCCTCTGACAAAGGACGTGTCCGACGGAGGCATCGGCTGAGGCCCGCCAGCTGAAAGTCATTGTAGACATAGCTTGTCTGAATCAGGAATGCCCGCTTCTCTAAGCCTCGTTAAATGTACCCTCTGTGTCGTGCTGGTGAATACGGCTTTTACAACGGCGCTGCTTAACTTTTGCGTTGAAATAGCCGTATTCACCCAGCCGGAACTCCGCCGTTACTATTCCCCTGCACTCACGTCACCCAGTCCTTCATGTACCTCTTTCACCTACATAAACTGGAAAGTTACCATAGCCTAGGCTTCTATCCGTAAACAGTTGGACGCAATCTGTCTCCGGCGCCAACCCATTTCTGGAAAAATACATGCCAGATCGCACTTCAGTGTTGCCACTTAAGGGGTATTAGGGTTGTTGAAGAAAGGGTTGGGTTAATTGATTGCATATATGTAATCTGTCTTGACATATACAGAGACTGGCCTGAAGAACACAAATACCCAATCGGGTTATGTTTATAAACAATCTGGGTCCGTACTCCAGCAAGGCCCCGTGTCTATTTACATTGGAGTAGGCGGAGTTCTTTTTAAACGGTGACGGTGGAGCCAATAGGTCCGAACCTGATGTTGGACCAGACGACCTTCCTGCTGAGAGTAAGCATCTCGAAAATCGGACGGGAGAATGTGGGTCATACGCGTCGGGGTATTTAGCCTCCACCTCGGACGGGACGCCAGAGTCTTGCGGGCAGTCACCACGAGCGGCACCAGGCTGGCCTTCCTTCTCAGGGGGATAGATGGAGTCAAGCCAGAGCATGTTGGCGTAGTGCTATACACCCTGTTAGCCAACTTCCGTTTTAATTGGAGTTTGAGACTTACATCATCCCAGATGGACATGACGAGGACCATGGGCATTTGCAGAGCGCTGTTGAGCTGGGGGAATCCTCCAACTTCGCTAAAGCGGTTCCTGTCGCCGAAGACCTTGAATTGGTTGTCGCAGAACTCGGGAGTGATGGCGCTGCTGGCAGGGAGGCCATCGTATGTCGGAGCGGGAATCTCGATCTTTTTGCCGTCTTGGACGAAGAACTGGGTCATCTTGTCCCTCTCGAAGCGGGTAACGACGCTGCCGAATTAAGGTCAGTCACATGCCACAAATCTTCGTGGCGTTCATACGTGAATTTCTTGCTGGTGTCGACGGTCTTGCCCTTTCCGTAGAAGTTCGTATTTCCCATACGGTATGGGTTGTAGTCACAGCCGTTGGCATCGCACTTGCCAGCAAACCGGTCATCGGAGTAGGTTCCGCCGCAGTTTTTGTCCTGGCAGACATGGTACTCATTGTCCTCGCAGGGGTGGGGAGTCAAGGCAAACGAGTGGGAGTTCGACTCCCTATCTCCAAGTCAGCCGCTTCATCTTGTGACCATTTCGCATTAACCTTACCAAACGTCAATCTCAGCACAGCAGCCACCCAGGGCTCCGACACCAGCGTTGGCATCGTTGTCAGACGGTTCCCATCCCTCGATGTTACCCTTTAGGCGCTGTGTTAGTAGCATACTATGAGATGGACCGGATGCCACGAACCTTTCCACCGACAAACTTCAGGTCACGTGCACATTGGGCGTCACAGTAACCGGTACCATACTTGGCACCAGCCTTGTTGGAAGGATAGCTGGCCATGCCACCGTCTTCCTCCATGGCAACGAAGTAAAGAGCGGAGTTGAGACCACACTCTATGGTGGCCAAGTCGACATCGAAGGCGAACTCGTTGTTCATGAGCGTGAACATCTGGTACTTGCTGGCGCCGTTCATCAGGTAGAAACGAGATCCAATGTTGGTTCCGTATTGATGCTTGGTGACGAACTTGAGGCTCAGGGCATCGCCACTGGTCGAAGCACCGTAAGTCCCCTGGTAGTCGGCGCCTTCAAGAGCGCACTTCTCAGCACACTCATCGTTGGTCGAGCAAACATCTGTCCATTCGTTGCCATCGTAGCAGTTTTCCGTACCATCGACGTCGTGGAGCCAACGCCAGTTGGAGTCAATGACGACCTCGGCGTTTGTTGTCTGGCAGTTTCCCTTGCCGCTGCACCTCTTCCAGGACAACTTGGGGTGAGTCTCTGTTGTCTGCTTTCCCGCCTGTTGGGCGGCAGCGAGGCCCATCAGGCCTGCTGCAATGAGAGTATACATCGTGTAGTTTTCTTCTTCGAACTTTCAGAGACGGTTGGTGGTTAGAGAGCGGAGCAGCCAACACCAGAACTTCAGAGATACTGAGCGGTTCTTATAGCAGCAGCCAGGTCGGTGCCATGCCTCAGCTACTATGTTGAGGCGATGGCTAATGGCAAAAATGGAATTTATTTGGGATCCTCGGAGCGTGTCCCGAACTGGCAGAAATCCAGATGTTCCGACGGCACGTTTCCATCACGGCACTATGCTAATCATTCACGGGTTCACGCAGTACTTCATATAAGATGGATTGCATTCTAGCCGAAGAGGCGGCCATTTCCTTCCGGAGCATCGCACGTATGCCGTCCAATTTGGGTCTAATATCGACTGGTACAGTAGCCATCCAACGTCTGGGTTTGGGGGGAAAGGACGCGAATGAAGCTTCCAACCCTAATTCATAAGACTTTGAACCCTAGTTGGAGTAAACAGTAAAGAGGTGACAGCGCTGCAGGGACCCATGGGGCCAAGAAGACGTTAATTAAACGGAGGGTCCAGAATCCGCAGACTCTGGGGTAATGCAAGATGACATACAAAGCACCAGCGCACCCAACTTAGATGCCGGTCTCGGCAGCAGCGACGGACACTCTAACAACGTGGTCATGGGGCGTAGAGTAATGTGAGAAACATTGCGAGGTTAAATGCAATATAGAACTTGGGTCTCTGAGTGATGCACACGGAGGGATGCCGGCAATAGGTGGGTAGAAGTGGAGAAGATCATCACTGATCGACAGGACGGTGTCGGGCCAAGCTCTTAGCGAATCCGTCTGTCAAAGCTTGTTCTTTCTCTAGCACCGTTTTCTTAGGGTTGGGGCGACGCCGAATGTTCAAGGTGAGCCGGAGGAGCGTTTCAATGCTAGAAGAGGTGTACAAGGGGCATCCGACAATTGCTACTGCCTCGACTGATGCCTCCGCTCATAATAGAACGCTTCGACGCTATACATATTGTCTAATAATGGCCGATGGTACTCCAACAGCGAAAAGAGGGGTCCCGGGAAATTTCAGGCACTTTTTCTGTGCATGAGAAACTTGCTCTCGTTCCATTCGCCGGGTCTAGACCGTTTTACAACATCGGAGTCTTGGTATAGCCACATATAGGCCCATGTCCTTGCTAGCTCCTTCGTAATCCAATCCAAGGTCGAGGTAGCTACAGCCAGCCAGATAGGCTAACCTTTAATTGCGGAATGGTCTCCCTACCGGCACCGCGAATTTGTCTCGGACACGAGCCTGAAAACCCCCGATTAGGGTCGACGGCGGAGCGTGGCGCCCCGATGCTAGTAAGGACCTAGTGTGGTCGCATTAAACCCGACGCGTTCTCACGAATTACTATGATGTGTATTGGTTAGTATAATCGAACCGGCTGACACGTACGACCAAGGCATTGAGTATGGTAGAGGATGCCTAAAACCGCGTTAAGGGTTCTCAATATAGACATCATGGCGTACTCTTCCCCTTTCGGTAATTCCCATCAAGCCTGCGCAACTAGTTATTGCACATGACCTGCCTCTACATGCTTGTCTCAGAGAGGAATAATATGCTAGTTCTCACAGTTAGGGTGGCCGCGAGAAAAAGATTGCATAAGGTGTGGAAAGTGTAAATGGCCATGGTTAGTTCGGGGCTCCAGGGAGCAGCAGCTAGAAAGCCCCAAATATAGTGTGGGAACCCGGAACAGTGTATTATTCCAAAGTGTCTCAGGACAATAGGTCTTTGATTACTAATCAGTCTACCCCTATTCTGCGACAGTAGTCAAGCCGAAGCTTATTGCACAAACGCTATATCTACAGCTTTTGCCATTCATTGACATGTAAGGGAATACAGCATCCAATAAGCATCACTTTATAAGGGGCTGGTAAACAACTCAAAGCCTTTCCCCCTCTAGTCTAGGTCTTTTGGTCTTCCGCCTGAGGACCTTTGATAGGGCTGCCAGACAATACCTTCCCGATCCCCACTCCTAGAAATGTTGGTACATCATCCAACTTGCTTTCTATCGAGCTTCAGATCTGACCATACTTCTGGCGGATTCCCAGGGCTACCTTCTCTCCATACTAACTCTTGACTTCTTAGACAACATTGATATTATAGTCTTGAACTCAGCTTATTCGGTGACGGCTCTTTCCCTCGACCACTATTCATATGTAATGGACAAGAAAATGTTTTATGCAACTTACAGTACGCACAGCAAACCACCCGCAGCATATAAAAATCGCCAAATCTCCTACTTGTAACTGTCAAAGATAGGTTATATCAGTTAGACTCAATGCCAAATGGCCAACCTTGAAGGCTTGAGGACTAAACTGGGCATACGCAGAAATGTGGATCGCCTAGTTACCCCTTTTCTAACCCCTATTCCTCTTGTGCAGCTGTAGGGTGGTACTCAGCATAAGTAGAATTTCCCAGCCGCTCTGAGCTAGCTATAACCATTCCTAATACAACATTCATACAACCACCAAACCACACACAGCCGTTCCAACATCAGGGTATGACTTCTAATACCGAACTCTAAGTCACTGCTCCGGAGGATTTTGACGGCATGATGGCGAAATGTAGCCCAACAATAAAACTATCCGATAAGCAACGTTAACATGTTGGTGGCGACGTTACTTGAATCTGGTAAGAGGCTCAAGGATTTTATAGGGAAAAGGGGAGATGATGAAGGAATTGCAAGTTCCTCAGTAGGGTAGAGGAAGATAAGCGTCGGTTATGAGTAGGACGATCAGCTGTTTATCACGTTGTCATAATAGCTCCAAGTGGGCTTACAATGTTCCATGCGGTGATAATATGTATGAATTTGGACAAGGTTCTGAATCCTTTAGCGCTGTGATTCAACAACAGACGAATTTACATCGCTGCCTTGAAATCTTCCAGCAGCCGTTACATACGATAAGCAAGTCGAAGGAAACCAATACTATAACTCAAAATGAAAGCAATGTTTGCTACTTTCTCTGTTATTATCGGCCTGGTTGCCAGCATCAACATCACTAAGGACGCTCCAGACGGCCATCTGCTAATATAATGCACGTAAAAATATATATCGCTTGTTGCTATCGGTCGCCGCTTATGTCAACATTAGTGACGAGGACCTGGCTCTTACGGCTTCTGTTTTCTGGATGGATCGTGCTACCTGCCTGCCTCGTCCTACTGCGGCAAGCCCGCCTTCCTTGGCCCCCTTTCTCTTTTGGACCGTTAGCCGTCCATCAGTGCACCTTCGCCATTAATAAAAACACCAAGCACATCTCTTGGCACTTCCATCGCCTGCCATCATACAGGTCTTCCTTCCGTTAGGCTGAGACCCTAGTGCCGATCTCTTATTTAAAGGTGTGACGACCATCAAGCCACGGTCGGGAAAATCGCGGCTGAGCAATAATAGAAGACCGGAAAGGGAAGCCGGGTACTCCATTAAATTTGGACGCTGAGCTCCCAAGAGTTAGGTGCAATGGAGGATGTCTAGTATTGGGTCATGCACGGCGATTACGTAGGTACTTCCTAGAAACGCAGCTACTATGTAGTTCGTCAGACCTACCCACCACTTCAATCCGCTATCAACTCTGGCTTATCGCGATCAAGAGTCGAAGCTCGAGCTCTACTGCCGGCCCTAGATGATTAAAGGCGGCAGTTCTGCGAAGTTCCGAGGCCTCTTCCTTCATTGGGGGCTATTCATTGCAACCCGGAAGCTTCAGGTGCCAGGGCGACGCAATCTACGTCTGCCTTCACGCATTCACGGGCACATTGAGTTTAGTTGTTCTACGAGTTCAGGTCAAGGCCGTATTTAAGGGCATGGCCAGTTCTTACCGCTTTTGCGGTTGTCGATCCCGAACGCTACCGGCTCTATGGCCGTAGAAGGAACCCTTGGGAATAGTATAGCATCATGCACATCATACAGAACGGACAAAATTAGAAAACAGCGCAGAACGGACGCAAATGATGTAACACCGTCCTTCCACTGGGAATGAACTCGGCCTCGACCAACGGTATTTTGTGTTGCCTCCTGCCATAACAGAAGGCCTCTCCAATTCGCAGTTCCCTGCGACGTGATGGGCGCTTGCTTTGATAATAGTAAAGCCCTTTCTTCGTAATGGATGCATGATGCTCCTTCTATATTGCTTCCAGGAATAGAGAGAAGTACGTCTGACGCTGGTATAAAGTCTGCATCGACTCCATTCCTTGCTCTCCTCTTCCATCTTCAGTCCCCTTCTCCCACAACACCAACGCATACAGAGAAACAGTAGTCCACGATCTAAACACAGATACTCCCCTTTTGTTGTCTCCAAGTCCCCCCCGTCCGTTATCATGACACTTGTCCTCGCCCTATTCATGCTCGTGTGGTGACTTCAGACGGCCATGATCCCGTAAGCCGGATGTCACCAGCTATGTCGGTGATCGGTGCACTTCATCATAAGTCTTTCCCCTGTGCCCCTAAAACCGCCTGCAACCGGGACCCTGCCCGCCGGAACCACCCAAGCGAAGCCAGGACTATCTTGGCGTTGCCGGCAACCCCCAAAAAGGTACGTGCGAGGAAGATTGATACCCCTATGATGCCTTCGGGCAAGTGATTAGTTACATTGTTACGATCTGAGGGGTATAAGTCGTCAGCCTTTTGGTTGACGCAAAACAGGATCAGGTCGAGCTTTTATATCTGCCCCTCGATGCACGGACCTCCCTGGTAACTTTTGCCCTTCCGATACCGCCACCGATACCTACCTACCTACCCCTCTTTACGAGCTATTACCGTCGAACGAGCAAACACTGTTGGTGCTTTAGTGGGTGGCTAGGTGGTTAGGGTGTTGGGATGTCTGAGGATCTGTGCCTCAGTGCAGTACTCAAGTGTTGGCTGGAAGTGAAACTGTAAACAGAGTTTGCCGTATGGAGTTTATATTTACGCCAGGCTTAACGAGTAGAGCCTTTTCTCATATATGCAGTACAACGTAACATCACGAAATACCACCATTGAACTTAGCAACTTATTAAAATAAGGTTGTGCTTATAACTTCCATCCGGTGAGTGGTGGATTACAGTCCGTACGTTGCTTAGAAGTGAAGAGGAATGTTCGTCGTTGCTACTGTGTGCACCTGTGGGTTGTTCAGTAAGATAGCCGGTTATCTTTACCATAAGTACCGAGATATTACCTTTGCGACGACCAACATTCAACAGGACAGTTCATAAAGCCAGATGTAATAATGGACGTATGTATTTCATAGTTGCACGCGCTGTCAAAAGTGATTGGTATCCCAGCAATAATCGCCGATGCGACTTCAACGAAACTGCGTTGCCTTTAGCTGTATGTGCCGGTATTAGCGCTTGGACTTATTTATCAGTGGAGAGGAGAGGAAGGAAAGTAAACGTGGGCTAGTATGTCACTAGAAGCGTAGTGTATTGCGTATACACAATAGTTTGAGATTGGATTCCTGAGGCCTTAAGTCGGTTACGGAGGGAAAGAACGCCCGACAGGTTTGTGGGCACAGGCGAGAACTGGAATAGTATTGTATCCAGCAGATTATCTTCAAGTACGGCTTAAGAAAAAAGTCAATCTGTACATTTAAGGGTGTCCGGTAAGCCGACGAATAAGCCCTGCGGCTTACGTTCTCCGAAACTTACGGCTAACTACGAAGAAGGTGTACGAGAGCCAGGATTTAAGGAAAGAAGCTAGAACGAGTCCGAAATATCCCCCCAAGCCTGCTAAGCAGAAGCACGCGTTTTGCACGTAAGCAGATTTCGCGATCCCACATTTGGTGCGTTTGCTGCGCTTGGTAAACCATTTCCAAAGTAAGGCTATGAAGAGCAGCTTGTTCAGTGGCATTTCCCGATGAGGTCGAATCCTAGTGAGGGCATCACCAACTGGTATGATATGCCCATATAGAAGCTAGCTGCGAGGGAAAGTACACCGTTGATCTTCGCGACTAAAGGGCGACTTGTGTTCGTAAGCAGCTCAGTGAACGGGGCTGCTAGGTTAGGGACAATCCCGGCCCGTGTGGGTTCCCAGAGAGCAGATTGGATAAGGCCTTGAGGGACGGTACTGTAATGAAATCGGCCATTGACGTCGGTGAAGACTTCTCTCATCTCCCACGATCCTTTAGCAAGATGAGTGTACTCTAGGAGATTTAGTAAAGACTCGCCACCTCCAAAGTTGCCATCGTCTATGAGGATGACATAGCTTTGGTAGTGAATAGCGTCAGTTGCGAGAATATCAGCGAGAAAAGAGTGGAATGCTAGGAATCATGAAACCTACCAGACGACATATGTACGCTTCCAGAAATTGAACGATAGGTGGTCCGTGAAGTACTGGGTTGTTTCCTTTGGCACGAGTTTCTCTTGAACTGTCCCTCTCCAGCAAACGTAACCTGCGTACTGCTTCTTAGGAATCGGCACTTGGAGTAACTGCCGAACCCTTGAACTGACGCCATCAGCGCCTAGGACAAATTCTGCCTCCACACACTGCCGTGTGCCCGTTGATAACATCCTCAAACTCGATTGTGACGATCCCTTAAAAATAATGGAGGTTTGTAACACGCTTGCCTCTGAGATACGTAGCTTCGCCATCGCCCTCCTGTGGCGCCGGGGGAGTGGGACATGCGTCTCAGGCGAAACAATGGAAGTTGGCCCGTAAGATCCGGTACAGATATCCCCAACTGGTGAGAGTCTCTTGGACTATGGCAAAATATTGGGCGCTCGAACTGCGTTAGCAGTTCTAGCGTTACTTAGTTATGAATTCCTACAGAGCCATAGTTTTAAAAAAGGGTTTGCATTACCCGCCAACCCACGCTAAACCTTCCACCCACCGGCCACCCACGGATGGGTATAAAGTAACTAGACTAGCGGCTATAAAAAGACCTTATGTAACGATATCGTTGAAATTTTATGGGACGAGGTTCACGTAAAGAAGCTTATTTTGTGGGTCGCGCGTGGCATGGAAGACGCCATTTTTGCATCCCACAACCTCCAGTCTTGAAGGCTGTTATGCTAAGAAGGTAGGTAGGCATCATTTATCTGCTTAACGGCGACAAGGCCTTAGCGCTAACAATTTTCAGAAGCTGCTAGGCCTAAAACGTAAACTAGGCGTGCCCTAGCCCCTAGAAGGACCACCGAAGCTTTTCCTGCGGAAGCTGATTGGGTCAATGCAAGGTAAAATAAAGGTTCAAGCCTGGAAAATAAGGCTGAGCCAATACACAGAAATCATTCCACGATAATTTTCCACAACAGATACTATACCCAGTATCTTCGAACACGATGACTGTCTGCGAAAAAAAAGAAAAAAAAAAGATTGCCAGCTGCCTTCAGAAAAGTGTTAACGCTAATGCCTTGTCGCCGTCAAGCGGATATGCAAATTCAATCGTGTTTAGAGAAAAACAGGGGCAAGTTACGCAGTAAGTGACGTCCTTTGGGTGTCGGACGGGCACCCATATCTCTGTCGGGATGGATCATGACTGTACTTTCATGATATAGACTTGCGTCCGTATCACACTACGAGAATATCTGTCTCCTCCAAGGCATAGCGGACGACAGGCAGCCCCCTATGCCGGAGAGTTCCACAGATATTTACAACCAGGGATATTAATGCGGAGTGAACAGCAGCAGCGAGTCATTTTTCCCAACACATCAGCGACCCCTCCCAGAACCACACTAGAAACCCGACGGAAAGCCAAGCAGCATCAATTCGCAACCACTTATACTTTTAACTTCGAACGTTTTACAGGGGAGCCATTTGTCAGCCAGAGCAGCGTATTTTGTATTGCAACCCGCAGCCCCTTAACGGAGAAGTGGGGCAAGTCGCCCCGGAATGCCGTGGAGATTATTAATACGGACCTTATGACCCCTTTTGATGCCGTCTCGGTCCCGCACGAAGGTTGGACTTCAATGCGAGTGAAGATTAAGCAGAGTATGCGAGTACGTATAAAGGGAGTCGATCCCAGGGTAGAGCACTAGGAACCATCTCTCTACATCGTCAACTCTACAAGAAGCATTCGCAAGCCTCGAAGCCAGCATCACAGTAACGCAGTATCCAGCTCACCACAACAAACCCATCACCATGTCTCACACCAAGCAAACCCGTAACGTCACCCTCGTAGGCGGCAGCGGCACAATAGGTGCCCCAATCCTCTCGGCACTCATCGCAGCGGGGCACAAGGTAAGCGTGCTCTCACGACTGGAATCCGCGGCGACGTTCCCGTCCACAGTGACCGTGCACAAGGGTGCATACGATGATGAAGCCTTCATCACGCGCATCCTCCAGGGCCAGGAGGTGATAATCCTAGCGCTCAACTACGGCGCCGTCACCTCGCAGGGGCCGCTGATCCGGGCAGCAGCGGCGGCGGGCGTGACGTACGTTGTGCCGTGCGAGTTCGGGTCGGATGCGACGCACGAGCCCCTGTGCGCGCGCCTCGACCTGTTCAGCGCCAAGGCGCCGTTCCGCCGGCTCGTCGAGGACCTCGGCGTCAGCCGCTGGATCGGCGTCGTCAACAACCCGTGGGTCGAGTTCTGCATGCGCGCCGGCGCCTTCGGGCTGGACCTCAAGGGCCGCGTGGCGCGCGTCTTCGGCGACGGTGCGCGGAAGGCCAACTTCACGACGCTGCGCCGCGTCGGCGAGAGTCTCGCCGCTCTATTGGCGCTGCCCGACGCCGAGCTCGCGGCCTACGGGAATAACTGGGTCTACTTCAGCTCGTTCCGCATCAGCCAGCGCGACCTGCTCGAGAGCGCGAAGCGGGTCACAGGTACGCGGGGTGAGGACTGGACGGTCATCAGCGAGGACCCGGAAGACGTCATCCATGCTGCTCAGGAGGAGGTCGCCAAGGGGAACAGCTGGGCGGGTATACGGATCTTGTTCGCGCTTCTCTTCAGTGAGGGGATGGGCGGCGACTATAGTGCGAAGGTTATTGATTACAAGCAGTTGGAGCTTGAGCCGGAGGATCTGGATGAGGTCATGAAGGGCTTGGTGCAAGAAATGGGTGCATAAAAGGGGATATGCACGCACCAAGTATACTTAGTAAGGCGTAGAATTTTGAGATTTTCTAGTTAGCACCTTCTGTGTGGGAGTACAGTTGGGTCCTGGAAGTTTATGTATTCATAAGATTTATGCTAGCCACATATTACTGTTTCGATACCTACGTACGAAACGGGGCTTCGCTTATGGGTGGAAAGCCTGTAAACAATTTCCCTACCAGCCTTTCTTTTTGCATAGGGGAAACTGGAGAGAGCGAGATAACCTTTGTGTGCCTGTGCGCGTGGGGTTATCACTATTATCATCCATTTATTAAGCTTTAAGAGATCGCGCTCTTAATCTACCAGCCCAGAATCCCACGTACCATTACACTGATTCTTCTGGAGCTGTGTCGGGATTCCGTGTTGGATATCACCACTGCCCCGGCCAAAAGCCTTGGAGGACGGCGGGCCCGAATGGGATAAGCCCAGACTGGTTATCACCACTGCCCCGGTAGAATGTTTTGGTGTTTGGTAGATCCGATCGAGCATCCTCTACTTGGACAACGGCGCGTTTGGTTCCTGTCCCGGGGCGGCTCTGGATAAGCAAAGGGACATCCTGCAATGGATTGAAAACAACTCCACGGTTTGTTCGAGCGGTCCTATCCCGGCATGGGAGGCCAACAGAAAAGTCCTGGCTAGGTTCCTCCGTGTCGATCCTGCCGACTTAGTCCTCCTTCTCGTCGTCAAAAAATGGCTTGAACGTAGGCTTTCAGTCGGGACGACGAATTATGGACCACCGACTATGCCTACGTTCCCGTCCGGCTCGCGCCGGAGCACGTAGTAAGGCGACGCGACGTTGGTCTTATCGTTATCAACAACCCCCCTGGAGGTCGCTGTCCCCTATATTGTCGCGCAGCGGATCCTCGCCAGCATCACGCCTCGGACGCGATATACAATCGTGGACAACGTCTCCAGCAGGTCTATACCGGTGTTTCCGGCCAAGGAGATCGTCCGCGAGCTCGCCATCCTGAACAGACGCCTTGGTGGACTGGCGCATGCACCCAGGATGATATCGTCGAACGTGACGGACATCAACGGTTCATACTACGTCGTCAACCGTCACAAGTAGATGTACGCACCACGCGGAGTAAGGTGTCTCCACGTTCCGCGCGACCGCCTCCAGAACATCAAGCCGGGTGGTTATTGCCCAGTCGTCCTCTGCTGTGGACAGGTCCAGATACTCGAGTCTGGAGCATAGCATCGGCTGGATAGAAACCAATTGCCCCTCGCCTCTGCTCTATCTGCCCACCCCCATCGTCTTTCTGAACGCCGCCATGTCGAGCGGTTACAGCGGCTCGGCCGGCATATCACGATCTCGCTAATCTCGCACAAAGGATTGTCTGCAGGACTCTCGGGCACCTCTTCCGTGCCCGGACAGCATGATTGGCGCCATGGCCACCATACCTCTACCCGACTCCCCTGGGTCCGAGCAGGAGGGAATGTTGCCCATCTGCAAGCCCTATGGCAGGAGCACGGGATGGCCATCCCCGCATACGCCTAGCCCTCCTATCCGAAGCGAGTGATCCGGTTGTCGGTCCAGGCCTAACTCCTTGGATAATTGCCCCCGGCTTGCCGACTGTTTGCGCTCAGTGTTATACAACGAAAGGAATCAGGGGCCCAGAAGCCTCAATAACTGGCCGCTCAAGTCATTACAGTGGTCAAATGCTTGTGGAAATGGCAATGGACATGTGTCAACCGAATACGGGTTGGCATGCAAGCATGACGCGGACAACGGGAGCAGCGGTGCCGACTGTTTGGAAACGTCGCACCAAGATATCGAGAATCCGACGCCGTCGCCGCGCGTCTAGCTAGCCCAATCGAGGGTACGAAGAATCATGCAAGGCACTTTCACTTCCTGTCCCGTCTCCCTTTACCCCACGGCCGGAGATGCCGAGACACGGTTTCCATGGCGAGCGAACCGGAGTCGCGCTATGCTAGGTTGAAAATCTCCAGAATTACCTATATGCTGTTATGTATAGACCGATATAGAATTCCGTAACTGATGGCTCCACATATCGCCCGACCGTTGGAGGCCGGAGATGTCGTCGAATGCTGGCCCGATTCCGTGGAGCTCTTGAGTAACCGAGCCCAGATACTGACCTGCGCCGTCACGCCCGACATGGCTGCTCCACAGGTGCCAGCCACGATTCCAGTCGATGCCAGAGTTTTGTCAGTGGGGTGGCGCCGTACGAGACGGAGAGCCAGGAGGAACATCTCAGTCTGACATTCTGGTTCCGCGCCCTGGCTGACTTCACTGCCAGGAGGCCGGGGCCGGTGGTCTCCCGCCGGGGTCGTGTCGTTTCTGCAGATCCACTCGTCTCTTAAGAACCCAGTGGGCGGGCTATGCAACGACGTCGCAACGCAAACGGGGTGGTTCGTCTTGCTGTTCAATAAGCAGAGGCCCGGGCTTGACACCACGCAGCCCTGCCGGAAGGCGCGGGAGGATATTGCTGCGCAGCTGGCTCTCGAGTCGCCGTTCATGTCGCAGCCTCTGGCCCGCCATACCAGTTACGTCCATTTCTTGGGGTTATCAGCAGCTTGTGTACTCATACGTGGTCATCGGCCATCAGGCGCACTCGAAGTTCGCATCCCCGGCCATCGTCGTTGGGATGATTCAAGAAGACACCAGCGGCTCAAGCAGCGATCAGTGCTCCATTCCTCCAATCGCGGTAGATAATAGCTATCCGGTTTGCTCCAGCCACGATGCATATGCAGTCATGATCGATGGCAACAACCGCATCATGACCATTGCGTTCCTGAGATTTACTTCTATCCCCGTCGCCCCAGAGGCCGGGAAGACGGAGGAACTGAGGGGTCACTGCCGTGATCATGGGGTTGGGTCTGTTCATTTTGTGGGTTTGTGCGCTGTCGTACACTGTAGGATGGTCCCATGAACATTATCGGTCAACTCAAACGTCCTAAAAATTCGCTCGGGTTGGGCGGGTGCGCCAGGTCCCGGCGCTGGTCACGGGAGGAGCTTCCTTTTTCAATAAGGTATTGGTGGATGGAGACGAGAGCCGAGAGCATACTGCAGCAAGCTCACCAGTGCATCTTTGCCACTGTCGATTTGCTTATGGCACTGCTGGCGAAAATGCGGAGTCACCGGCGAGCCAAAGGATTGAAGGCTTTGCCGATCCGATGATAAACCGGATGCGCGGCCAATAAGCAGATTATTGAATCGATTAATCGTTGAGGACGTAGACTTGCTTTGCAAAATGTCGAATTTGCTGTTACGTGACTGTCTGCCTATCTCCCCAGGCTGGCGCTCGAGACAGCAAGTCGTGCCATGCGCAGCAGCACACAACAAGCGACATAATTTTCCCCCGTAGGCATTAATTTCCCATTGCCCAGTCAGCAGCAGCTACCGCGTGAATCTGCGCCGTGTCAAACAACGGTAGCGCACTCCCGGCCTCGTCTACCAAGAGCCCGATCTCGGTGCATCCGAGAATCACGCATTCCGCGCCCGACTTTGCGAGGTCCCTGATGATCTTGTGGTAGTTCTGCCGCGATGTTTCGCTGATGATTCCGTTACAGAGCTCGGTGTAGATGATTGAGTGCACGGCTGCCCTGCCTTCCTCGTCCGGCACGACGACGCGCAATCCGAACTTGTCGGCCAGCCGGGATCTGTAGAAGTCCTTCTCCATGGTGAAGCGGGTGCCCAAGAGCCCGACGGACTTGAACCCGGCCTTCAGCACGCGCTCGGCGGTAGGGTCGACGATGTGGATTAGCGGGAGCTGCGAGGCTCTCTCGATGCCGCGGGACACATAGTGCATGGTGTTGGTGCAGAGCACGACAGCCTCGGCGCCGGCGAGCCTGAGCTTGGCGGCCGCGTCGTCTAGAAGGGCTCCAGCCTCTTCCCACTTACCCGTATGTTGGAGTTCCTCGATCTCGGCAAAGTCGAACGAGAAGATTACGCACCGAGCGGAGTGCGTGCCGCCTTGGACTTGGCGGACACGACGGTTGATCTCCTGGTAATAGGTGGTAGTGGATTCCCAGCTCATGCCGCCGAGCAAGCCTAGGGTCTTCATAGTGAAGGTTGTCGCCAATTGCCCCAGCCCGCGTGTTGTTCCGGGGTGGTCGTGGAGTCTTGGGGTACGTGGAAGAGTGAAATTGGTGTGCGTCAAAAGGGAGGGCAGTTAGCTTGATCATGTTATATGCCTTGGCGTGGGTTCCATATCCAAACTTATCGTCGGTATTACCGTGAGAACGCGGTCCACGAAGGTGAGGCCCCATCTCACGATCAGAGCCCCATACATATGTGGTCGAGAAGCTAGAGGAATTGCCAGTGCGGTATTTCTAGTCTGGTTAAACTGCAGGAATGCGGCACCGGGCGAGACTGATTATACCGCACCTTCTATTATGGTGTTGGGTGTATATTTTAGCACAGCGTCGGATATGTGGGCCATGAGGCCCGCCTGCTAAACAACCTACCTTGGATTAGTGCATTTCCAAAGCGTTGCAGCAGGAGTATTTTGTGTTAGTTACTCCACTTGGCCCACTTCGCCTCCAGAAATATGTTCTTATAGAATTTATATAAAACAAAACATAAACTTAAGTTTATACCGCATATACCGCCATCGTAGCTATTACAGCCATTTCTTTTAATTTGTCGATCCGGCAGAAATTATATAAAGAAGGATATTTTAGTTATTTATAGCATATAATGGATTAAGTGAAGAAACTAATAGAATATACCTTACGTATTATAAATAATTAAAATATCATTTTTACATAATTCCTGGCAGATTTAATAAACCAAAAGTAATGGTTATATTACCTTACTAAAATCAGGCCCTTTGTTTTAAAGGTTTATGGCTGCGCCTGCGGCGCAGCTGTGGCTAGAGGTTTGCAAAAACCTGTAGCTCCAAGTACCGACCTATAAAAGACCTACAAAAACAACAAAACCTTTAAAATAAGGCCTGATGGCAAGTTGTGATTTTTTGGCTTCGTTTTCCGCAGTCCCACATAAATTTCCGAAAATCTATTTTAGAAATTTGTAAATATAATAACAATAAAAATATTTAATAATATAATAAAAATACTATTAGATACAGATTTAGAAGGATTTCTAAACCGTATATATAACATCTTAATCGGAATTATTTTAACAGAGATATTAAAAATTTAAATTAAAATTCTCGTTTTGAGCAGACTTTTTATTCGGAACGCCTTTATGGCTACGATAACGCAACTACCGTATGTAACATTTCGCCTTGGGCTTTCTAAAAGTAATTCAGTATAGAAAAAGCCCGTATAGCTATTTTTTTGTCCGTACGGATTGTGATTGTTACGTCGTAGTAAGGAGGGCGTTCCGGTTAATTAAGTCCAGGATCTTCTTAAAGTTGCAACGTAACAATTATAACCCGTACGGCCGAAAAAATTAAGATATGGGCCTTTCCCATACCAAATATACTTAGGAAGCCCGGTGCATGATAATGCAACCGATAGTTGTGCTATCGCAGCCATAAAAGCGTTACGGTCGCCCATTTCCCAGAACTTTATTTAGCCGTATTAGCTATAGTTACTATTTAAAAAAATTAGAAAAATTCCTGCATGTATATTAGCTTATATTCGACGCATAAATAAAGTTGCATACTTAACGGGCTTAATTTGGTTGCGTAACAATTTTTTTTAATTTAAATCTTTTGATTCGAAAAAAATAAAAGGAAAAGTGATAATTTTGGTAGGAGCGCCCAGAACGGACCCCTGTCTCGCACAACTACATCTCAGGCCTCGCTGGCTCGTTACGGAAATACGGCATTTGATTAGTTAATTTTTAGCGTGATACAACAGTATATTTGGAAAACGAGCCAGCGAGGCCTGAGCTAGCTGAGGTAATGGTTATAATGGCTGCAATAACGGTATATGCGGTATAAACTTAAGCTTAAGTTTTGTCCTATATAAATTCTGTAAGAATATATTTCTGAAGGCGAAGTGGGCCAAGTGGAGTAACTAACACAAAATATCCCTGCGTATTATAGAAAGCAGTCATGTACTTGGTATGGAGGGTAAATAAAATGACCCAGTTAGGTCGCTAACGCTAAGGCCGTTAGTTGTCCCCACTCAGCTAACTACATTTTTACTAGCGAATTGCCATATAAGGCGGTACTCGTGGCAAAAGCCAAGGGATTAGTCTGGACAGCTTACACCCAGATTAGTATGGTGTGGTAACTAGCGCGCCCCACGGGTACTTGACAGGGTAGTTTTATCTCGGCCTCTTACCACGTACCGATGGGCTGCCCCTGTATGAGCTACAACTAATTTGGGTAGCGTGGCCACTAGCGCGGCCCACTGGTACCTGAAGCTGCGCTGAATCTTTGCCTGACACCACTGTACTGTACCCGCAGCGTCTTGCAAGGTTTAGTAGACTATGGTGTTGTGGGTTATTTTTAACACACTGTTGGGTATTCCAGTAGGAGACTCACTTAGTAATAACCTATCTTGGATTAGGGGTTGCAAAAGGTTGCAAAGTTCGCATGTACCTGTGGTTGACCCATCTAAAACCTACGCCTAATTTGGGTAGCGTAGCTATTAGCGCGACCCACTGGTACCTGATAGTGTGTTAAATATTTTGCCTCATACGATAGTACACTGTAAACAGGGGCCTATCTGACGACTACACATGTTCACTGTCCGCTATTACAACGTCGCTGTCGCCCAGATGCGGCGGGCACAGCGGATTCTCGGTGCACCTTCACGACCGTAACGCGTTGATGACCGAACTACGCAACTCCGTCTCTATTGGCTGTACACGGATTCATTCTTGATATAGCGTAAGCCTACAGCATCTCGGCAACCAATCGATACATGTACTTAAGTAGCTAGCGTAACTGTGTCGTCTAAGCGAGGATGAATAAAGCCTTGTGGCGTTCAGCTAAAACGTACTCAGTTTGGCGCGATTTGGCCCAACGCCCCTCTTGCGGAGCATATGGCACGAAAAGGGGGCTTATTGGTCGACTAGCCACCTTAGCAAAACGTGGCGCCGTGCCGGATATGAGGCTGGCTTTTACCAAACCAAACCGGGAATGATCGCCGCTCGGTGCCGAAGAGGAAGGAATGCGGCCGAGTGCTGCGTTCGTAGTTGAGAACTGGGTTACATGGTACAACGGCGGCTTTAAGGGACTTGCTGCAGATTCCGACCACCTTGTGAAACTTGTTTGAAGACAGGAGGACGGGAAAGCTGGGGGCGTCAGATTCGTTTATTACAGGACATGGACGGCCTCGAGATCGTACTGACGAGTCTTAGGGCAAGTTACGCCTTAGTTTCCGAACTACATACCTAGAGCAAGCCGGTAGGGATTTTTTTTTTTGATCTTTTTTTTCCTTGGAATCAGTTTTCACGAGTCTGAGGGTAGATCGATCAAAATGATAAGACGCCCGTACGAAACCTTGTCGCTACAGTTTCGCTTGGTTGATCCTCTAATGTACATGCACGCTGCCGGAAGTTCCTTGCTCGCTTGCTTACTCTACCATGCATGCTTCTGTAACGTCATCCAAAAATCAAATGGTATCGTATCCATGAAAAGTGCGATAGCCCCTAGCCTCCTTGTAAGCCCCTTTTCGACCCGCTTAATTTAAAAAGCACTCAAATATAAAACAAGTACATTCATACACATGGGGGCCGTTTCTTACCCTCGAAGCCTGCAGAGATTACATGATAAAACTGATAACATGGAAACGTGTAAAGTCGGTATTAGGAATGCCGTAATGATAGTGGAAAGAGCCCTAGCTTCGGTTGGTACCACTGGGTTCACTGGCCGGCCCGTGATGCCCATAGGTTTGCGACTGGTCGCTAGCGTAAGTCGTCGCCTGGTCTGCACCATAGCCCGGCGTCGGACTCTGCGCGTGGTTCTGCGGCGCCGGATGGACGCCGAGTAGCTGGGGATCGTAGTTCTGGGGATTAGAGCCGGGCAGCTCCATGGGCTCGTTGTTAACGGCCAGCTCCTGGGCATAATAGGGCTGTTGATGGTACTGCTGGGGATAGAACATCCCGTTCGTGGACTGTGCCCCGGAGCCGTAATCGGAGGGGGCCTGCATCCCGGGCGAGGTGGCGTCGTTCGTCTTAACCGGCTGGTACCAGCCGTGCGGGTGTACATTGCCGCTGCTCGCCGCGGCAGTTGAGCCCTCCGTATCGCCCTTACTTGCTCGGCTGCGACGGCGGATGAAGAACCCGAGAGCGCCGAAGATCGCCAGGGCGCCGAGACCGACTCCGATGCCGATGCCCACCTTCGCGCCATTTGCAAGCCCGCCTTGTGGTGGGACAGTGTCTGTATCAGCTGTATTATCGATGGTGCTGGGCTGAGAGGCAATTCCAGTACTTGTTCCTGCTTCGCTAACCTCCTCCGCGGACAGGGCTTTCCAGATACCCGACCACTGCAACATCCGGAGTCAGCGATTGTCCCTTCTAGGTAGTCTAACGTGTAATCGCGGATTACAGGGCCGGCTTCGGCGTCCATGAATCCGGGATAGGAGTTCCACAGAAAATCGGTGCTATGAACTAGAAAGAGGAGATTAAAAATAATTCCAGAGTCACTTACTGATGCCACCCAGTCGTTGTTGCTGGCGGTGATCGAGGTATCCCCCTCCCCCAGTTCGACTACTCTAGAAGACGGCACACTGGGACCTGGTGCCTGTGCGAGCCACCAGGTTTTCGCGCCCCAATTCGCGCCGACAAAGGCATCCTGTAGAAATGCACGACCGAGGGTGTACCGGTCGGAACCAGTGAAGCAAGGGAGGTACTGCTGTGGTTCTTCGACAAGTGGAGCGTCGAGCGTCAGGTTAAGGTGAAGGAACGGCACCGATATTGTCACGTTTTGTGTGTTGGAACCGGATAGGAAGGTGAATTGTAACGCTGACGCCGAGCCGACAATCAGCGTGTACCTTGTGTCGCTTGTATCCCAAATGTAAAGCCCCAGAGCCTCGTTGTAATCTACCGGAAGGTGAGAGGCAAGGGCGTCGCAGGTCGACCGGGGAAGACTCAAATATGGAGAACACCCGTCAACGGACACTTGGATGCCCACCGAACTGATCGAGTCATTTCCTTGAGCGAGGATTCCACCCATGGACGAGAAGTTCCAGGGTGATGCGCCCTCTAGAACATTGATGGTGATGTCTTTAAGGGCGATTTCCTTGGTATAGTCGTCAGTTTCGGTGATGATGTCACCTATAACGCGATTCTGGTCGTATCCACCGAAGTAGAGCGAGCCGTCTATCGGCGGATCTACAGACCCGATGTGCATACCGAACGAGTTTGAAGCGGTCGTCCCCTGGGACCAGAGATAGCCCGGTATCAGGCTGGCGTTGACCGCTGGCTCAGAGCCCTTCGTGAATGTCTGATTCACAGTATCTGGAGCTCCGATTCCTAAACAGCCGACGCTTAACGGTTTCCACGAGCCATCTGGATATTCGGCAAAATTCTCCGCGAGTAGAGTCAGGGACACATTAGGTATGGACTGCCCCCCTATATCCATGGAATCCACCCACACGTCCAAGTTGGGCCCTTTCACGGGAAGTCCTTGCATATAATCCGGGCCTGGCTGCCACACGATCAACCCGTTAGATCCGCTTCCGCCCAGTTGCGACAGTGCTGTATTATAGAGGCCAGCCCTCGCGGCATCGCAAGGGAGGGATCTGTTATAGTTGCAGTAGTCGCTCGTGAGGATGTACGACGCGAATTCCCTCCCTGGGTACATGGCGATCGTCTGCCCCATCCCAACACTCACTTCGACGGCTTGCCACGGGCCGTCCGGGCCAAATGTCAGACTAGACCATGTTGCAGCAACGGGGTCGGCTTCGACATGTGTAAAGACAGAAACGCACAAGAGGAGAGCAACAGGTAAAGAACGATATAAAGAAACCATCATGAATTGTATCCGCCGGTGGTCCTTTCAGGAAGGAATCTGCGGCGTAGTTGGGAGGCAACTGGGTACTGGCGGCCAGGACGCAATACTGGGTAACAGGCTCGCACAGTCAGGAAACGAGTGGAAAACGAGGACGAGGAACGGGTGAGAGAAGATAGAGGACGTGCCGGTCTACTGTTGCAACTTCCGCTCAGGTTGAGCGAGAGGAAGGGGTGTAACTAACCCGCGACAGTCTCTGCTGTCAGCCCTAATGCAACCATCGGAGAGTCCAGAGGGTTTCTCCACTGAGCCTCGCTGATCGACTTCGCACGCACCCAAATAGGACCAGGGAGCTAGGGACGTAGGTTGCCGGCCAGGGAAGGATCCCAGCGCTTAAAGCTACATCGACCTTCGCCGGAAATAGCAGGGCCAAAAAGAGAGAACACCTGGATATGAGGCTGTGGATCGTGAGACAAATCCTACCTTGGCAAGGAGTTTGGACTGTGTAAAGCGGCCGAGGGTCGCGATTCGCTCCATAGGGATTACACACAAATACACATAGGCCCCTGTCTAATGAGTTTACCAAAATAGTGGGCTGGTGGGTAGTCGTACGGATCCAATTTTCAATCCGGGAAGGTTCCCAGAAGATGAAGATACGGTGGACTTCACACATGGACCTGGGTATAAAGTTGGTAGCCAACTCCAGCCTTGTTAGGATCAGACCAGGAGTGCGTGATGAAAGCTGAAGCTAGATAATCAAGCAGATTAAGGTAAACGGTGAGGCCCAAAAGGGTACGTGGGGGGATGGAGAAAGGGTCCCTAATGGGGCCATACACAGACATGAGCGTAGTACGAAGGACATTGCAATCGGTGCGAAGTAGGAGGGGACTGGTAGAAGATGCCAGTACTGCAGAGGACGGCTAACGCGTGAAAGACTTGAAGGCCCATCGATAGATTCCTCATCGCATCTTTTGATGAGTGAAAAGGCATCTGCCCTATGAGTCAGTGCAGGATTCAAGAAGCAGGAAATGAGGAAATGGCGGAGTTGTCACAGAAGGTAGCCGAACTACATAAAGTCCCTGCGTGGTTGTGGATGTGGATGTGGATCTGCTGTATAGTATAACCGACAACCCGGACAAAATGAAGTTACAGGCTATTTTTAACAACGAGGGCAGACACAGTAGGAAGCCGGGAAATATAAAAAGAAAGAACACCTTCAATAAAAGATATTGCTGCTACTATCGGTGAATAGCACAACTACCCTACTTAGCAGCAGAGGCCAGACAATGCCGGCTGATGATAACACTGTCGCGTCGTAGAATATTGATCCCAGCCAGACAACATCGAAGAGCCCGACTTCCACCGCCCCAATTCCCCAGCTGATGTAAGCGGAAGCCAGGACTGTTAAGACAATTCTCTGAGTACGTAGTGGGGACAGAGTCCCAGGGGTTCTTGCTAGGTACATTGGGACGGGGACTAGTTTACTGAGCGTTTAATTTTGGCTAGGTACCTATGCAGTGGGTAGCCCACTTACGCATGTACATCTTAGCTCCAAGGCAGTAATCGGAGGCGGCACGCCGGGTGGCTCGCAGGGAGGGTAAGTGGCTGGACGTGGCTGGCCGGGGGCGCTCTCTTCGTACTTTCCGCAGGCTTTGCCCTCCTTCATACCACTCCCTCTACCCTTTTCCCTTGACTTCAAGGTTCATTTCCATCGTCCTACAACCATGGTAGCGAATGACTTTATTTCCTATTGAATCCTTGCGTGCGCAGCGCTTCATTCCTGCATACAGCCCCTTATGAGTATTCGGTAGGAATCGTGGCGTTCCCATTGAAGCGCATGCCTTTCTGTCCCTTGCGGAGCTTCCTTGGCACATAGCCTCACCCCGACCGCCACCCCCCTCCCCGACGTCATCTAGGTAGAAGTTTTATACGATAGAATGCCTCCGCTCCTAGGAAACGCGTGGTCCTCCTTCTGGGCATCTTTAAGCGGGTACGCCCCTTTGAAGAACGGCGACAACGCCGCTACCGCGAGTACCGCGCCCGATTCCTCCCTCAACACCCTCACCGTCCGCCCTAGCATAGGACAGATCCTCATGTCGAAGCGCGTCCGTTATACAGCCTCCGCCGTGTGCGCCGGCGTGATCTTCTTCCTCGCCTTCCACAACTACGACCGTCTGCCGACCCTCGACTCCCTAAGGCAGCAGGCGACAGGAAGCGGCGCTTCGCCTCCCTACTGCCCTAATCCTGAAGTGTCGCCTTCCGATGGCGGGCAAACCGACTGGTCGCGTTTCGCCTATACCCAATACGTTACAAACCAGGCCTATCTATGCAACTCGGTCATGATCTTCGAGACGTTGCATAGGTTGAAGAGTAAAGCCGATCGCGTCATGATGTATCCCGAGAACATGATGGATCCTGCCGAGACGAATCCGGAATCCGAGGAGGCAAGGTTGCTGGTCAAGGCCCGGGATCAGTATAATGTGAAGCTTGTCCCAGTCGCTGTCCAACGCAGATCTGGTGGTGATGGTAAGCTCCCCTCTCCTAAGCTCCCCCCGCTAGGAATCGACGCAGCCTTCTGACGGATGCTCCGTAGCTACCTGGGCCGAATCCTTCACGAAGCTCCTCGCCTTCAACCAGACTCAGTACCAGCGCGTGTTGAACCTCGACTCGGATGCCACGATCCTCCAGACCATGGACGAGCTCTTCCTCCTGCCGCCCTGCCCCGTCGCCATGCCGCGCGCCTACTGGCTGTTTCCCGAAAACAAGATCCTGTCCTCGCAGCTGATGCTGGTCCAGCCCAGCGAGGTCGAGTTCGACCGCGTCATGAAGACGATGGAGAGCTCGAGCCGCAACGACTACGACATGGAGATCGTGAACGAGCTGTACATCGACCAGGCCATGATCCTGCCGCACCGGCCCTACGACCTGCTGACGGGCGAGTTCCGGGGTGACAGTCACGAGAAGTACCTCGGCACCGACCGCGAGGAGTGGGACCCCGTCGCCGTCTTCAACGAGGCGAAATTTCTGCACTTCTCCGACTGGCCCGTCCCGAAGCCGTGGGTGTCGAACGAGTCCATGCGGAAGCAGCACCAGCCCGCGTGCGAAACGAAGGATGGCAAGGAAGATTGCACAGCTAGGACGTTATGGAATGGCTTTTATGAAGACTTCGCTGAAAGGCGCAAGGTAAGTCACCACATGAACCCAATTTTCAGCCTTGCGATATGGTGTAAGTCGAGATCCCAATAGTGCTGACGCTGCTCCTAGAATGTTTGTAATGTCAAGAAGACTAGGCGGTGATTCCATTTTACCTTTCCTAGTTTAACATGATGGGAACGTATGCATGTGATGATACCAACTGAGACTAGCGGTGTATTTTTATGCGATATGATGAATTGAAAAGATACCATGGTCCTAACATTGAAGCGGCCGGGTTCGGTGTGCGCATTCTGGCTCTTGCTTGAACACTACCCTTCACCGCCCCTATTTAGTGTTGGTTTCTGGGCCTGGGTGGATTTAAAAGGGGGCCGGAGGAATACAAGGTTACTAAAGCCACTCCTATTCCGAGCCTCATTGACTGAACTGCACTCTCTGTCTTGTCTTGCCTTGCCTTGTTAGCGGTATCCAGCTGTTACTTGCACAGCGTTTGGTCTGATATGTTAACTTGGAAACAACAATTGGTGGTTATTACCGTAGTAATAGCTGGAGTAAATCGGACGCGAGTTGGGAGGACTGATATAACCTAGAGTCAACCAGCTCACACGATAGTTTAGACTGGAGCTGAAATCACTCTAAACGAGAATATTGTGATTTACTTCACTACGGCACTTTTGGCCCGCTTCTACAGTTGTCGATGACAATCAGTCCGCAAGCAGTTAGCTCCTGTGGCAGCTATGACGGCACACAGTATACATACGTAGGGCAAGACTTCCGCAGGAATCGCCAGTCAGATCTGAATGCCGAGACGTCCTTTTCACTGGGGAAAGGGGGAAATCTGTTGTCGGTAATGGTACTCCAATTTCGCGGCGTGACGCCCACGCATGCTATTTGGATAGGTACCCAGCTGCAGATATGTCCCGCAAATCTGACATATATACGAGTCAGGGATAGCCGCGTAACAGGGCTGTTGACCGTCTAGATAGTAACCAGCCAGTCCAGAGGAGAGTCCAGCAGCAAAAATAACCGACCCTATTTCCCCCTTAGCGCCGTCTGTAGCCCCGCCATCTCCCTGATCGTGGCCATTGTAGCCACAATGCCGAAAAGGACAAAAGAAATATCCATCCCTACCCTTCACCCTCTCCTACCAACACTTCCCCCTCGCCTAGGGTTTAGGGCCGAACAGACGGGCGGACAAACCTCCCTAGCTAGGTAGCCCTGGGTTCGAGGTTCGTGTTCGGCGCCAGTGGGGTCGCTTAGAATCAGCCACTGCCACTGCCGCCGCCGCCTTGCTGCTGCTGCTCCCGTGCTTCCCCCTCCGCCAGCCGCTGTCGAGCTTGTTCCCGTTCCCCGTTGTTTTGCTGCTGGTGTGTGCTCCACAACATCCGAGCCGCGGCGCCGCTGGGCTGATACGTGTGAGGGTTGAAGGGACGAGGAGGTGTGACGTCGCGCTTCTTCTTGGTGTTAGCTTCTTGGGGATCTGTCAGGGAAAACGCTGAAGTACAGAGTGAAGGGCAGAGGAAGGAGCCTAGCTGGTAGTTCGTGGTACAGGTAGTATACAGATGACCATTAATGCCCGCCTCCCCTTAACTGTTCGGGGGCAAAGCCCCCTATATATACACAAACTAGACCCTCCCCTGGTGGGGGCACTAGGCCCTAGAAAGGGTGTCACACCTTGGCATCTGACAGCATCATGGGCTTGTTTCGCTGTTGCTTTCTTGGCCTCGCTATTGCGGCGCGGGGAATATGTAGGTTGTTGTAATGACGGTGCGTTCGCGTCGCCGTTCCGCTTCGCTTGCTTGGTTTTGTCGAGTTGAGTCTGCTGCTGAACTGAGCCGAGAACTCGTTGCTGCTCGATGATGTTGTTGCAGTAAAGTATGTAGCTTGGAAGGCGAAGAGGAAGGAGTGTACCGGTTGGAAGACGGCTTGGTGGTTTGCATAGACATTTCTTCAACTACTGGTGATTCTACGATGTTCTAGTATGGCTATCATACGCCACGGTAGCGATGATTCATGGAAAGCAGGCTATGACTAGACTTATAAGCACATTATTTGTAATTGAATTCTGCCGCATGACAGGCTTACATACCTTTTTTAGAGTTAAAAGGCTAACTACATGTAACAAAAATCTGGGCATATTATAGCCATCGCGCCTATCACGCAGCCAGGATGTTGATAGCTTAGCAACTAAAGCCCAGCACCGATACAGGAAGCCCCTTTTCAAAGCCGCCCACGGTCCCGCCATTCATCATCGCCACCATCATCACATCCATGATACCACGAAATAATAAAAGAATCCCAAAAACGAATACGAAAGGAACACCCATCCCACCCCCGCTTTCGCCACCACTGCCCCGTTTCCTTCCCTAGGGCCGAACAGGCAGACAGAACTCCCAGTTAGGTAGTTCGAGCTCGGGTCCGGGGCAGCGGGTCACTTAGTACCCACCACTACCACTACCGCCGCCGCGCCGCAGGTTCCGTCGGCTTGAAGGCGTCAAAGCACCCCTCGGTCGGTCAAGATCCGATACCCTCAGGTCATCGGCCATTCGGTCAAGCATGTGGTGATACCACCGGGTGGCCTGCCTGTCGCTGGGCTCGCCGGGGGGCCGATCACCACCCTCCTTGAGCTCCCGTGCACTCTGCTGCAGATAATCGTGGTACATCTGCGAGCCATCTCTTTTGTCGCTGTCAGAGTCGTCGGGGAGCGGATCACCGCCACTGTCACCGCCTTGCTGCCGCTGTGCACTCTGCCGCAAATTATCGTGGTGCACCTGCCAGTCATACCTGTCGATATCGTCGCCCGGGGCCGTTGCGGGGGCGTGAGGAGGAAGTGACAACGGCGAATCGGCCTGCTTCTCGGTACTGCATTGTTCCGCCATCGTCGTCGCTATCCCTTATTGGACGCTGGGGAACTCTACAAGAACTTTCCTGAAGGAAGAACAACAGAAAATAATGCAGGGTTCGCGTCGTGCCTGCCGGCTTGGTTTGGTAAGTTGGCTGGGGTTGCTCTACCGAGGATGTGTTGATATCCTTGGAATTCGAGTATGTAGCCTGGAAGGCGAAAAAGGAGTGTGGAAGTTAACTAGCCGCGATTTGGTTTTATATATAGACGAAAATGTAACTGTGTAGTGTAATGGTTGCACACTCTCGCAAACAAGGGATACTGATGATTTTCTGGTATTACAGAATGGTTATTGTACGTAACATATCAGAATAGGTGGGAGAAGGCTACGGGATCGCCCTGCATAGGTTGTCGATGATGCATATGCGTCTGAGACCTAGAGATGGCCTTCGCCTGGGATGGTTAGTTAATATGGAAGATGGGATGTATGCATTACTTACAATGTACTCATTTACGTATCACTTTCCCCCTTTCCTATACTCGCTAGTTCAAGGGTTACATTGTTATATATGTTCTTACGAGGTCTTTTTATATGGAAGTGAAAACGCAGAGTGACATGGAGAGAAGCGCAGAAGCCTGAATGCAAAACCGACACGACATTCTTAGTGTAACCCCTTAATCCACAGAATGTCTGGCGCCCGACGTCTAACACCCTATCGAGGAGTGTCATGGTAGGTGCAGCTCTACTGACGTCCAGCATATTAAGCTTCTCTTACTAATGTACAAGTGAGCATAATAACGTCCGGTGGGATCATTCGCCGACCTTCCGGGAATATGAGTCTGGCCAAGAACGCATGATACCTCCCGCAGGATTTCAGTCATCACTGCAAACCAAAACCTTTTACCCAGACTGCCTTTGCCGGTATAGTCCTAATCAGAAGCTAGTCTCCGGTGTACACGTTCGCAATTGCTGAAGCAGACTGTAATGGCACAAAGTCTTGATCCTGCACTCGTCTAGACTGCTCCGGTGCTAACAGAGGCCTGCCGGATGATTCACCCCTATTCCGAGCCACCACCGCCCAATAATGGTTATAGGCGATATTTGGATGGGTCAATGTAGACTCATCCATTTGTCCGATGTCTTCCCTCAAGCGACCGACCATTATGTGCCAAAATATCCGTATTACATTCATGGTTTATCCATCAACGCAAATATAATCGGTGGCCTTTGCCCATGATACATCGATATCATCGCGTACGATGGTGTTTCTCCCTATAATAGAATCATCAGTATCCCATAAAGAATATTTACATAAACCCTCCAGCCATCCACCAGCTCTCCCACCAGTTCTTCGTCTTTCAGGCTGCAAGCTAGGCTTCAAGCATATCAACACAACCACGGTAGAGCACTGCCAACTCAACCGACCAAGCCAGCAAAAACCACGCGACACAGGAGTACTTCTTGCTCTTCCACTAATAACAAACAACGACAAAGATGCCGGAACGAGCCAACAGCAAGAAGTTGCGCGACGCATCACCGACACATCCGGGCGCGGACTTGTACCACGACTATCTGCAGCAGAGTGCGCGACAGCAGGAGCAGCAGCAGCAGCAGCAGCAGGGCGGTGGCGGCGACGGCGGTAATCCGGTCCCCGACGAGCCCGATGACGTGGGCTCGCAGATGTATCACGAGCATATCCAGAGGGAGGGACGGCTGGAGGAGCAGAGGAGACGAGAACGTCAAGGAGGCGGCGGTGCCAGAACCTTCTATCAACACCCCAATGTGCCCATAGCTCCCCGTTCGCAACCGTCCCATGACGAGCACCGCGAGTATCTGCACCAGAACACACACAGCGGCAGCAGCGACAGCGGTAACCCGTCCACTGGCGACCGGGTGGTCACGCACATGTACCATGACCATCTGCTTGCTGAACGACTGAAGGAGGAGACCAGGAGACGGCAGCAGCAGTTCAGCAGCGGCGGCAGTCGTAGGTCTTGAGTAACCATCCCACTACCGCAGACCCGAGCCCGAACCCAAATTACCTAGCTAGGGAGCGTACATGTCAGTTGGGCCCTAGCGAAGGTGGGAGTGTTGGGAGGAAGCGGTGATGGGATTGGAACGCCTCTTGTAATATTTTGGGGTTTTGTTTTGTTTTCTTTATTACGGTTGTGAAGATGATAGTGACGAGGGATGGATGGTGGGTTGGAAAGGGGTTCCTATATTGATGGTGGACTCTAGACTCGCTCGCTTGTTGCTAGATTATTAACCTCCTGGTGGTGTGATAGTCACAACGGCAATATGCCTGCTTCCTGCTGTGTCTCCTAAACGGAACTCTATGATAGTGGAGCTTATCTCCGTGGTTCCGCACGGAGAAATAACACCTGGAAGGTAAAACGACGATTCTTCATCTGAATCCCATAAAGAATGGCAATGCCCCTACATGCGCACAACAAACATGTATTAGAGTCTAAGGATTTTTTTTGTCATATAGATCCAGGAAAGCTGGTCACTGTTGCAGCTATTCTTTATGGCCCCACGCCGCACGGAGTTTAGGAGATAAATGCCGGTAGGGAGCCCGCGAACCAGCGCTTAAAAGTTAAGCAGTCCACTGAATATGGGTATAGGGTAGAATGCGGTGACCTGCAGCTGCCGTATGTCATCCATAATTGAACTATAAATGACCTCCCAGGCCCGCCGAGGCAGCCGCCTAAGAATGAGGATCACCGCCTGCTATCTCCTCATCGACATTTCCCAGTCAGACCGTCATTAGCCCGGTGAAGATGCCTCTTGAACTCTATCACATGCACCTTTCCCAATCCGAAAGGATCGTATGGCTCCTCGAGGAGATGGGGATCCCCTACGAGCTGAAAGTCTTCTACCGCGATCCCGTCACCGCCCTCTCTCCGGATGAACTCAAAGCGCTCGTAAGTCCAGCCCCCGTGCTGCTTCTCCTACTTCCGCATCCCGCGACTCCTAACATCTCCCCGTTTCGAAGAACCCAGCAGGCACGGCGCCGTACCTGCGCGACAGCAACGTGTCGCCGCCGGTGTGCCTCTCGGAATCCACCGCCATCGCGGCGTACCTGCTGGCGGTGTACGGACCGCAGTCCGAGTCCGAGGCGCCCCTGGACCGTGCCCCGGGAGAACCGGATTATGCGGCGTACCTCGAGTGGTTCCACTATGCCAACGGCTCGCTCCAGGCGTCGCTGTTCCGGCAGATGTCGCTGATGTTGGCGACGGGGCACCCGGAGCACGCAGCCGTGCGTCGGGGGCTGGCGAGGCTCGAGGCGCAGCTACGCCTAGTCGACGAGCGGCTCGCGCGCACCGGCGCCTGGCTCGCGGGCGAGCGCCTCAGTGCAGCCGACTGCATGGCTGTATTCAGCCTCACCACGATGCGCGGCTTCTACCCCCTCGACTTGGCACCCTATCCGAATATCCTGCGCTGGCTGCGCGACGTTGCGGACAGGCCGGCCTACCGCAGAGCTCTCGAGAAGGGCGATGACGGCATGGAGCCCATGATCGGGCCTACCGTGAGGAAGTTTACCGAGTTCCCGAGCCTGAAGCCCGTCTTGGAAAAGTTTTGAGGTGCATTGTGTGGTGCGATATGGAGATAGAAATAGTATCGCGCTTAGGAAATGCTTGGGGTGCGCTAACAGTACAGGTACTGGCTCACTCATTCTAGTCCGTTTGCAGGCGTTTGTGGTTATAGCAAAACTCCTCTTTGGATCCATTGATTTGGGGCTTTTACATAATGCTGAAATGCCGACATATATGGATACATTCATGTATAGTTGTATTATACGGTGCCGATCTCAATCAACATTAAATTGAACCAAATATATTGTTGCGACGACTAGTCTAGGATGGCTTGTCTTGTGTCTTCCGATGGGGCTTTAAGCCCCTCTTGAACCCCGAAATAGATTTCAACACCGCGCCGTCCCGTTTCTATAAATAGGCCCATTCATAGGGCTGAAGTCAGAGTAAGTCGCCTGTGCCCAGATATGTGCTGAGGTTGAAAGGACGCCGCCACCACCGCAGATGCAAATGGACTTTTTATTCCCAAATATATAGGTTAACATTTAGGCTGCGGTATGAATCATTGGAGTAAAGCCATCCTTAAAGCTCTGCTATGCTATACCCAAAGACATGTCCAAACCGTGCATCACCAGCTTCCTATCTTGGCATAGTTAGCTGGGCACCAAGAATTCAATGGCTTCGTCAAATGCGGTAGCTATTGGCTGAACCCCACAGTAGTGACTGACAATGCAGCATATTATCTTGCAATAATAGGAACGAGCTCTCGAAACAGAGCTTCATTGGATGGTATTGTTTCATAGCCCCTCCTGTAGGGTGTGCAGACTAGAAGACTACCGCCCGCAGAATAGGAGGGTAGATTGCATTCTTCATGTGTGCTGAAGTCTATTACGGTGAAGTTATGAAGTGGTTTCTGGATGGACAGATCGAATGTAATTGTAGCCCAGATCTGGAACGATGGGTTGTGTGATCGATTGATCCACGTTGTTGCATAGTCCACCATACCTCCTCAGGTACAACTTACTCCAATAGTAAGCCACTTTGTGGTTAAGCCTATAGTAATTGTCCTCTCCCGTCCGCATGGGGCCAGGACACGCTGTAATTCGTGCATATCTCATCGCTGCATGTCCGCCTGTCAAAAATGATATATACCGCGGCCCCTGCATAGGCTGTCGCCTGATCAAACGAAGAAATCTTGTCTTTCTTCACCAGCACTGTATCGATCGACAAGTTGGTTCCCGAATCCAAGACTGGATAGGGGGAATGTCCTTTCATAGGCTCATTATCCAAGACTAGTTGGATAACTGCTTTATACCTTTGGAATATCGATCCGACTGCACATGCCGTTGTCAAAAGCCTCCCTGTAAACATGAAGCAGCCGATGCTGGCAGCTGCCTGCATCGCACTCGGCTTGGTAAGGGCTCCCATTACCTGTCCAGGTTAAAGTAGCTGACAGAAACTAGTCTGTCTGGGCCGCACATGCCTCGCCGTTGCTGTTGCAGACTCTAGCCAAAAGGGAGGGCGTCTCCAGCTGCTGGAAACATTGGATGGTCATCGACGATGTCTCGATAGCAGGCGGTGGAGATAGCCGCAAGGGCTACAGCACGGCGGTGGACGAGTTCTGCGAACAAGCTGACGGCCAGAGCGTTGGCCCTGACGGGTACCTCTCCCTGGCGACGGAAGTCTTCTTGAACGGTGGCAAGGATCCCGAGACGTACGGTCTCCTGGGCTACGTTTACTGTATGTCCCACGCTTATCAGAGGGTATTTAGCAATTTAAAACAAGGGCTGATCCATCACATCTAGTCGAGGTCCACAACAAACAGGGAAATGACCACACGGTTGAGAGTGAGTTACTTGCCCCTCAAGTCCCGAGTATGTCGCTCACACTCGTGCAGAGGAGAAATGCAAGGAATATCTCAGAAAGCTATCGGAGGAGGGCGGGCGGTGCTACGGCGCCAGAAACGAGGACACCAAAGGCGGGACCTGGCAAGTGGGCGACAACGCCGTCTCGTACCACGCGCTCGGCTCCAAGGTGCCGCCCAGGGAAGACGCGTTGAACAAGCTCTACGCCAACGGCGCGATATCCGAGCAGCAGGTGAACAAGGGGTCAGGCGCCCCGCTCGACCCCTGGCCGCTCGACTCGCTCGGTGGCGTCAGGCCCGTGGCCTGCCACAGCCACAACGACTACGAGCGCGACGTGCCCCTGTTCTCGGCGCTGGCCGCGGGCTGCATCGCCGTCGAGGCCGACGTGCACCTCGTGGGCGACGACGTCGAGATCGGGCACGACCGCCCCGCCAGGGGCAGGACGCTGCGGAAGCAGTACGTCGAGCCGCTGCGCGCGATCCTCGACCACAACAACGGTGGCTCGTCCGGCGGCGGCGCGGGAGTCTTCGGGGCCAAGCCCGACCAGAGCCTCACGCTGATGGTGGACTTCAAGACCGGCGACGCTAAGACGCTAGATGCCGTCGTCGCTGCCCTGGAGCCCCTGCGGGGGGCGGGGTACCTGAGCAGTGTCGAGGGAGATCGGTTCATCGAGCGCCAGGTCACCGTGGTGGCGAGCGGTTCGGCGCCCTTCGACCGGATCGCGTCCGGCGACGGCATCCCCAATAGGGATGTGTTCTACGACGCCGATGTAAAAGACCTCGGGGGGCGGGACTACACGGACACGAACTCGTACTATGCCTCTGCCAACTACAACGACCTGTCCAGGAAGCCCAGCTTGGAGGAGACAATCAGGAAGCAGGTTGCCGAGGCTCACGCGATCGGCCTGAAGGTGCGGTACTGTAAGTATGTCCTAGATGGTCAAATTACTTGTGGCCTGGGAATTCGCTGACACAAGTGCTTGATAGATTCTTTGCCAAGCGAATCCAAATGGGAGAAGCTCATGGAGCTGGGTGTCGATATGCTCAATGCCGATGACATGTCAAACACGGCCAGGCTATCGCGTATCCAGTAGACTAAAAGCATAGAAAGGCGAATTGGAAAGCATTGACAAAAAAAAGAAAACGAAGAACTCCATCAACAGGCATCCCGAATTGTATGTAATATACTGTCGATATAACTCTTCAAGGGTATGCTGTCCCCGATCGCGTATGCATCTTATGACATGCCATCTCTACGATCCCGAGTCGTCTGCCTCCCCTGAATCCCTTTTGTTCCGACTACACTCCTGGAAGGTACTCTGGCGTGGCAGTGGGCCAAAACCCAACCAATCTGCGGGTCCGCTTATATTAGGCTTCATAACCAAACACTCTAAACCATAAAGACATTTAATTTGTTCAGCTCGTCGGGTCCGTATAGGGGCCTTTCGTGTCCCTCATTTGGTCATTAGGGAGGACATTGTACTATCGAGGGCTGGGCTCGCTGGGCACGGGGAGCTTAGCGTGTTGTGAAGGATGAAGGTTTGTCTATGTGCTCCGCTGGATAATATATCTAGCGAGCGATTGAGACGCCAGGGGAGCCATCAACTCCCTTTTCAACGAGAAGTCGTACGGCAGGGCGGCAGCGCTGCTGGGTCATGGCGGAATCCACAAGACAGGTAGCGAATGGACACCCCACCCGTCGACGACGGGGCCCCAGTAGTTGCGCTAGGGGACAGTCTGAGCGCGACGTCGCGGCTCTGGCGGTGGGTGGCGGTCGCCCGGGACCCGCGGGGTGCCTACCTCCTCGCGTCTGTAGTACCTTTATCGGAGCGCGAAGGATGGGTTCGTACCGCGCCCGCACGCCCTCGTTGACCAGTGGCGGCGGCGGCGCACCGTAGCTAGTCGCAACTGGCCCGTGAACGCGGCCGGGCGGTTCTTAAACCCCAGACGACGCCGCTGGCTTGCTCTGTCTGAAGCCGGGGATGGGAGTGGAAATATACACGTTCGGCTTGACGGAGAGTTGTTGGCGAGTAGCATGGAATTCTAGCTCCGCGCGGGACCGGCCGACCTGGGACAGCCCGTCACGCCGTATGGTGCCGATCGCGGGCCCCTTGACAACCCGGTTGCGACAAGTACCACACCTTCAGATTGCATGAGAATTCGTGGATGGTCATTCCGGCGAGCGAATCTGGGGTTCTATGACCCCGTTGTGGGGAACAAGGCTTTCTCGTCTCCGGGTAACTTGTATTTATTCTCCGTGGCAGCCTTATTTCCCCCGAAATTCACAAGGGGTTGCCAGGTGGGTTTTGAATACTATGACTGCTAGAACGGCCGGCCCTAGAGAGCATTATCACCACGCCGTACTTCTAGAATTTGCGCAACGAACATCAGATAGGAAAGAGTATTTTTTCTTATTAAGTGACGACTTCAGTCACACTACATCGGGAATCACGAGTCATAAAAATCAAGCGTCATGCCAGTCTCCTGTCGTCCTTGTCCATGAAACGAGGAAAGAGCCTGACCGAACCGGACCATACACCTTTGCAAAACGATAAAGCAAGTCTTTTACCATAACCGTCATATTCGTGTCATGCGCATGCGAGGCCTGTTTTCGCGAGCGACGAGTTCCGACAAATTCATCCTCGCCATTCAATCGCGCATGTAATCGCGGGGATGCAATTACAGCTCGTTCTTGGCATCCTGGGCCTTCTTCTTCGCAACCTCGGACCCGGCACCGAGATGGCCCATGACCCAGTGGTAAGTGTCCTTAACGCTTTCCGAGAGCTTGGCGAACGCAGTACCGGTGGGGGAATTGGTGCCATACTTGAAGTAAGTGACGTGCTTGCGAGCCGCGGCTCTCAGCTCGTTGAGGGTGGAACCCTGGGGAACAGGCTGGAGGGGAGTTAGCATCCATCCAACATAGCAGTCAAGACAGGAACTTACGACGCCGTAAGAGTCAAGATAAGCCTTTAGCTCACTCTCACTCCAGGTGTCAAACATGTTGTCCTTCGCAGCGTCCGTTGCCTGAGCCAGGTAGCTGGTGGCCGAGGCGTACGAGTCGCCACCAGCGCTAGAGGCGGAGGCATAGGCAGATCGAGCTGCGCTGAGCATCTCGTCACGGGTGGCGCTAGTGCTCTCTCCAACTTTCCTGGCGGCATCGTTGCCACTGTTGATGAGATACTTCTTTAGATTGTCGTACGAGAGATCATCCCAAGTCCAGGCGTTGAAACCGCTGGCGGCCTTGTGAGAGTTCTTTCGGACCAGAGCTCGAAGCTCGTCGGTCTTGGAAGCATGGGGTACCGGGATACCACGTGCGTCAAGGTACGCCTTGAGTCTGCTGTCGGACCAAGTGTCTACGGCCTCGTTGAATGCCTCCTGAGCGGCAAGGCTTGCGTCGTTCGTGGCCTTGGCATACTGATTACCCGCATTGCTAGTAGCGGCGCCGAAGGCACTTGCAGCCGAGGCGGATACTGTGTCGTCAAGGAATTCAGCCCGGTGTCTGCGAATCAGAGCACGAAGCTCGTTCGTCTTGGTGCCTTGGGGAACTGATATACGAGTTAGCCCAACCATCACACCCTGACACCCAGAGGAAACACTTACCGCTGATTCCGTTCTTGTCAGCGAACTCCTTCAGTTGAGACTCGCTCCAGGCGTCGATGATCTTGTCGGTGAGAGTAGCATATGCAGCGTTAGCCTTGGCAGAAGCAGAAGCCTGCTGCTCTTGAGCCTTCAAGTACGCTAAGCGGGAGTTGCGGCGAACGGAGGCAATCAACTTGTCGCGCTGAGATAACGTCAGCAAAAAGAACCCGAAGTGCCATGAGTAAGGGTGACTTACAGTACTGGGCTGGGGAGCGGGGATGCCATGTGTATCAAGCCACTCCTTGAGGTCAGACTCGGACCAGGTCTCATACAGCCAGTCTCCCGGATACGAAGCCGTTTCTCCAACCTTCTTCGCAACAGTGTCATAGTTGTCTCGGACCTTCTGGAGAAGGGTATCACGAGTTCTTGGCTGAGGGACTACAGAAAATCAGTTAGTGGAACGGCGTACAATAGGAGAAGCGGAAGACACCATACCTGGAATGCCGTGCCTGTCAGCGAACGCCTTCAGAGCGCTATCAGACCAAGTATCGAGGATCCAGTCCCTGACGTTGGCCCATGCCGAGTGAGCCTTGTCCTCGGTTTCATACCAACTGGATTGAACCTTGGAGAGAAGAGAGTCTTTACTCGACTCAGCAGCGTCCTTGGTTTCAATGCCCTTGGTCTTCAGATAGGCCTGTAGCTTGTCGGTATCCCAATTCTTGTAGGGAGCGACCGCATGTTGTTCCCAGTTCTTCTCGACCAAGGTCTCGAGGTCCTTGCGATCGGCCGGCGTGGGGTAAGGGATGTCGTTATCCGACAGCCAACGCTCGAGCTCAGTCTCGTGCCATTTGTTGTAGGCTGTGGAAGCATATTGTTAGCCGAATAGTAGGCAAGACGGACACCAAAACGAAGCGGAAAGGCAAACGTAGGCCCGAGGAACCGTGATGGTGAAGGCAATCAGAAAGAAAAGACATACCTGGCTTGCTGAACCAGCTGCTGCCGACGACAACGTTAGTCGCCAAAGCGAGGGAGAGCACGGTGGACAGCAACCTCATGGCGAACGCTGATCCAGAGTGGCTACGATGATGGAAAGATCAATGGTGTACTGTCGTTTGGTTGTGTATCCCAAATCAAGAGATAACGTGTTGGGTTGGGTTTATGGCTGCTGGGAATGTGGGCAGACAAATACAGATGCAGATACAGACTGCTGAAGTTGGCGGAAGGGAGGAGTGGAAAAAAGGATGCGAAGGGATGTTGGTTTTGTTTGTAGGCTTGGGGAGAGTGATGAGGAAGGATGACGAACTTCAAATGGATCATATCAATGAAGTTCGTCCTTGGGTCCTTGGTTGTGGAGGGTCTTATTAGCTCATCAGTGTGTGTATAGTGAACTTTGGGCGGAAGATCTCAGAATGCATAACGTCACTGTTTCTTTCTGTTTACAGTCACAAGCTTGGGATTGCGTACCGAGGTAGCCAGCCTATGGGGAGTGTCAATCGTTCTTTCCCAACAGGCATGCTCAACCTTGGCTTCGCGTAAGTCAAGAAGTACATCTCTACACATTTCTTTGATTCTTTCCTCTTTGTGAATGCCCGCAAGCACTGCATGTGTCCATCAGTGAGTGATGTATCCATATCGTCCACTTAGGGGTACCTATTATTGTGGGGTGTGTATGCAGCAGTTCCTTGCAGGCAGGCGCAGGATTTCTGGTATCTTTTACATGTGTCGTGTCACTGGCGGGAGGTATGCAAAGCTTCTGTGTGGCGGCATGATTGAACAAAGATGACGTACCGATGCGCAATTCCTCCCGAAGCTCCAGTATGAAAATTGCCCACTACATAGTGCGAATAGAGAAAGGGTGACTCCCCTCTGAAGTACTTCTTAGCAGCTGCCTACCCACTGATAAACTCAAACTGCGATTTGCAAAGCCTAACAAACGGGAGAACCTCGATCCGTGACGGCGTGAAGCTGTGTTTGACAAACCAGATCCGTATCAAAAAAGAGCTTGAAGCTCCAACAGCGAAATGGAGCATCTGTGGCAAGAAGTGGACCAGAGGCTCCGGTGACGTCATCAGTGCGAGCCTTCTTATCAAGCTTCAGCCACAGTATCAATGCCGCTGCAGTACGTACCTGAGGAAGGATGGGCTAGTGCAATTGGAGACGAGAGGGACAACCAGCTGACGCCTCCTGAAAGTGACGTTTTGAAGGCCTGGACGATATCTGAAACAGGATATCTGGGATGTCTCTGCTCTGGCCGATTCCCTCAAAGGCTTGATGGGATTTAGACTAAGATAGAATTACAGCACTTGGTACTGCTTCATCCATACTATTACATACAATACGCGGGGTTGTTTCGTGTTAGTTGCCTCCACCGGATCCACTGTACGTCAATGTAAGTTACCATATAAAGCTATATGGGAATGGGCGTATTATTTTGAGTAGTTTCGTTCGTTATTCTTCATCCTATACAGTGGTAAGCTTCTAAAATAGTTGACCTGGAAGACAGTAGCTTATGCATACCCCACACATTTCTTTAGGACGAAATTACCTACCTTTTAACCCCTTTCGGCACCATGTGCCTGTGGAGGCAACTAACAGAAAATGTCCCTGGGTATTGTGTACATAGCTTATAACTCTGAGCTGTTGACTGTCAATTTCCGCATCAAGCCAGAAGGACTCGTTTTCGGCATCCCGTAAGACGATGATATAGAAGGCCCGGGCTCCTGGCGCATCGAATTCGGATCAATATGCGATCGCGGAAAGAAACCAACTTTGCCTTTCTTCGTCATGCCTGCCCAGCACCAATCGCTCTCATGGACCCCTAGATGATAAGGACGGTAAGCTTAGCCTCATGTGTCTTGAGCGGGACCTTGGCTTCCCTGACCAAAAGGGCGGCGGGCCTCTTGGTCTAGACCGCACTTACAACTGATGTGAAAGATGGTCTCGTTCGAGCCGAAGCTCAACCACCCGGCATTCTGATCCTTGAAGTCCCGCTTATCCCACGCCCAGCGCGTCGTGGCCGCTAAGCCGCTGTTGCTCATCTCCGGCGCGCTCTCCGGCGGCTCGAGTGCCACTAGGTTCGCCGGGAAGGACCCCCGAACGCCTTCTTGCCAACCGGTGCACCACTTTCCTTTCCACCTCTCCGGAAACTCGATGCCCACAATCCGCGAGCCGGCCAAGAACTGAAGGACGCCGTCTTTATTGCCATCCGGGTCAGTCAGGGGGCGCGAGCCATATCGTCTCTCGTGGTTCTTCAAGGCCGTGGCAGTTGAAAGTCTTGCCACGACCGTCTCGTCTGGGTACGGGCTCGGGGCCGGTGGATTGGGAAAGTGTAGGTCATAATCTTCTATCAGCGGGTTGTCCTTATCCACCTTGCCATAAAGCACCGTAACGCCTGCGACTTCTGGCAGGGGCTGGGGATGTCGTGCGAGGTGTTGAAACAGCTGTTCTTCCTTGGTGAAGACTGTCGCGTCCCCCTCATGCACCGTATATCCCTTCTGGGCGCAGAATAGGCAACCGTAATAAACAGTATGTGCTGCTCTCACCTTCAGATGGGATTTGTACACAAACCGAAGACGATAAAGGACGTCGGCTTTACACCAATTCCCGCTCGCTATTAACTGGTAAGCTACATATGCCTTCATGGCGAATGGGGGCAGCTTACGGTCTCTAACCACATCGAGCTCGAGCTCCGCTAGGCTATGTCTAAATTCGCATTCCACGCACCGCGCAACGCTACCATTTGTACCCTGACCGTTTTCATTGTTAGACGGGGCATACTCGCCATATCCTAAGACACCTTGTGCCCATGATGACGGGTGGTAGGGTCCCAGGGACTCACATATTCCATCGTAGCTTTCGTGGCCGCGTAAGGCCCTCGGTTCTTAAACGTCTGTGCCCCAGGACAGAAACCGTCAAGTTTATATAGGGTGCTCTCGAGTCCGATCTGACGGTTCGCTTTGGAACGCTTCGATCTTCTATCCGCTAGGCTGATACTGGATTCATTAGCCAGCATAAGACCGGCCTCGAAAATGTCCGCGGGAGCGTCTAGTGGCGATATGGCCATTCTCGGTTCGGAAACGGCGTGTGAGTTCATTCGGCTTCGAGCCAATGAGGTTGTCCTCGTATCGCTGCTTGGTATCATGGCTGCCGTTCGCGGCGCGGAGACATAGCTGTCGGAGGAACTATATAGGCTCTCTCTGTGTATGGGCTTTCCCCTTCTTGCTAATCCGGCGGCAGAAGAATGATGGGTGGCTTCCGGCGAGTCTTGAAGGGTGAGTTTATCTAGGCTATTCGCTAACAAATCCTGCCTCGCAGTAGCCCCGCGTTCTGGTAAGCTGTTATTTAGCGGCCATGATGTCGCTTGTGTTTGCTCGTTTACCCATGCTGATATCCGAGGGCTCATGGTAGATGGCGTAGTTACAGCACTCAAATGTCCATGACTGGTAGGCTGCGATATCAAACGGACGGCTTGGCGCTCTGCACCAAGAACATCTGGACTGGATGGTCGGCGGCAGTGGCGAGCCGCTTCCTGGGGCGTAGCAGGTAGAGCACAATTCGGAGGCTTAGAGCTGTCTCTATTCCTTGACGGTGGCGATAGTTTCGGTATCTCTGACCACGTTGGCTCGGGCGATGTCGGTGTTGGAAGACCAGTTGGGGGCGCAGGTTCCGCCGGTTCAATGCGCAATCTCTTCATTGTCTCCAGGAGATTCAGAGCAAAGGCCTTTGAAGCAGCCTGAACTTCGGCGAACCGGTCTTCATTAAACGTGTCTATTTCCACGAAATCGTCCAAGTCGTACAGCAAATCTTCCAGAGTTCGCTGCTTTTCTAAGATGCTCTCTGCCTTCCGGTCAGCGGCCTGAAACTCGATAAATATCTAGTCGCAGGGTCACCGGAGGGGTTCTCACCGTTTTCCCCCATGGCTTCCGTAAAAGAGTTCCCATATTGGGCGACTCGTCCGTCCCATAGCGGCTGGAGCCGTTGTAAAGCCCGCTCGCCCTCCCTTTTTAATGCCCGTGCCGACTTGAGCATAAGATTCGCAACCCCGGGCTCGTGTCCGCCGGCCTCGGCATTTGCGACCGCCTCCTTTCCTCTCTGGACAACTTCGCGGAAGGGCTGGAGGATGAGTTCTTTCACGTCGACAACCATGCTCACCTACCTACCCGGCGCTAATCGCCACGACCGGGAAAAGGGTGCACTTCGACAAACTTGACCCAATGCGCAGGCGAGCTGCTCTAGCATCCAGTGAGTCCAAAGCCGGGAATAGAGCGAGAGCAATGGTGCAGCAAAACACAATGTCGTGTGATATGGGTATAGTAGATACTGCGGAATGACAGTCAAACGACATGGCTATCCCCGCGCAGGAACCTATACTATTTACATAACTCCTGGCCCGCATGAACCGACTTGTCGGGGACCCTGACTAAGCTGCTGGACTATCGATGGGTTGCATTTTTGGCAGGCAGATACGGCTCCAGTATCTAGACCGTTCCATACTGTCGGGACTCCGTACCTCGTACCTACAGGACAAGAAGGCTGCAAAGAGGCACAATGTCCATAGAAATGAGCCGTGAAACTAAACCGGGGGAACTTTACCCTCTCGGCGTCACAGCCTCTAAGGACCCACGCGGCCGCTCAGCAACGACAGATCTGAACCCCGCCGACCCGCAGGCTCCGCCAATCAGGCTGCCCTCTGCTGCATTCCTCCGTGACGATCGTACTACTCGTCGAAAGTCGTTGGTGATGGAGCCTACAGCGCCCATTCAGCAACTTGGGCCGGGTCGAGATGTGGGTCGCTTCGCATCTGCAAAGGTCTGGGATATTCAGCCACTAATATAGCGCGCTTCGCACACGTGCTGGACGAAAGGGGCAAAAACGTGCCTCTTTTCACCTCAGCCTTACCACCGTTTTGGGAATCCGGCGGAATCCAACAAAAGGACCTGACGCAGACAATTCAGTTCGCAAGACAGCATGGTGCTACTTATTGGATTAGTAGAATCACATTCGAGGTTTGGCAGGCGCCTAGATGCAATTAGCCCGCCAGCTTCGCTTGCCCTAATTTCGAGAGAGGCTTTTTGGGGCTTGATTCGCCCCTGCGTCGAAACGTAATGGGCGAGCTACTACACATTGCGACTGATCCCACTATTAGTACTTCGTACAAGCACATGGCGTCAACAGGAAGGCTGATGCGACTTCGAGCGTATCATCGGCAGGATGATATTACCAAACCAGACGCACGCCGAACACGAAGGAGATGTACCCTGTTCCCATCCTCAACAGGCGCAATTGAGGATTACAAGACAGCTTAGATGCAACACCAGGTACAGATCTATCCGTTATTAGCTTTATGGGAGACCTAAAGAAGAAAAGATCACCATGGCCGGCCTGGAGTAGTCGACAAGCCGCTTCTGAGGGCTAGTAAAGCGACACCACTGCAACTAGGCGTTTCAGTGCAGTACTCTTCTGACCGGTACATCCTGCTAGGCCATGACCAAGTAATTGATAATCACGTCACCTAACAATATCTCTTTTACTGCCTCTCGAAAACAGGAGTGTAGTCTAGGGGCGCCGCAACCGTCGTCGTCCAGCCGTCACCGTCCAGGACGTCGCCCACCAGCTCGCCGTCGGCGGACAGCTGCCGCCACTTCGCGCCGGCGGGCAAGAGGATCTCCCTCTCCCTCTGGCCGGGCTTCAGGATCGGCGCGACGAGGTACTTGGAGCCGAACATGTACTGGTCGTCGATGGACCACAGGCCCCGCTGCTCGGGGAAGTCGTAGAAGAGCGGGCGGATGACCGGGTCGCCGTGGAGGTGGGCCTCGCGCATGAGGCCCCGCACGTAGCCCCGCAGCTTCTCGCGCAGCAGCAGGTACTTGCGGCAGATCTCGTAGACCTCGTCGCCGTACGACCAGACCTCGTTGTCGGCGCCCGAGAGGCAGTGGCTGTCGCCCGTGGTGCCATGGCGCGGCTGCTTGGGCTCGCGGTCCCCGTGCAGCCGGAACACGGGGCACCACGCGCCCCACTGAAACCACCGCGTGAACAGCTCCCGGAACGCCGGGTCCCGCGGGTCGCCGCCGTGGAACCCGCCGATGTCGGTCGTCCACCAGGGGATCCCCGCCAGCCCGGCGTTGAGGCCCGCCGACAACTGGTCGCGCATGCTCGTCCACGAGCTCGCGATGTCGCCCGACCACAGCAGCGCCCCGTACTTCTGGCTGCCCGCCCAGCAGCACCGGACGAGGTTCACGACCTTCTCCTGCCCCGCCGCCCTCTGCCCCTCGTAGAACGCCCGCGAGTACTGCACCGGGTAGATATTGCCGATCATGAGGTCCGGGCCCTGGTGGTACCGGTAGTTGTCGAAGTCGTAGTGCGTGTACTCGGGCTCGGCCTCGTCCAGCCAGAAGATCCTGACGCCTTTGTCGTAGTAGTTCGCCTTCGCCTTCTCCCAGATGTACTTCCGCGCCTCGGGGTTCGTCGCGTCGAAGTGGATGCAGTTGCCCACGCCTTCCATGACGATCCGCCATCCCCGGTCCTGGCGGATGAGGAGGCCCTTCTCCAGCATCTCCTCGTAGTTCTCCGATCTCCGGTCGACCGTCGGCCATATCGATACCATGAGCTCGACCCCGAGCGACTTGAGCTCGGCAATCATCGCATCTATGACGTGCTCTTTAGTAAAGCAGACCTCCGCAAGACCAGCGCTGGAGACTTACCGGGATTAGGCCAGAAGGTCGGGTCGAACTTCCACTCGCCTTCGTACGGCCAATGGAAGTAATCGACGACGATGACGTCCATAGGCAACTCGCGCTTCTTGTGCTCTCTTGCAACCTTGAGGACCTCCTCTTGGGTCTGGTAGCGGAGCTTGCACTGCCAGAAGCCGAGGCCGTACTCGGGCATCTCGGGCGCCGTGCCGACGACCTTCGCGTAGGCGCGCACGATCTGGGCGGGCGTGTCGCCGGCGACGACCCAATAGTCGAGGACGCGGGTCGAGTAGGCTTCGAAGGTGGTTAGGTTGCGGCCGAAGACGGCGCGGCCCACGGCCGGGTTATTCCAGAGTAGGCCGTACCCGGCGCTCGACACGGCAAAGGGGATCGACGCCTGCGAGTTGCGCTGCGCCAGCTCCACGTCCGACCCCTTGAGGTCCAGGTACGGCTGCTGGTACTGGCCCATGCCGAAGATCTTCTCGTCGGGCCCGTGCGACGCCTCGAACCGCGCCGTTAGGTGCCACGATGCACACCCGGGCCGCGGCCGGAACTCGCGCGCCGTGATCCGCAGCGCGCTGCACTTGGGGTCCTGCACGTCCTTGCGCTCCCGCACGAACTCCTCCAGCAGGATCCTGCCGTCCTTATGCGAGATGGTGAGCTTGCCGCGGCGTGTGATCTTGGCCGTCACGGCGCCGTTGCAGGCAGACGCCTGCTCGCCCGCGATCGAGATGCTGATGTCTTTCGGTTCGGGCACCGGCTCCGTCAGCGCCCAGTCCTCGTCCGGAAATTTAGGCTCTTGCGTCGCTCGGACTCTGAAGGCGTTGGGGCCCCAGGCCTCAACGCGTAAGGTCTCGGAGTCATATCGGTACTCCAGTGTCTTCTTGTCTGCCTTTGTGAACATCGTGGGCGGCTGCGTCGGGGGTTAGCTGCTAGATAAATACTGTACCACCACGGCGAGTGCGTCCGTTAGAAGGCGCCCGTGTCCTGGGTTGCCGGGAGAGGTCGTTAAAGCCCAAAGAAATTCGAGGCAGTCGGATTTGCTGCCCGACAGGCCGCCGCGGCCGGCTACATTCTGTACGAGCGTGCTCCGCCCGAGCCTTTTAAGTGGCGGAATAAGATCCCGGTTCGGGACTATATCAGCCCGAGCTATGGCGCCCGGCCTCCAGCTTTCACAGAAACATAGCCACGGCTCGTCTTGTTTCTGCGGCCGTTCCGCTTGCTCAGGCTTGAGATCCGAGCTCGCGGACTCTACTGGTGCGGGGAATGCGGTGGAGACAAGGGGAATGGGTTTTGGGGAGCCGTATACTTAAACTGCGAGAACCCCGCATCGGGACAGGCTTAAGCAATAAAGCTTGAGAGAGCTGAGAGCGCAACCGCGTGTGCCTCGACTGGTGATGCGCTCCAATAGGGTGACGTATGCTTCTAGGTAGGCGGGGGTAAGCAGATCCAAAGAACACCCCATTGCCGGTTGGGTGGGGTGTAAACTCGTGTCTCTATCGGAGAAATACGTGTTAAAAGAACCCTAGGTCTTTTAAAGCAAGCATTGTCGTGTATGTGTGTGCCACCTAGTTATTATTAGCTGGCTATCGTACTCTGCCAACGACCGCCACTCTACCCCTTTTCTCAGTTGGGCATATTCGATAAACTCACATATTGTGCCTCGCCCAGGAAGTCGCTGATATCCATGTGCCTCAAGATAATTCTCGATCCACTTTCTCTGGAGTTATATCTCCGGAATTACTTGCCCCTAAGTTGTAACCTGGTTTATCGCCGCTGGATCTCATATGTATGTTCTTGCCTCGGGCAGTTTTCATTAGTATAGTCGCGAGCTCTACACTCCTGTCCCACTGAGGGGAGAGTACGAGAAGCATAACGAGTTGTGGACAATGGAGTCATTGTTTAAATTGATCCAGCTTCCTCGTTAAGTGCTGTGATCTACCCCACATGCCACGACATGCTATGCGGCTCCAGCGGAAATAAAAACAATATAATGGATTACATCCACCAGATCTCGCCGGCGCCCTTGCCAGCCTGGATTTCCTCGAGGTGCTCATCGAGCGTCCTGCGCACCTTGCTAGCAATCTCTTCGGCAGGCGGCGGAGTTGATCCCCTTTCAGCACCTGGTTTTACGTTGGATGGCCGGATCCAAGGCACGCTCGTGGCGCCGTCGACCGAGTCGCGGATCGACGTAAAGACATCATGTGGGTATCCGGCACCCATAATAACGGCCCGCGGCCTGGGGTACTCCGAACCGTCGAGAGTCGGGGCCTCCGAAGAAGGGGCCAATAGCGCGGTGAGAGCCACACGTGCGGCTTCCGGGTCGGAGCAGACCCGAATCACTATCACCCGGGTCAATAGACTGTTTGATGGGTAGGGCTGGCTAGCCATTTGACGGGTTCTACCTTGGAACTCGGGTTTCACGATGTCGCATGTCGCCTTAATATGTGTAGGGATCTTGCCGCAGAGAAGTATCGGGATCGGAGATGTTGTGTCTGTCATGGTGGCACGCGAAACTTCGACTGGGACGCTCTTCGTACTTAATGGTCTATAGGGGATTTCGCGCTAATATATCTTAGAGTCTGAAAGTATGGACCGATACTAGTACGCCCTCTTATATGCCCTTCGAAGACCGATTCGCAACTCCGCCTATTTTCGATTGAGCCGGTATCAATGACACATCGAACTCGACTCCCGGTGTTCGGGTCACCATCTCTATCGTACACCGCTACGTAGCAACTGGGGATCTCCGTCGAACGAAATTAGGTTCTCGGCTCCAATCGAGTAACACATAGCAGAAATGGGGTTGCCAGTATGAGGTGCATAACCGATGATGCTGTGGCTGCAGAGCTTAGAGTGTCCTTAGATAAGTAAAAGCTCCCCAAAGTGAGCCGTTTCTGCTGACGTCTTCCACATTAGCTTCCGTGAGCTTACCAGTCCGCCACTACATCGATGATCCTGTCGCGGGATGTCCCGCTAATTCTTGGTATAGCGTAGTACGTCTCGGAGCCGAACATATTGGTACAATTCTCACCGGGAAAGAAAGATACCTGTTCGGTATGTGCCAATAGTAAAGAGTAAGGTAACCCGCTATTACCTTTCCCCTTTCTGAGCTTGGTCGATTCCCACTCGGTTTTTACGATCATTCACCGTCGAGGAGCGGTGCCTAGGATGTTGAGACGATATATCACGAGGCAGCAGCATTCACTGTGCGCTTCTCCAACTCCGAGACTAGAACTTCCAACGCGTACCCGCCGTCCTGGTAGTCGTTAAGCTCCAAGCCGGCAAATCAACCGCAGGCACGGCCAAGGCGGTCAGTGGCAAGACGCCGGTGGGGCTTCTCAGAGCTGCCCACGACCACGCACAGAACTGTTGCATGGCCAAGGACGTCCACCCACTATGGAAAACGAAGTGGTTCAGGCCGCGGACTTCGGGACGGGGGATCTCGGATAAGTCCGAATGTAACAGCATATGCATCGGGCTGGGATAAAGCCACGTTCCCCATGATGACTCCGAAGGGGCAAATGAAGCCAGCCGCCCAGCGGGCCAGAGGCATAGGTCCAGGAACGAGCTGGTGACAGGAGAGACTGCAATGACTTTCTCGTTCCGCTCCTCGGTTCCGTTTTGGAGTTGTAAGACTCGCATGGTGCTATACCTATATAGGGGCCGCTAAGTTAGCCATGCATCCCTTCCGCCCCGGAAGTCACGTGCGCCGGCCAAATTACACTGCATGCTATCTGGGGCGTATTAGAGCAGGAATTGACTGAATATTAGACGTATTAGGAACTGCCAACCTCTCCGAAGCGCAATAAGGGTTGCGCCATATCTTAGCATACTGGGCCTTGCGATCTACAAAGTAGCAACTTTTCATTAGCAACCCCGTATAAAACTGAGAAACTTGGCCTATTTTCAATCGCTCCCTGTACCCCCATTCGTATGATATTCAGAATAAGTAAACTCCGGTCTTAGTTGCTATGAGAGGCTTGCATCGGGTACCAAGTCATAACCAATATTTTAGGGCATTTAGATCTGTATGCCTGTACAGATTTATGAGATAGAGGCTGGAGAAGTTGTACACATCCATAACCGGAAAGCTTTTAGTCTCCAGTGAATTCATGCAGCCATCCGCTTAGGGGTTTTACGAAGGTAATTCAACTAGGGTTGGTATATAATGCGGTTAATATTTGTGAGCTGCGGAAGGGTTAGGAATGGAGAGAAGGAGCCTCGTGGCAGCAACTTATCTTCCCTGAGACAGATTCACGTTGATGGAAGTCCAGCAGCGGACAGTTCATCATTACAAATGTTGGAGAATCCTAATGCGTCCTCTTTTCAAGTACACATATCTCTTATCATGAGATGTGAGCTGGATTCCCCCCTATTCCGTTGTAGTATGGTACCTATACTTTTCGCAGGTTTAGTATGTTATGCTCCTAACTCAGGCCTGATTCTTAGTTTAGGGATGTTAAACGTGAGTTTATCCGTGAGCCCCATGGAAGAATCGAGCTCAAGCCAACTGTACAGATTACTGTCTTCTGACATTGGTATATTAAAATCTCTAATATCGTATCCTCAACGCTTAGTAGAGTAAACGCACAGTTGGCAGATGGTAAGAACAGTAGTTCGAGAGTGTCGAGGGTAATTGGAAATAATGTCTCTGGGAGTGGGCTTGGTTGAAAAGGGGAATAAAATTTCATCTTGTTAAGTTGTTGGTGAAATGGACGTGAGGAAGCGGGCGACAGGGTGAGTGGGGCGCCATCGCTAGGAGAAATAGGGGGGAGACTACATCACAGCCTTGCACGACCACCACCGATGGTAAGGACTATATTCGATACGACGAGATAACGAGGATGGAAACGGTGAAAAAGTAGGTTTCTGTCTGAGATTCGAACTCGAGATCTCAAAAAAAGAACGAGCGGGATTGACTCGCTGAAAAGCCCCAGGACAGTGAAGTCTTATGGAGTTTTTAGCATTCGGTTTCGTGCAAACGACGTCATGTTCAAGCCTGGTCCCCGCGGCCTGATTACTACCTACTCCCGAACTGTCAGACTAAGTGACCGAAGTCTCTGATCGCCCGAAGGCTCGCCTGTGCCAGGAAAGTTGGATATTTTGGTCTATAAGTCCTCGGGTTGCTGCCTGAGTTTAACCTTGGTTTTTCCACCTGGTTGCTCCGGCGGCATGACTACCCAAGGAGGTGTTTACTGGCTGACCATGGCACCTGGCTGCCGAGGTGCTTCTACTCCTGCTCCTGACTATGCCCCCGCGCCTTGCTTGCTGTTGTTTACCGTATCCCTCGAAGATTCTTCCATATCACCACAGGCACCGCTGCATCCTACGTCGATGCAGTTATGTAGATTTAGTTTCACGATAACTCATACGTGCCACTTCCATAACCAACTTGGTACTACTAGCATCTACCCATCTCCATCACCACTCTTGATTAATCTTCACATATCTTATATCCTGTCCCTGAGACACAATGTCGAATATGGATAATCCTACCAGCCATGACATGGAAGCATTTTGATACTACAACACATGGAGATTCGTGTACGAGTATTCGATTTAATTTTACCTAGGACGCTCCCATATATCACCTCGATTATTTGTAGTATCCGTAGCTCAACAAAGGGCAGATACATGCGTGGCCATACCTTGAGACATCTGATAGCCCATCCATGGTGTAAATACCACAACGGACCACATACTAAGGTAACTGCATCGCCATAACACCTATCTGGATGCGCTACTCAACTTACAGTCGCTGCTGCTCACTTCATCATACTCTTCTCCTGATGCAGCCTGTAAACCTGTCGTCGTCGCAGCCCTCCGTTCCTTGTTGACGCGATTCTAGGCTGAGGATGAAGGCTTGGCCCCCTGGACTGTTCCAACATGTCGCCCAACAAGTCTAAACGTAAATGCCCTGATGTGCTCTGTCCACCAGCTGACGTGTAAGTGAACAAGAGTTGGGAGTTAATACCCAGATTCGTTACTGTACCTCTACTGGGGGTTTTAATCATCATGACTTATTGAACGAGGCTAAAATTTCCAAAGTAAACGCAACTCCCAATTACAACAGGTTGCCCCAGTGATAGCAGGATAGAAGAGACCATAATCTCAGTAATTCATTACAGGGCCATTCTTAGAAGCTAGCAAATTAATGATCAATGATCAGGGGTATTATAGAATCCAACAACTCCAACCACGCTGACATGACGACGGCAAAAACACAGACCTACCAGCCAACCGAGCAGGCGGGACGTACCCCCCCAAACGTGTACACACTGTGGGACCAGGGGACATCAACCACGAATCACACAACAACCTCCCCACCCCAATCCAACAAGCGCCTCAAAATCCCCCCTCATCATCATCCACATCCTCCAGTGAATTCCACTTCTCCGCGGGCAACCTGCGGACCTTTTTGGTGGGGCTGCCGGTGCTCGCGACCCTGAGGCCCCCCTTCTTGCCGCTCTTCTTGCTCTCCTCCCCCCCTCGGCCGCTACCGCTCACGCGCAGGCCCTCGAGCCTGCTACCAAGCCCCGCGACGTCTACAGCGGCATTCCCGGCGCCGGTCCTAGAGCTCGACACGACGTCGCCCCTCTCCTGGAGGGGCGCGCGGCGCGTGGGCGTGCGGCTGGCGAGCTCGCGTCTCAGGACGGCGACCTCTCGGCGCAGGCGCTCGTTCTCCTGCTCGAGGTTCTCGATGAGGACGTTCTCCTTGTCCTCTCCTCCGCCGTCATTTTCGTTCTCGCCGTTGTATCCCCCCGCCAGACCATCGTCGCTGGGCGACGTGACGACGACCCGCGCCATAAGGTCGGCCTTGCGGTCCCAGTGCTCGGTGCCGCGCTCGAGCTCGAGGTCCAGGGACGCCTTCCAGCGGCTCATCTCGAGCGCAAGCCGGTGCTCGAAGTCGGCGTAGCACTCCTCGCGCACGTCCTGCTCGAGCTCGAGCGCACGGTCCTCGAGCGACAGCAGGTGCGCCTCGGCCTGCAGGCGGGCCTCCGTCTCGCGCGCCAGCTCCGCGTGCAGCTGGTCGATGACTTCGGACATGCGCGCGATCTCGAGCGCCGCGTTCTCCATCATCCCGCGCTGCTCCGTGTCCGGGGCCGAGACGGGCGGCGAATACGTCCGCTGGCTGCGGCTGTGGCTGTGCCCGCCCGAGGACGCCGCCGGCTGGAAGAACGGCCGGCTGTGGCTGTGGCTGGAGAGTGGGGAGCTTAGCGTTGGGGGGCTGCTGCTAAGTTCGGACGAGGACGGATGGTGCGCCGAGGGACCCCTAACCCCGCCGCCGAGGATCATCGAGGTGGTCGACGGCACCCGCGGCACGGTTACTTCCCGGGCGAGCGCGCTGTAGCGCAGGATCTGCGAGGTTGCGTTGAAGTCTCCCTGGGGGTCCACGGTGACTATCATGACGGCCTTCTGGGGGTTGCGCCGCCCGCTGGCAGATTGTGAGAGCGAGCCATTAGACGGAAACGAGTTGGAGAAGAGCAACTCTGTGAGCTTGCACTGCCGGAACGGTACGAGGTTCGGCTGAAACTGGCTGTTAGTCAAGACAATTGGGTATTACATGGGGAATTAACCGACCTTGGCCATGTTGGTGGGATCACTGAAAATCTGGAGGCATTGGCCCAGGTACATCAGACTCTCGTTGATCTTGCCGGCCTCTGCCAGAGTCGCACCCTGCGTCTTGGCATCCCTTGCTCGCTCACTGCCTGCTAAGTCAACAATACTCAATGTGCTGCCTCCCCATTGGGCACTGCTACGCCCACGACGCCTCTTCTTGACTTCAACGCAGAAGAAGCCATGGCTCCGAGAGGACACGCTGTTACTGCCGGTTCCGGCGACACGTCTCTCGTGAAGCCCGGCTTCAAGTACCATTAACGCCTCCTTAAGGCTGCCACATATGATCTTCCGAAGGCCAGCGACAACTTTGCGGTCGGAGGATAGCTCCGTGGGCTTGAAGAGAAGGGGACGTCGCCGGTACTCTTTCGTCGCGTTCGATTTGATGGGTGGCGTGAGGAGGTCGAATATCCGGTCGTTGTAAACTTCGTACATGGAGATGACCATCGCATATTCAGCCGACGGATCGCAAGAAGCTCTTATCGAGCTGATGTTCGGCGCTTGGGGCATCGCGGACGGCCGCTGCAATTGGCGTCGCGCTGTCTGTGGCGGAGGGTAATCGCCCTTTATTGGAGTCTTAGTAACATTCTTCCTCTTAGCTGCGGAGGTGAGAGACATATAATGCTTCTTGGGGGATGGAGTGTGAGCCAACTTTGGCTTGTGAAAACCGGCGGTTGACACCGCTGGTGCCCTGCCCCGTGGCCTTTCGCTCGGAGGCGTAGAGAGCAAGGTGACCCTCGACAGGTCGTCTTCATGACGAACAAGCCGTACGCTCCCAGGGCTATCCGGGAAGAGACCCGGTAATTGCGGACACATATCAAGGAGAGAAGGGCGAACGAAATCACGCTGGGGTCGTACAATCAATGGTGTTGCTGCCCTCGATCCAGCCCTCGATCCGGCCCGCGACGGTGCCCCAGGGTCGCTGTACACGGTCTCGAGGAACGCCGAGGCCGCGTAAATGCTGGCTTCGGAGGCATCAGATGCCTGTATACTAGCCTCCAGGGAGGCGGATGTGTTGCAGTCCACAATATTGTTGCTGATCGATCGGAATAGCACGTCTAGTGCAAGTTGAGTCAAGCCGCGCTGGCTTCGTGAGCCAAGTATCGTGTGGGTCTGTCCGCTATGTCAACAACAACCAATTCTGTCTGATCAAATCGCGTCCCAACTCAACGCTGACGAAATACCTTCCCGGATCCGGTCACCCCCAGAGTAGCGAGCAGTCCATCTGTGCCATCACCACCGTGTGGCGCGAGAACACCCTCCACGAGAGGCAATACCCTCGTTCCTTGAAATAAGTCCAATTGGGTTGCGTCTTCCTCGAACACCTGTGTGAACGCAAACTTCTCGATTGCTCTTCGTCGGTCGTTCGGGGGATTCAATGTAATATGTGTAGGTGCATCTTGGCTTTCCTGGTTCTCAACAGACAGGAATCTTTCGGTTCTGGCGTTCCCGGCCGGCGGAGGCCGCAACCGTAAGTAGACCTGGAAGAGGTTTACCTGCGATTTCGACGGCGGATCCATGTCGATGGAATGCTCTGCCCTGAGAGATTTCTGATATGGACCTTATTGTTCGGTTGGTAAATTGCCAATAGCTCATACCAAGCTACGAACGCAAAAGAGCGATTGTAGCTGCTATTGGCAGTGATGATCCAAAGCGGAATAACGTGGATACCAAGGTAAGTGTTTGCAGTAGGTCTGTATGTTTTGCATACGAGTGGACGTCAAAAGAAACACGTGCATAGGAGCTAACAGGGGGGCTTTGTTTACTTTCTGCTCGGACCGACCAGCAGAGGCCAGTTCCATAATCCACCGTTGCCATTCCAACCGATAAGATAAGAAGCGCCCCATTGTGGATCCGATCTAAATTAGCTCTATACTTAGTGCAGATCCTGGATGAATGTTTCCGCAAACTGTTGCCAAGCACTTTCTTGAGCAGGGATGTCCCGCACCTCCCACCCGGTACTGCTCTCCACCCTGAGCCACCTTTTTCATTTTTCGGTCGACCTCAGGTACTTTGAGGAGTTGGGAAATAATCCCTGTTTCTACAAGCCATGAACTGGGAGCGCTATTCTCTGTCATAAACATCAAGAAATACCAGCCAACGATGACTGGTTTTTGCTAGAAGAACCCGGTTCCCGTAATAAGTAGGTCCCCCACGCCATGAGACCCATTATGCCGACAGTTGGAATTATCATGACAGAAGCCAATGTCTAGGGCGCCAATTAGACTAAAATTCACTGGCTTCTACCTACAGTAGTGTGAGGAGTAACGGCACCTCGACTTTTGAACAGACTTCAAGCGGCCCAATGTGGATAAGTATCCCGATGATGTGACTAGTCCGTAATACTAAGTAGGTAGGTCAAATTGCATGCGTAAATGCAGCACGTCATATTTGCCTAGTATCTTACGCTCCTTAGTGCCCCGAAGAAAATCGAGATCTCAACATGCAAAGAATTAGCAGAAATGGGGGTATTTGACAGACCCATGAGCACATGGGGTGAAGAAAGACATGATGCGTCACCGTTATTGACGGAATTGGAGGATCAGACCAGGCCGAAAAGGGTACTGAAACGAGTATCCAGCCGCGAGATCTTGACAAGGATCGTCGCCTTGGGAGGCTCAATATCCCCTAGTGCCCGGGTGGGTAACTGGAGGGGAGGTAGTCAGGATAATATAAAATAAATAAGTTCATTGCGGGGAATTGGAGTATAGGATGCCATCGAGCATTGGGTATCGCCGTCTTGCAATAAAATTTTTATTCTCTATATGCTTCGCATCGTTTGAATTCTGACTCTAACCGCACTTTAATTCAAGATGTGATAGCAATGCATGGTGGCACTCCATATATGAAGTGACAAACCAGCTTCAGCTGAGATCAGCCGACGCTTCCATCAAAACATTTATACCCACAGCGCCGTACCGTAGGCGCCGTTTGGGTCCTTCATGCTTGAGCCGTGATTTGGCCAAGTTACATCGCTTAGACTCGAGACTGGGTTACTGGTAGAGGGCCGATGTGTCACTGTTCATAAGACTACCTGTGACTCCATTCCTCTGCGTCATATTGAAAGGAATTCTATGGGACCATCCACATGCATATGCAAGTAGAGAGATGAGGGACTCAACAGAGACTCGACGTTGACATCACATGAGCACTTACCCATTCTTAAGGCGGGCGGCACGAGAGACTGCAGCTGCTGTAGGCGCCCCTCGGTGGGTGTTATTTTGGAGAGCATACCTACTAGGCAATTTGACCACGTAGAAGTGCTTCACTTAGGGCATAAGATAATGCTCGCGATGCTTCTCACAAGACATACGTGGACATACCACCTTGACTTCGACGTACGAGACTGGAACTCTTCTAGAAATGCCTCCTTTGGTGACCATTCACCATTCACGGAGTGGTCCAGTGTGGGCGGACAGAAACGCGGTTTTGACGCTAAAAAGCTCAGAGAAAAGGCGGTGACAAACTGGGCCGAAGAAAGAGAGAATGATTCAAGCCAATCACAAGTCGAGTAGAAGCTGGGGGTCAAGCCACAGCGAGAGCTTAGACCCCTCCAATGTACTACTGACGCTAATATGTAATATGGTGGATCTGCTTGCTAGTCAACTCTATTGTAGTCGAGGCGGATCCACTATCGGAGAGTACCTTGAGTACCTAACGTAGGGGCTTAAGATGTGGTGATAGTGGGTGTGCAGCCTGACGCCCGCCTGGGTGAACAGCACTGAGTGGGGAGGAAAAAAAAGTTTGGCGGGGGTGCTCTACAACGATGAAAATTTCCCGGGCTTGACTTTTGAGACCTCCTTTCTTTTCTCCTCCCCCCAAGGAACCAAATTACCAATCCAGACAACGAAGTCGCACTACAAACAGCAATTCAAGGGAATTATCAGTATACAACCAACTTCGTCGAGAATATGCCTTCGGCCGTCGCTGAGCTGTAAACCCCCACTACGGGACATGTCCCCCAAGAGGCATGTCCCGTAGTCCTTCAGTTCACCGAGATATTCAATTGGATCCCCCGACCTCGACGAAGTTTACAGAGACTCTTACTGTCCTGTGCCTTTTCTCATACGGAAAGGCACCCCGGGAGTCTGAACAGAACTAGAAACACTACGCATTTGGCCCTTCTACTACGGGCTTTGCACCTCTGATAACCTACTGATCGACCCCATATACCCCCTACCTCCCCCCACTGGGCTCGACGACTTTACTACCTCAGGTCTCTCCTTACTATACCTTGGAGGAGACATCGCCAGGGAAACCGTGGCGAATTAAGCATACTTATATTCAAGGTTTAGTATAACCTCGCCAAATATCACAGACTAGTCGTGGCTGGCTTTTCATTAACGGGCCTCGATAAAATACGCACTGCCGTTTGCCTCGATACTCTAAAAGCCGAGTCCGAGACCCCTATTAACCCCTGCATATCCCACAACTATCTGCATTGAACAAACAATGTCACGCAACGTACGGAAGAAGCAGCACTCTAGGCCCCCGAAGGTGGCGAAGCGCCGAGGTTCGGACGTTTCGTCTTCTCTCGACCTGTCTGACGATGGTGGTTACTCCGCCGTGGAAGACATCACTGATTCTGATGAGGACGAGGAGGATGTAGTGGCGGTCGAGGAAGAGCACATTGTGAGCAATGCATTGCACAATGTTGTCCGCAGCTCTCCTCGACCGGTTGAAGAAGACGAAGAAGGTGACGACGAAGACGAAGAAGACGATGATGACGACGACGCTGAAAGTACCAGCTGGGATGGCTTTCCGTCTGATGCGGACGAAGCCCTTCCTGCCGCCCGTGGACTCGAAGACCCCTTTGTCTCTGGTCCTGAAGACTCGGTTGTAGAGCGCCGCGTGCGCTTCGATGTCCCCGACTCATCCGACGGGGAATCGACCGAGACGGACGATGACATCGACCACGGGTTCTTTCCCGACATATTTGTCGACCAGAACTCTCTCGATCCTTCATTCCGCCGGGAGATTGAAGAGGATCTTGACGACGACAATTCCTCGAATTCGGGATTCTGGGACTTCAATGGGACAGGTGATTTCTCCATCGACGACGGAAACTCGGATATCGAAGCCTTTATTATGAAGGCTTTGGAGCAAGACGATGATAGTACTCCCGTTGCCACCCCTATGATAGGACACAACCTCTTATTCAATGCCGATCCCACCCCAATCCCATCGCCTGCCATCGATGATGACGTCTCGCTCGATGGGTATCAAAGTGAGTAGAGTGGTTAAGACCAGAGAGTCTCAAGCTAATAAAATGCGCTCAGCCGATGGCGAGACCACGGACGAAGAAGATCCGCCCGAGAGACCTCCCCGGCGTAAGACACGAAGGGAGAACTTGGACGATTCTTCTGACTCGGAACCCGTCACTCTTATTAAACCTCAGCGTGGGCAACCACGTATCGGCAGGTTCAGTCTCGACGGTTCGCACAAGAAGCCCATCGCTATTGTCAATCCGAGAACCGGCAAGATGATGATATTTACACCTCAGAAGACGGGGAAGAGAGGATTGGACCTCTCTCCTGAACAGTTCGACCTGCAGTGGCTCCAACCCATCCCCGACGCATCTCCTCTGATCAACTCCGGCAACATGATGATGAGTGCCATGGTGTCTTCCAACACCTTTGGCGACTTCATGAATACCCAGGCGGCTGGTCCCGCCGAGGCGTTCTTCTCGTTGCCCTCGGACTCGAATATCTTCGGGGGCAGCTCTGATGCCGAAGGAGAAGGGGAAGACGAGGGCGAGAAGAACCTCAAGCTCGAGGACTTCCTTACACTCGATGACTTTGCTCCTTCCTCGGATGATGATGATGAGGAGGACAATGATCCGGCGGAGGATCCGATTCTCTGCACGCCGACCTGTACACCTGGTCGCCCCACGACTGCGGCCAGTGACGCGACCTCCCTTCTGGACCACTTTGGAAACAATGCAGATATCGTGGGCGCCTTCCGTCGGGACCAGGCGAACCATCAATTGATCAGCCGTAGCAAGGCTACTCGTGACTCGCTTGCGTTTTCCGGTCCGTACTACGAGGGAACCCTTCGCGGCATCAAAGACGGACGGATTGCTACTACCAACGTTCCCATCTCACCCCTCCGCAAGCAAAAGAAAATGCCTGACATGGCAAGCAGTCCCCTAGCTGGAGCATCGCAAAAGCGAAAGGCTTCGGGCGAACAACAGTGGGGACATAAACGACAAAGGAGTATATCCGACGTCGACCTTCTTGGTATCTGATTTATCGCAGTCGTGTTCTATACCCCGTCTTGCGGTCTATCGCCATAAAAAGACGCCATACAAAGACGCCGATGGACGGCATGACCTCAAAACAGGTCATCCCTGGCCATAACTATGAATAACTCGCATCTCGCTGACGAGTGCGGTCGATATGCTTCTCCTTTAGTGTTTCAACATGGTTTTAAAATGTATTTTCCGTCAAAACGCAAGCTATTGCTGCCGGCGTACCAGGTAAACAAAAGTTTACTACAATGAATTTCCTGTTCCTTAACCTTTTAAGTAGTATCAATGAAGCGCATTCATGCCCTTACGCCTGATTCGGGGATGCTCTCCCGACTAACTGATGTGTGGTTGTTCTGGGGCGCACTACAGCTGTAAACTCGCCGTCGCAGTATCGTGACGGGTAGAGATTTGACTCGTATGTGGGATAGTACTAGGTGATGGTTTGAAGCTCTACACTCCACGTCTAAGTCGATTGTCGCGGTGCCCACAAAATGGTTTGTGTCACTGAAGGACTGGTCAAAGGCTGCCTAGGATCCTTGCAATCTGGGTGTCTTTGTCAACGATGCCAAGTTTTATGGTTGCCGGATCGAAAAGGGTAATATCGAGTAAGTAGCTCTTTGTTACCAACTCGACCGCCCCGGACAGTCGGAGTACAGTACATTCCCAGTACAGCCTCGACAACCACCTATAGTAGCATTACTTCGAACTGGATGCGCGCACTCAGGACGTTGCCGTAGACTGGCATAACCGGACAGACAAGCAGTGTATACGTATTCCTCTACAACTCGATTACACACTGAGTGACACATAGACTCATAGCGAACACCCCTACGATAGATGCTACCCCCCATCCCAACCATTACTGGAAAAGTCTGAAAGAAGAGGTCCAGGGCGTTAACAACCTAAGAATATGAAACCCCCGCAGGCCGGCGTGCCCTTTCTGAGCGGTCCTCCGATGCCACTGGGCTTGGGCCCGTACTTTAGGATGCATCTGGCCAACATGTAGAAGAGCAACTGGAAGATGCAGCAGTACCGCACGTGCGACGACGGCGCCTTTGGCCCGGGCCCCGTCCTCTCGCCCATGCTCCCCGTGCCCTGGCGCGACCGCAGCGCCGCGGCGCCGAGCCCGTTCCAACCGCATGGAATGTTTGGATGAAGCACCGGAGTACGTAGACAGGTAATGAGGGCTTCTTGTCCTACTTCACGTGTGTCTTTGCTTGCGGTGGTTGGGAACTTGAACTGTCTCACCCCGGAGAGCATCGAAGCATCTCGTTTTACAATTTCCTCTGTTCCCTTACCGTTTCCTCGACCATAACTAGTAATCCCAGCACTCCTCGACCGCACTCCACCCGAACCAGGCCCCAATCCTCGACCAGATCGTCCACGAGTCTCAGCTGGGGTCCGAGCAGGACCGCCGCGCCTGGCGCCGACTCTCGTAGTCGTGGAAGCACTCCTGAAAAACGTCGTCCCGTCGGACTAATCCAAAGTTAACTTAAACCTGCTACTCGGTTACGGCAGCGGACTTACAACAAATCTTGATATCTCCGACCCCGGCTAGTGCCAGCTAGGCTTCCTTCGGGGGATAATCTGGTCGAGTCTGCGGGAGTCGGCGCCGTGGAATCTAGAAGACCAGACCAACCCCATCAAAACTGCCCTGGGAGTGTCCACCCGGATGCCCGCAAAATAGGTTCTAGAAACAATTGGTGCCAGTGCATTGGCAATTCCTTGGATTCAACTAGCTTGTCAGTTTGGTATGTCAACTTCCGCCCCGTGTATTCCGTAATGATATCACCCCAGTCCATGAGGAACTCGTCGTCTCGGGAGCGGCAGTCCTCCCTGCGATAGCCTATGTTCCTGATGTTACGGCGAGGATGTGGCATATCGAGCCTCTGGAAGATCCACTTTTGCTGCAGCTGGGCCATTGTCGCGTCGGTGTTTCGGGGGTCGCCAGCTCTCCTGATAACATCAGTTGCTCTGTCCTCCTTGATGAATCGTCGGTACTTTTCGCCAGCGGCGCCCGCTCGTCAAAAATTATCTCCTGACATTTCCAAGAGACGGGATGACGGGCATAAGTTAAGATGCACGGTGACAGTGCTTGCTCCTGGAAAACCCATGCCCGGCTGTACAAGGGGAGTGGTTTGAAAGAGTCCGAAAGGCTAGATCTCTTCAACTCGAAGGACATGCTCTTCGTGAAAGCATAGAGCTGTCTTGGGGATCCGTCTATGGTGGTGACTTGAAGTTCACAAGGCTGGTAGCTTGAGCCATCTCGTTCTCGGAATAGCCCTGTGTGACAATTTGACCCGTCCGCGGCTGCGATGGTAACACGAGCGCTCTTATAATACTGATGCATTAAAGCTGCTTCTGCCTCCCAGTGGTTTCGGTCGTCATGGATGATACAGAAGGAATCTATCCACAGGTATCTGCGCCCTAGCTTGCGTGTGACATGGATGGCATCTCGGAATGTGCGCGGTAGCGTTTCGAACGGGATTCTTCTTTTGTGGATTTCGATGGCTTCTCTGGTCGTCATGACAGGACTCCCTCCTCCCCAACAATGGTTGAGCGCGAGATATTCCCCTCGTCGCCTGGACAGTTCTAGTAAGTACGGCTCGGCTGGACTCCCGAGCGAGCCGACATCAATAACTCTATTTGGCAACCGCGATTCACCGGCGGCGCAAGCTTGACATCTCGCATGGGAGTGAAGAACTACTCTAACCATGTAGAAACGAGTCGAAACGCACCATCGGATCCGGTGTTCATGGTATGGCGTGACTCGAGATCCCGTAGCACAGACTCGAGTTTATCTTCATTGACCGTTCAGTCGACGATGATGGTACCGACAGGTAGCAACTTACGTGGGAGGGTAAAGCCCTGGAATATCACATATATCTTCGTGTCCTTTCGGGCATTCTTGGTCCCTTCCCCGGTGGTGCCTGCCAATGTTACTTCAATGCCGCGGTCTTGGATCGTCTTGGCGGCTAATGCAACAGAAGAATTCTTTAACTCATCAACCTTCTCAAGGCAGGCGTGGAGCATGATACCACATAGACGGCATCCTGCATCAACGCTTTTGTGAAGCTCTGCGATAGCTCCGTGGTGAATAACAGACTGGTCTTGGCCTGGATCAACTAAGTGGCATAGTTCCCGATACTTGGCACATATCGTCCTTACAAAATTTCTGGTGAGGAATCCTATTTGTACTGCTGTCAACCGGGTAGCATCAAAGACATCACGACGGTAGAGGACCGTTATAATGGCACTTCTGAGATGCAATTTGCTGATGAACTTTAGCGAAGGGCGCAGGCGACTGCAAAGACGCTCTCAGGCTAGGCGGGAAAACAGCGAAGAATATGGTCTGTTACTCTCAAATGTTGCTTTATTCCTCTTCACTCTTGAGTTAAAGCGGCAGATGTGGCTGCTCTATGTGATAGCCCGGCTCTTCATTGGTTAAGGCTTATGTGCTGACACCTGCTTCTCTATGGCTACAGGATACTGGCTACGGCTATGCGAGCTCCCTGTGAAAGCCTGTGAGGCTGGAATTGCACGATAATCCTCGCTCTTCCAAGACATACTGTGCCACTTCAAGCCTTCGTCAAGGACAAGGCTCCATTCTCAGTTGATGTTAGGGGTCATCCCCCTACCAAGTCCGAGATCAACCGGGGGTAGCTTAGTCGTGGCTGGATGTCAAAACGTCCTACCACACCCACAACACTCACGCACACACGCTACTCAGACGCCAGATACTATGTTACACTACACCTTTCCTTGTGAGATGTTGTACCGACTCGTCTCCGCCAATGTACATAGATGAGTGTAGCTACTCTGGGCAGCTATTGCTCATAATCCATCCCGAACGCTTTTAAGCGCCATATCCTTGTCCTCCCCTGTTTTGGGTTTCTAAATCATAACCATTTTCCTTGGAGACCGAGATAGAAACCTGGGGGGAGGGGGGGGGGGGGG
>QJOB01000149.1:27169-163706 GCA_004155035.1 Monosporascus sp. 5C6A | reverse complement strand
GGGGGGGTTATTAAGTGCATATAGCCCGTAAGTCACGTACTTTATGGGTCAAGTTGATACATAATGACAGAGTTATGTATATAGTGGGGTTAGACAACTTTACGGAGAAGCGACGAGGCTATCGCGGGGTCCTGCATCGTCGGCTTTAATTGGCCACCAACCCCGGCCGTGGCTTGCAAGGCTGAATGGACACTGACAAGCCTACCGACAACAGCTTTTTAAACCGATTGACCAACTACAGTCGCGAGCGAAATCGCCTTCCGCTTTTCGCTCTTATAAAATCTCTGCGCGCAGACTCTTTATACATCCATCCGCTCACACCGTGCCTTGTTCTCGGCACAGAGGATTCCGAGAAAGATGCCGGGACGCCACTTAGCGGAAGCGAGGTCCTCTGGGCGAGGTTTTGTTGGTCGCTGACAGGTCAGAATGCTGCTGCTAAAATTAGCTCAGCCTGAAAGAGTGCTGGGCCGCAAAAGAGGGGACCCAGAAATAGGATCCTTGCATCAGGCCTCCTTGCACCAGGCCTCCTTGCCTACCCCCCGCAGAGGAGCAGATCAAGAGTCTGACGGACTGAGGCAAGAGGGCACTCCACCGCGGAATGCGACGATTCATCCCCTGGCGGCGGAAAGCCGCGGTAACCGGGGTGGCGGTTGAGCACGACCCACTGGAACGGTCGGCTGCGGCAGCTTCGTCCTCGACCAAGACCTTCCCGTCAGGCATCAAGTTGCTTTACAGCCCGGCAGACCCCATCGTCGAGTGCGTGTGCCTCTGCTTTAAGTTTATAGTAACACAGCCAACTGATGATTTCCGCCCAGCATCGTCTTCGTCCACGGCCTGACTGGGGATCGAGAGAAGACCTGGACCGCCCGCGACGGGTCCGAGCCGTGGCCCAAGGTCCTCCTCCCGTCCGAGCTTCCGACTGCCCGCGTCCTCACGTTTGGATATGATGCATATGTGGTGGACTGGCGAGGAGTGGTGTCGCAGAACAGGATTGGCAACCACGCGTCGAATCTTCTGACGTCTCTCGCGTCGTATCGCGAGGACAACGACACGGTATGCGCTAGCCAGTGGTGTAAACGAGCGACGGTTCTGACACGCGTAGAATGAACGGCCAATCATATTTGTCTGCCATAGCCTAGGAGGCCTGGTTTGCGAGGATGTATGTACTAGTCTGACTTCAATGAATGAGGCTAACCGTTGTGTAGGCGTTGGCTGCGTCGAGACAGCGACCAGAGCGATACCTTCAGAATATCCTTCAATCAACTCGAGGTATCGTATTCCTCGGGACGCCACACCATGGAGCCGGCCTTGCTAGGTGGGCCGAGCTGCTGTCCCGGTCCATCGGCGTAATAAAACAGACAAATACCGAGATCGTGGAGGTTCTCAAACGCGAATCCGAGGTGCTTGCGCGGATTCAGGACAGCTTCCACACGATGATCATGGCGCGCAGCAAGGAAGGCCTGCAGCCGATCGAGATCAGCTGTTTCTATGAGGAGCTGCCTCTGCCAGGCGTTGGTCAGGTAAGTTTGAAGCATGGTTTTATGGGTGAACGTTTGATTAACGGGCTGGTACAGGTCGTGCCACAGGAGTCGGCCATTCTTCCGGGGTACATTCCGGTCGGGATCCGCAGAAACCACATGGACATGACCAAGTTCTCTAGCATAGAAGACCCCGGGTTTGTGGCGGTTCGCGGAGTACTGCGGCGGTGGATCAGGGAAATAAGCACCATAGAGGGGAACGTAATAAGCAGAGGCACCAGCAGGGTAGCATCGGAGAATGAATGCGATCGTTCTGGTAAAACGTGTAAGAAACATCCTGACAGTTCCGACACGAGCTAAGGCTAAATAGCCCGGTCGAATCTCGACGGACTAGCCATGGCTAGCACCGAACGCGCCGTCACCGCACCTGCTCGCCCGACGATCGGGGGCCCGCCGCGGCGCCCGGCCACGCGTTTCGACTTCGCGATTGCCGTCATTTGCGCCCTCCCCCTCGAAGCCGACGCCGTCGACGCGCTCTTCGACTACCACTGGGACGACGACGGCCCGCCGTACGACAAAGCCCCGGGCGATCCCAACGCCTACTCCACCGGCGCCGTAGGACGTCATAACGTCGTTCTCGCACACATGCCAGGTATGGGGAAGGCCAACGCCGCGGCAGTCGCCGTCAACTGCCGAACGAGCTTCCCCAACATCAAACTTGCGGTTGTCGTGGGGATCTGCGGTGTTGCGCCCTTCGGCCCCGATGGCGACGAGATCGTGCTGGGCGACATCATCATCAGCGATGGCGTCATCCAGTACGACCTAGGACGGCAACTGCCCGATTGCTTTGTGCGTAAAGACACGCTTCTGGATTCGCTAGGCAGGCCCAACGCCGAGATCCGCGCGCTCCTGGCGAAGCTGAAAGGCGTCCGCGGCCGGAAGATGCTACGTGATAAGATCGCCGATTACCTTGACGCGCTCGGAAGCGAGTCGGAGCTGGCAGCCCAGTACCCCGGTATCGCGCACGACAGGCTGTTTGAGGCGACGTATCGCCATGTTAGCGAGGGGATGCTGTGCGAGGAGTGTGGTTGCAACGGTAGGCTGGTATCGCGCCGCCGCCTCGCGCAGGACAGTCCGCGGCCTGCTGTCCATTTCAGCCTGATCGCGTCGGGCGATACGGTGATGAAATCAGGCGTGCAGCGCGATGCCATCGCACGGCAAGAGGGCATTGTGGGCTTCGAGATGGAAGGCGCGGGGGTGTGGGATATCTTCCCATGTGTGGTGATTAAGGGCGCTTGCGACTACGCGGACAGCCACAAGACCAAGGCGTGGCAACGCTACGCCGCGGCGGCGGCGGCAGCGTGCATGAAGGCGTTTTTGGACCACTGGGTGCCCTCACTGCCAGGTGCGTAGTGTCCGCCGGGAAAGTCGTAGAAAGGCCTGCCTTCCAGGAACGTTTGCTGATTCGATTAGAACCATCCCGTGTCCCAGAGCAGCCCACCGGACCTTGGTGTAGGTGGATTCTTTATTATTTGTACTTTTTGGCGTAAGTCTTACGTGGCTATAGTTCTTGTTCCGTATCCGAGAAACGACAACTTCGTCGGTCGGACAGCAGTCCTACGTAAATTGCAAGAACAGCCGCTTAACTCTGCCTCCCAAACAAGAGTCGCCCTTTTCGGCCTCGGTGGCATCGGGTGAGTTAATCGGGCCACGTATTGCCTCTGTATTGACGTTTCGCAGGAAAACGCAGATAGCCCTAGAATATGCATATTGGCTCCAGGAGGCGTGCCCAGATATGTCGGTTTTCTGGGTCCACGCAAGCAATGCCGAGCGGTTCCGTCAGGCGTATGCTTCCATCGCACAAGAATGCCGGGTCCCCGGCTATGATGATCCCAAGACGGACGTGCTGCCGCTAGTGAAGAGGTGGCTGGAGACGAAGGATCGCGGCCGGTGGCTCATGGTCGTCGACAATGCAGATGATATGCAGCTCTTCTTCGGTCAGCCAGTGGAGCCCGTAAATGCCGGTGCATCCAGCCACGAAGGGAGCCTCGGACGGTACCTTCCCGAGTGCTCCCACGGGGCTATTCTTGCCACAACCAGGAACATGCAAGTAGGCTCGAGGCTAACCAAGGGAAAACGTCCTATCGAGGTCGGGAAGATGGACGGAGGCGAGACGGACCAGCTGCTCCGTACATGGCTTGACGGAGTTGGCATTGCTTCAGGCGAGTTATCAGCGCTTTCTTCCCGGCTGGAGCACCTACCGCTTGCACTCGTCCAGGCAGCCGCATTCATCCAAGAGAACGCCATAACGGTCAGCGAGTATTTTCGGCTCCTAGACAAGGGCGACCAGGATCTCGTAGATCTTCTCAGCGAGGAATTCGAGACGGACGGGAGGGACTCAGACGCTCCTCGCGCGGTGGCGGAGACGTGGGTCCTCTCGTTCGAACAGATTCAGCGGCAGAATGCGTTTGCGAGCGAACTTCTCTCCCTTATGAGCTTCTTCGACCGGCAGGCCATTCCATCGGAATTTCTAACATGTTACAGCAAGCAACAGCAGAGGCAAGAGCCAAGGGGAGAAGTACAGCTCACGAAGGCTTTAGGGGTTCTGAAGGCATTTTCTTTTGTCGTCGAGGACAAAGGTCACGGGCTGGATATGCACCGGCTGGATATGCACCGGCTGGATATGCACCGGCTGGATATGCACCGGCTTGTGCAGTTAGTTACTCGGAAGTGGCTCGTCAAGAAGGGCACGATACGCCAGTTCGCGGAACAGGCGCTGTTAACGGTGTCCCAGGTATATCCATACGGGAAGTACGAGAATCGGGCTATATGCGGCGCATACCTCTCACACGTGTATGCTGTGCTGAAGTGTGACGGCACTGGGTCGAGAGACGAGAGGCTGGCGAGGGCATCGCTTCTCCACCGTGCTGCCGGATTTTTCGACTACCAGGGCCAATGGAAGGATGCGGAGAAGTTCCAAGTGCAGGCGACAGAGTTGCGAAGGGAACTGTTGGGAGAGGAGCATCCCGATACGCTGAACAGCATGGCCAACCTGGCGTCGACGTACTTGAATCAAGGCCGATGGGAGGAGGCCGAGTCGCTGGGGGTGCAAGTGATGGAGACGAGAAAAAGGGTGCTGGAAAAGGAGCATCCCGATACGTTAACTAGCATGAGCAATCTGGCCTCGACGTACTGGGATCAAGGCCGATGGAAAGAGGCCGAGTCGCTTGGGGTGCAAGTGATAGACATATGGAAGAGGGTATTAGGAGAGGAGCATCCCCATACGCTGACCAGCATGGGCAACCTGGCGTGGACATACCGGAATCAAGGCCGATGGAAAGAAGCCGAATTACTGGAGGTACAAGTGATGGAGATATGGAAGAGGGTGTTAGGAGAGGAGCATCCCCATACGCTACCCAGCATGGGCAACCTGGCGTGGACATACCGGAATCAAGGCCGATGGAAAGAAGCCGAATTACTGGGAGTGCAAGCGATGGAGATAAGGAAGAGCGTATTAGGAAAGGAGCATCCCCATACGTTGAGCAGCATGGATAGCCTTGCGTCGACGTATCAGTATCAAGGCCGATGGAAAGAAGCCGAATCGCTGCAGGTACAGACGGTAGAGATAAGCAAGAGGGTGTTAGGAAAAGAGCATCCCGATACATTAACCAGTATAAGCAACCTAGCGTCGACGTACCAGAATCAAGGCCGATGGGAAGAAGCCGAGTTGCTGGATGTACAAGTGATGGAGATAAGGAAAAGGGTGTTAGGAAAGGAGCATCCCCATACGCTGACCAGCATGAACAACCTCGCCTTCACTTGGAACGGGCAGGGCCGCCTTGAAGATGCTTTAGCATTGATGCAGGACTGCCTTCATCTTCAGCAGCGAGTCCTCGGCCCAAATCATCCCCATACGATTTCTACTCTGTCACACATTAAGAAATGGCAGAAAGTGAACAATTGTCTATAGAACAACGCGGACGGCTTGGAAAGGACCGGGACATTAGGGCGAGAGTGGTGCTACAACTTATAAGGGCTTCTACGACCGTGGTTTATATATTGAACTGCAAGATAATGTCTCATCAAATAAAACAATCATTTAGAATGGTCGTGTTGGCAGAAGTGTTGCACTTCCTCAGTCTGAAGTGCTTTCTCTGATTGGGAAAGTGTGGGGCTAGCTAGGTAGGGGGTTTCTCCTTGACTGATATAGCCGAGACCCTTTTGTTCCTGCGAATCTAGGGCCACAAATCAAAGTCCCTTTGACCCTTTAAACAAATCACCATATCTGCCGATAGGTCGTGCATATGTAAGTTGCCTTGGTTTCTCTAGCTGCAATGTTTCCGGCCATATATCCCTTACAAGTACTGACTGTTACGAGGCCTAAGTAGGACGTGGCCGGTCTGGTGAGAATTCCATCGGAGCACGGAGCGGCACAATCGCTTCGAGCGCCCTCGTTCCAATATCATGATGCCCAAGCAAGCCGACAGCCTTCGCTACCCGGTAGTAGGCCGACAGAAGAGCTATGTAGTTTCCCCTGACCGACATGTATCATTACACTTGTTGCAGCCATTTTCGAGCCGGCACCGCTTTTGCTCCCTTTACCGCAAGGCCCAACTACCTCGTTACCAGGCGGACAGCTATTATCATGCGTTATACAAGAGTTTATAATGGGTTTTTAGGGTACATAGATATATGGGAACACGTACAAGTCCGAGCGGATAGATGCATAAAAAGTCTGTGCGCGGAGATTTTGTTAAAGCGAAAAGCGGAAGCCGATTTCACCAGTAATTATAAGCTTAGCTTCGACTACTTCATATGTACAACCAGCTCAACACCTAATAATGCCAGCCGCCGTATTAGGAAAGCGCAAGTCGCGCACAGCGACAAAGGAAGAACCGCCGTCGATATCACAAGAAGAGGCCCTGACCGTATTCCAGCGCCACTTCGAGGCGCAATTCAAGCCTCTACCAGAACCAGCAGCGAAACCAGAGCCGGACCCGGAGGAATCGCTCTCCGACGACGACGATGACGCAGACGGCGCATCCGAGGACTCCTGGTCGGGAGTCTCGGGTGCGGAAGATTCAGACACGGACGAAGAGGAAATAGAAGTAGTCTCGCACACGAAGAACACGCCGTCCGCGGCCGCAGACGTCTCGGGCCTCTCAAAACGGGAACTAAAAGCGCTGCTCTCGTCGCGGGTACCGTCGGTAACCACCACCGCCACAACCACAAGTTCCTCGAAACGCAAACCGGCGACGGACGGAGAAGGGGAAGGGGGGGAAGACGCGCCCTCGCTCCTCAAGAACGACCTCGCGCTGCAGCGGCTGCTCACGGAATCGCATCTGTTCTCCAAGTCCTCCTCCTCCTCCTCCTCCACAGCCACCTCGAACAACAGCAACACGACGGAGCACGCGGGCCGCAACCGCCACCTCGCCAACGACCTGCGGCTCGCGGCGCTCGGGTCCAAGCGCAGCGTGTACGCGCAGGCGCGCATGCCCATGGGGATCCGCAAGGGGATCGCGGGGGCGGCCGCCGCCAGGGAGGACAAGCGGCGCAGGGAGGCGCGCGAGAACGGCGTCGTGCTCGAGCGCAAGAGCGGCGGCGGCGGCGGCGGCGTTGTGCCGGCCGCGGGCGACTGGCTGCGCGGGTTCGGCGCCAAGCGCAAGGGCGGCGGCGGCGGTGGCGAGAGGAGAAAGAAGGGCGGTGATAGGATAGCCGTCGACGCCCCGGCCGTCGGCAGGCTGCGCAACGGCATGCTGAAGCTCAGCCGCAGGGACATCAGCGAGATCCAGGGAAGCGGCGCCGGTAGTGGGATGACGAGGGGGAAGAAGAGGCGGAGGTGAGGCTGTGTGGTACGGTTAGGTGTGTGCACGCTTGGGTGGACGGATATATACGCCTGGAGGCTTGCTTGCTGATGGGTCACTCCACTCTTCGAGAGTGCTACGATGTAGGTTGAGTTGGGAAAGAATCCCGGAGTTTCCCAGGGAACGCAGGCAAGCAGCGAAGCGCACGTCGCCTCTAGAGTACAAAATATACGCCGGGCTCATTTATCCGTCCACGTCATGTTCTCCTCCGATAGAAGCGAAAGCCGGATGTCCTCTTTAAACTTTGGCTTCGCCCGATCTGAAATGATAATGCCAACGACGACGATTCCGCCCCGTAGAGGAGAAAGAAGGTAGGCGGCTGGGACAAACAATCACCATGCCACGCGTGCGCCATCATCAAACCGCGTTCCCACGAGCCCCAGCGGACATGTCTCCCTCTCTCTCCGGGCAGTCGAGATGACGGAAAAGATAAACCATCACAGCAGGCGATACATATTGTCCTCGTTTGAGCCTGATCTCTTTTGCAGCGGGGCGCGAGCAAAAGAAAACTTTGAACTTCCCCCCCGCCCGACATTCTTCCCTACGATCATTCTTCGGGTGATGAAAATGTTCTCAGACCCCCCCATCCGGACAAAGCTAAGCGCTCCCTACTCTCACGGATCTAAAGAGCTGCGACTACACTTAATAGATAAATCCTATGTCTCGCAGAAGCCGTTGCCCATAGATAGATTGATGGATACACTCGAGCAAAACTCAAGACGCTTTCGAGGGGCTTGCCCGCCGGCCGGGAGGACCGGCTGTCAGCTCCCCTACCTACCTTAGTTCTTTACGAACTCTGGCACGGGCGCCGAAAGGACACGAACTTAAAGACAACACACGTATGGCGTTTGCTTGTTTTACATATTTCATTCACTAAAATCCCCTACAAAGGTCTCGGTTCTGTGTCTAGTCCCCTCCGAGTCAAAATCCTTGCGTGGAAAAAAAGCGCTACAAAAGCCCAGCATGGCGTAAATGGAAAGAAAATGATGCTTAAAATCATCTGAATTCTGTGTCCTTACTCACAACTGTGTGAAAGAAGATACAACAGAAAAGAGAAGGGTGAAAAGAATAAAGCAAACGGGGATATATACAATATGCACGAGTCCCGCCTCTTCTATGGCCTGCGTTTTTCGAGACCATGTGGCCATCGGCCCGCTCACATTTGAGCTTCCATCGCGCCATCTATCAAGTCAATGACATTTGGTATCCTTGCGTATAAGAAATGAAAAAATGTCGTGCTGCATCAATAAGTTCTGAGGACCACTCGCGCCCGCCCTCGGCAGCCTTCTGTGCCTGGGCCAACTCCTGAGCCGCGCAAAAATGCCTGTACAAATGAACCCGCTAGAACCCCCAAGCCAAGCCTAATAGGCCAGAGGCGAGTATGATACTCGACCGTACTACTCTAATGCCGTGTCCCGTCGTGATAAAACTACTAGGAGAAAAGAGAAAATAAAACGCAAGAGTCAAGTTACATCATAGCACCCGTCGGCGTGCTCATAGTCATGGGCATGCTCAGCGTGTGAAGCGGATTGAAGGCTTGCCCATGCGTCATGTTGCTCCCAGCGAGCCCGTTGCCATTTGGCTGGGCCGAGTTGGCGACCGAGTTGAGCGATGTTGAAACGTAACCCCCTTCCGAGGTAGGTGAGGCTTCCTCGAGAGGGCCAAGGTGATCTTCGCCAGAGAACTCTTCCTCTTCTTCGCCCGACAGAGATAGGCCACCTTCCGCACCGTCGCCACGTTCGTGTGTGCGCTTATGTCTATAACATCTGTTAGTCGCCATGTTTAAAAGAAGGCGCTCTAAATCCAGTGCAAGGGTTCGAAAATGACAAGCCAGTAACATGCAATGGGGGACTGGGACAGAATGACCTTCCCGCCCAAGGTGCACGTGGTCTGAATCATCATTCCTCGGAGCACCCCAAAATCGACGGAAGGAAAGGGACTTAAATGAGAGGGCTGGGGGCCATACTGTGCTAGGTTATCTGATCTAGAGAACGCCTTGCCACATTGGGGGCAGATGTAGGGTCTTTCTTGTGTGTGGGTTCTGACGTGTCTAAATGATGGTTAGATACAACTTCGGCGCGCCACAATGAGTTGTAATGAAATGAGACATATCTCACCTCTTCAGGTGCTCGAGACGCTTGAACAGGCGGCCGCACGTGGGAATCGGGCATGAGTGAGACTTCTGCGGATAAGGACCAATCTCCATGACGGTGGCAGACCGCGCGCGGCGGAGCATATTAGGCGCCGCCTGCGGTGCCCGCTGCTCGTTCAAGCATCTCTCCCCAGTTAAATCCTCGTGGGCGATATGGGCGTATTCCGGTTGAAGAGTCATGGGGTTCATGGCTGGGCTGTCTTCAACAGTCGACAGAGGAGTTCCATGTCTTGACATGTTCATCAACTCCTTATGTTGCTGGCCGTTCATCGAGATGGCAGAGTTGCTATAGGACAGTCCCGGAGGCGAGTTATTTTGAGACTCGTCACCTTCAGCCACAGGCCCGACCGAAGTCGAGACCGACCTTCTGAGATCTGGTCGGTGTCCAATAGCCTGGGCCTGAGCCGTCGCGGCTGCCATGGCCGACATGGAAGGCGGGATGGACGAGCGCCGTCTCCTCTGCTTATACGTCGGCGAGCCTTCGATGACCGAGTAGACGCTGTTGGCACCGTATCCACGCGTAAATTGGGGTCCAGCGAGGTTCGATGGTGGCAGCTGCATCATTCCATTCAAGGTATTCACACCGCCGAGATGATCCGGGATGACTGAATACAGCCCCGTCTCCTCATTTGCAATGTATGCAGGCTCAGCACCCATTCCGAGGCCGTGCTGAGGTGGTGTAATAGGCTCATAAGAAACACCACGATTAGGGTAGTCCTCATATTGTGAGGAAACGAAGGAAGGCGCAGGCGAATATTCGAGGTGAAATGCGGGCATGGATGCGTGGCGCTGGTGACTCTGCGTTATTGGAATACCGTTCTGGTTGTACTGAACACGGGCGTAATCAGGCTCCCTCTTGACCACCTGGTGCTGGACGTGCTGGACGTGCTGCACCTGCTGGGGGACATGCTGGACCTGCTGCTGCATCGTTGGGGTCATGGCCGCCATGGTGCCGTACTGAGCCATGGCGTCCATCCCATCCGATAAAGGGCCCATCGTCTGAGGGATCATTTGAGGAGGGGGCATCGAGTCCATCGCCCTCATGACGGGCGACGGGGCTTGCGACTGAGAGAAAGAGACCGGCTGGGCGTTGAACGAGGATGAATTGGCTTGTTGAGCCTTGGTCAACTGCTCGTATAGCGATTGCGATGAGTCGTACTGGAACGAGAGGGCAGGTTCGCTCATAGCCACAGTGGTAGCCTCCTGGCCCATCTTTTCCCTCTTCAGGTCTCGTTCCAGAGCATCGAGGAAAAGGCGGTCATGGGGAACGCTATACCAATAGAAAACCTTCTGCTTCTTCTGTGTTCGAATGCAGTTGTTCTTGTACAAGAAGTCTAGGAACTGGCTCTTGGGTTCTTCAAGGGATGCGTCCGATCCGGACTTGAGGTTTCTCAGGTCAGAAAAGATACCCTCTTCGAACTTCTTCGAGTTCTTCACTGGTCGCCCGAAGGCCTGGAATCGGAAAGAGAGACATCGCACGATATCGGTTCCAGATATATGGAAAAGGTTGTTCCATAGTACACAAGAGACGTATTCGCCAGTTGGTAACAGAAATCTCCGAATGAACTGGTCGGGCATCCATTCGACGGGTGCTGAGATGAGGAAGTATTTGACTGCAATTCACCGTAAGTCTTGGAAGCGATATAACACATAGATCGACGGAAAAACTTACGGTTGTCAACCTGCTGCAGCGCCACTTGGGCATCCTGCGGTAGCGCTTGCTGTGCCTCCGCGCTCAGCATGAATGTTTCTGGTTTTTGCGGCGCTGCAGAAGCCATGGTTGATTGATGTGAGTACATAACGTACGAGGCCACTACCTTCAAACTGACTAAAAAAAACTAAGGCAACGGAAATCGCCTGGAGTACGACTTTTCACTAATGGAAAGTCGTACGTCGTCGTCCGAGCTAGGGATGACTAATAGTTCATTAGCGGGAAGGCCGTGCTTCCTGTATCGTTCGATGGTCGCAACCAAGGGAGAGGCCGATAGGATCCTCCAAGGCGCTGCCTTCTGAAGTCGGAATAACGGTTAATACAGCTGGTCGCCGTTGCAGTCAGTCGCTAGGGCTTCCGTGTAGTGTATGCCGAGACCAGCCCGCACGTAGTATAGATGATAGTAAAATCCCAATCTGCGTCAAGCGAATGGTCGGATATCGGAGTAAACCGTCAAGGTGAAGATGCTAAACACTCGATGCGATCCAGCAGTCCGAAGTGTGCCCGAACTGTGCCTCGAAGCGAAAGCGTGACTGATATGATTGCGGTGCGATTCGGCGTCGTCGAAACCTTCGCAGGCAGAGAATTCGCTAGTGATCTGCTTCGTCCAGACTCTTTTAGATGGATAACAGAGCGAAACCGACACCAGGCGCTCAATTCGAATTAAATCTCTGCCCTTAAATTGAAACAACCAGAGGAGGAATAGAAGAAGTGATAAGCGGCAGTATACCACGAGGATCAAACAGGATCAGCAGAAGGGTGGTAGAGAATCTAACGTGGGAAGAAATCTTGCCGGCCGACTTGCTCGCTTAATCTATTAAAGTAGAAATGAATCGTCCACAGGGGGTGTTAAAGAAGAACGGTATTGTAAGTGGTGCGAGCTCACTCGATAATCAATTCGAGGACAGTTATAGTTCGGGCGACCACACAAGCGGGACGGGCGCGAGAGAGATTTGTTAGGAAAAGGGAAAGAGAAAAAAGAGAGGCTATTCTAAATAGAATCGATCTTTCAAAGAAGATTCGGAATTGAATTGGGTTAAGGGGGGGAGGAGAATCGGGAGAGGAGGGTAAGACTGGGTGGAGGAAACCATGGGGTTTATTGATTTCACTCTGGTTCTAAGTAGAGTTGGGTATTATTATTACCACTACCTGACATCCAACACACAGAGGGCGAGAGCTAGCTTTCTGGCTGGTCCAATGCGAGGACCTCCAAGAGACAAGCGCGACTTTGATTGGGGATCCCGATGCGCCAGCCAGGTACAAAGTACAACGACCAGGTACGAGACAGGCACGCCACCGTGACCACAACACGCACCCCTACTCACTAAATTAAGTAACTTCAAAGCTTTTACATAAGTAGAAACAACTCAAGGGGGGTTTTCCTGGGCAGATGGGGGGGTGGGCGGATGGATGTAAACGGGATTTGCCCCACTGATATCATCCAATAGGAACAATCAAAATCAAGTGGTGTGGGGACGGCAGGTACATCGCAGAGTCGTTGAATTTCGCCCAATCAACCGAGTATCTTTACATGTACATAAGAGCAGATACCACTCTGTACAGTAAGGAATGCATGTGCGCAGGCATTGACCCGGATGTACTGGCTTGGTAGGCTTGTAAGTTGTTGCTCCATCAAAGAAGAGTGATTGGCCAGACACGACTCCCACATACGATTCGAGCTTAGCGGCGGTTGTTAGCGGCGGCTTGTATACCGTTTGGAGGCATAGGCGGGCCCAGCAGTTCAGTGTGCATAATTTGCACGCATGGAAAAGACATAGGGGGCTAACGTCTCCGGGACTGCGAGGGAGGCTGGTAATGGAGTACTTTCGTGCTACTACGAAGTAATAGCCACTTGTTACTACACTCAAGACACATGCAGTCTGACAACCAATCTCCATGTTCACTATACCCTGGTTTCGTTATACCCCATATAATTACGAAAGAGCGAATTCTCGAAAGGATGAGAAAAAAAAGAGACGTATGGCAGCGAGGCCTCTGGGACCTCTATCCGGAAAATATTATAGAGTTACCACACCTCCTCTGGCAAAGGGCATGGTATATAGGCACGTACATGTAGGCCGTTCATTGGAACCAAGTCCGAAACCGAACCGCGACTGGAAGACAGCCTGACGTCCCTCGGATTTTGATCGGGCGAGTTAATTTTCAAGGATAGTATGAAGCTTATCCTTATGTATGTCAGATAGTGTTAACTGTGCCACCTCTAATTGAGCCTCGTTCTCCATGCTTCGAGATGTGCATGGGTACATCTATCGATCTACAAGCGTGGAGAGGAAATCAGATCTAAGTCCATTGCCTGCCACCTCTTTTCTTCCTTGGCATTGTGACGGCCTCACAAGTCAGCTTTACTCACTTTCCATATGCTCGGTCCAAAAATTCTCGCATCTTATCTGCGTGCCATGGTGCTGCTACCTAAGTATATAATCTCGTGGAACACGAGTTGTTGAAGTCGTACTAGGGTTCCGTGTCAGCCACAACCCTCACTGCTAAGAACGGAGTAGGTAGCCACAAAGCATATATAAAAGGAGAGAAGACTACGAAGGCTGTCTGGCTGTCCGGCGCTGATCAGGTCGCAAGGGTTCAGGTACGCGGACACACAGATGCCCACGGTAGTAGTGGCTCTCCTAGTCACGGGATCCACGCTTTGATTTCACAGATATGCATACGCACAGACGTGTGATGCTCTACCTGGTTTTGTGGAGACCAGGAATTACCATATCTTCCCCTTCATGGCCTTCTGCAGAGGTAAGGGGCGTCCCACGCCATATCGTTACTGATCGAGCAGCCCGGAAACTAGAGCTCAAAGGTACATGTTTTCGCAGTGGAGTTACATTGCGAACAGAAGGATTTGGAGGCACAAGTCGACTTCGTACGAAGTGTAGAGAAATGCTCATTTAAGGCAACCCAGTAGTAATGAAAAGGGGACGTTTTAGCAGCTGAAATTCCTTAGCAGACACTTCCTCGTGCTTCACACATTAGGTAACAACAACACACGAGAGCTTTACGGAGTGAGAAAAAGGCGATGCTACAGGATATCTTCTTGGTCTCTCGTGTTGGCTACCACTTTCCCTTCAAATTCCGTTGTCCATACGAAGTAGTCTAAGACATATCCAGTTGTAGACAACCAGTCAGGGTGGGGGCAGTCGGTGGCTAATTTCCGATTGCTCCCTAGTCGTGCGTGTGCGAAGAGATTCTCCTACTAAGTTTAATAATATACCTCTTATGCACTAATATCTACACTACTAACGCGTAAGGTCCAATTTCGTAATTACCGGTACCGAAAAAAAGGTAAAAGTTCGAACGGGTCGAGACCCGGACCGGAATTTGTTCTCGCTCACTCCCACTCGACTTCGTCATAGCTTACTGTACGTAAGGTGACGTCTCCCGAGAGCCGGTTGGCCTGGGCTGTCGTGGGCTGGCAGGTTCGCAAACTGGGTTTCGAAATATATCTGTCAGGGCCAGCCCAAAGAAACAAAACCGTCTGTAATACGTAAGAGGGCGTTGGATCAATTAGACTAACATCCTACGAGAAGCGCCCCGCTGAGTGTGCCTATGCCTATGTATGGGGGTGAAGCATAAAGACTGTGGTTATCAACTTGTCATTCGTTGAACAGGTAAGGCAAGAACGCAAACCAGAGGAACGTAATCGATATTCGTTCGTGAAGGGAATAATAAGCTCTTTCTCCACCTCCCGTCTATTGTGGTAGAGACGCATCTCCTTAGGTAATGCTCCCGCCTGCACCTACGCGTAAAATGCGCTACTTTACCCGTCGTCGCATGGCGCACCGTTCATCAGGCCAAGGCCTGCGGGGTGGTCGGTGGCCCTAAACCTAGCTTAGCACCGAGGAAGGTGGGCAAAGTGGTCAATCTGAAACGCTTCTGCTGCAGCATTGAACTGCCCTTGCCTTGCATCAGCGTGCGGGATAATCATCGGCGCTAATCTTTTTCTCAAAATTTGATCCACCCATTCCCGCCCCACGCGTTGTCAAAAAATAGGTCATGCCTCCACCACGGCGGCGGCTTACTCGGACGTCAGCCGTAGGCCATGGGCATACGCTCGCTCCATTTCCTGGTGAAAGGTTCATTCTGTGTGGATGTTCAGCTCGTGACCGTAATTCTATCTAGAGATCATAATTCCGCTTACATGAGTCAGCATACCGCTGAGAAGGTCATGAACATCTAGGTGAACCTTGTTTGAGTATTCCGTGCAATAGGAAGAACCGCCAATGAAGTCATGAATTTATCTGCAGCTAGGCGCTTAAACAACCTGTGTGTGTTATGAGGTCCTGGTCAAGCGAGAACAATTATTCCATTCATATAGCCATGCTGGGCATGGTTGATTCTATACAACCGAAAACACGTTTCAAGAAAATCAAGCCAATAATTACGATGTCAGGTCAATGTGCATCCTAGCTGGAGACTTAGCAAGACCGACGTCGCAGTCTCTTATGCGATGGTCAGCGAAACGCAATTAGATGTTTACAGAAGTCCGCCTTCATACACGCCAGCTTTCCAAGAAGGGCAATTTGTCTGACTATTTGCAAAGCTCTGGGCATACCCTTACTTAGCCTATAGAGTTCTTCTAATGGAGAAAAGCATGCTGCCCCGTTATGTAGCTCGGATATATACATGGTCAAAAGCGATGATGATCAGCGCCCAATGCCTGGTGATGATTTCGATGTGGGTTAATATATCGGCAAGCAAGGTTTCTTGAAAGGGCAGGTGAGCACGCCAGCTGCATGGTGCCTACCATAGTGTACCGGCATAACGCCAAAGGTGAAACAATCGCAACGTCCCGAAATGTGACCTTCCTAGCCACCGCAACCCACAAAAAGCCGGATTCCACTTGTTTGGTCGTGACACTATTTTGCGGGCACCTTACCTGTACCGTTCTGTGGTCAACGATATCTACCTACATTAGATACAGGACCTCCTTCATATACCAGCCGATATAATAGCTACTCCATGTGAATACCTACGTACGCGTAGCCACCCGTACGATGCCCCCGTTTATGAATTTATGACGAGAGATGCTTCAAACAAGATGATAAGAGCAAGGCCCGCCTAGGCAGGGAGGATGTCAGACTAATTAACGTGCCAAATGATACATCGTCGGATGCGATGCCGGGCTTCTGCAAGCAGAGCAGTTGGTTGGGAAACTCAGGCCATGCGGCAGCAACGTCACGAGATGCAAACCAACTCTGCAATTTTACTAAGGCTCGCAAATGCAACCCTAATACCTAGACGAGCTGCAAACTCCGACGGGGCAGCCGCTGCTCGAGCATAACAATCTACCGCCCTGGCGAAGACACTCTGAAGGAGAGTTTCCCCAACCTTCTAGGAGGGCAGGGGGCGCGCGCGCGCCACAGGAACGAATCTATTCTTATCCAAGTGGCGATTTGCGAGCCGAATACTGGTAAACCGGGGTGTCGGTGGGTTGTCAAATAGAGTGTAAAACACCCATCAGGTTGGGTAGACTAGCTGGCGTGACGCTCCCCAGAAAGAAGGCCGGTCAAGCGAACAGATGTCTAAACACCTGCAGGACAAATTATAGGTACCTAGTAAGTCACCCGATGCGCCACAGCGACACTCAAGTAGCTGCATATACCAATCAGACCAACCGACCCTTTCGGTGCTGGCGAAAAGAATCGGGTGGCTATTTGTCGTGGCCAGATCGTCAATCTGGCAATGTGGATCAACAGCCATTAAGAAATGGGAATCTACTCGTTTCAAATATCTTGGGGACGAAGCTTAATTCTGCGCGGCCCAAGTTTCACAATCGTCCTACAGCTTCCATCCACTAGTACCACTCTAGACCACCAATGGCATGGCTGAAGAGCTTGTCATCTGGGTCGCGTATCGCCTACATTTGCTGTGGGTTTAAGAAGCTGAGGACATTGGGCGGTCATTGGCTGGCTTACGTCTCGTCCGCCCGCTGAATCTCACATTTCGCTATCAGACGTGGCGCCGACAAAAATAGAAATGCATTAAGGCCGAAGCCGCCGCTTTGCATCTCGTTGGTCTGACCTGCTGGTGACCCCCTCGAGTGGCCTGCGCTCTCCGTATCGTATACGTTGGCGGCATGATTTAATGGCCGGCGAGGTGCGTCCTGGCGGCTCAGTCCTCAACCTATAATGGCGGTGGGGATGCAAGTTCGAGAAAACTTGCTAGATGAATATCACCTGAATGGACATCTGAGACTCCAGTCACATTCTATGGGCTCTATAGACGCTTAACCAAGGTGGACGAGGCGACACAGGGCTCGTGCAAAAACAATACTGATGCGGGGTATTATTCAGACTTGGCAGAACTTCATCTTTCCCAGCCGAGAACAGCTGTGAATGTCTCCCCCAACGGTCCCTTCAACCGGCCGAAGCATCATCACAGGATGGCACACACATGCACATATCATGGCATACATAGGAGGTGTTCTCTTACTATATATCCCATTTCCGTCAGGCATCCTGGTTCTAGACTGCTACATAAAATCTGCTTCCAGCGACCGAATTGCCAACTTGATGAGCCACGACAATCGTACACGTACCTGACAGGTCTCCCAAGCCAAATTCCTCGGTTCGACTTGGACTAGGTGGACTAAAGGCTATTCTGCCAAGGACCGCCACGCCATGCATTGGCTCGCTAAGCACAAGACGCTCGACTTCATGAGATATCACAAAAACATTCCAACCGCATTGGAGCTTGCAGCTTTGTTGTTTCTCCAGACGAAATAAACATTATGAGGTGCCAAGTTGATGGAGCGTCTAGCACATCATGCAGGAACTCAAGGCCTCGTCTCATTGGTGTGCCTGAAAAGGCGCCAGGGTACTCATGCAGGATGACGGACCAGCCTCCTCAAGCAAGGTATTACTACTCTCCCGAGGAGAGTAGGATCCATCGCCGACGCTTGTCCGCACATGGTTGAAATACTCGTCAGCTTGATCTAATCTGTCAACGATATCCAGATGCCGAGACTCCTGAAACAGGCGCCGCCGACTCTGGTGCAAGTTCATGAGGTTAGTGCAACTTCCTATTTAGGATGATGAAACGTGGTCCCTTCATCACACACATGGGTTCTCCGGTCTTCCAGAACGGATCTACAAGGGTCGACTACCTCGAAGCGAATCCGCCCTCCTCTTCGACTCCCTAAGCCACGACCAGCCGGCATAAGACAGGCCCAGTGCGGATTTGCGGCAGAATTCTCAACCCGTCGAGTCTTTCGCTACTACATCGTACGTAACGAGAATCACATTCTTCTGAACCGGTTCATACGCTATTACTCTTAGACGCTCATAGCTTGGGCACACGCCAGGCTACCTACCTACTACTGCGGCCCAGTTTCCGGCCATGTATGTGGTCTAGGATAAATTACTCGACAGTCTTGTACCGACCCGCTCTAGCGTCTGAAAGGCCTTTTCCGAGTTGGTTAATAAACCCGGCGGCTAGACACATACGGGTTCGGTTCGGCTGCTAAAGCGAATGAGCTCCCATCTCCGTCGTGCCACGCTTGCGCTTCTTCGACGCGCCGCTGGACACTCGGAGAATAATATTGACTGTCATGTATCCACAACCATCTGAGTGTTGGCAAGGGATCATGATCGCGCTTGTTTAAATCCCCGATGGGTGGGGTACTCCAGCTGGCATCGCGATGGTTGTGCTGAGACTCCAATGCATCCACTGATCTCGGCAGCAAGGACCTCCCCAGACGACGGAATTATCACCGTCATCTAACGGTCCGGCCGAAGGATTGATGGAATCCTTCTTTCCAAATCCAAGCCTTGAACAGAAGCCCTGCTTCAGGATGTACAGTAAGTTGAAATCCGCGTAAACACACCTCTGTTTCGTGTTTCACAAATCCAGCAAGTCCAACAAGCCCTAGGCGTTTCCAGACGCTATTTCAACGTCAACGGATCAAGAGATCGTATTGTTTAAAGCACTGCCATTAATACTTACTAGTATGCGTATGTCTCTCTCGGAGGGCTTGATCCGTTGCTGTCGGGATACCTTGTTAATTTCTTCCTTAGCTCCAGCCGCAACATCCCTGGATGCCGTCATGGGATATTCCTTTTCCCCATGTTAGCCGCTTGGTCATATGCTCCACAGTCTCCTCGTTTCACGTCTCGGTACTACCTGTCACCAGGCGAATAAGAGATCGGCTTGTTTCAGCCTTTCAGAACCTCACAGTTAGCCCTCAACAGGGCTCCGACGACGGCGGCGAAGTTGGTGCGATATCGTAATCCTATCTGGCTTTCTCGTCGACGGGGATCACGGGGCTTTGTCGACGTCTCTTTTCACGAACCGTGCTCCTGAAACATTGACAGGAAAACCACGTGCGTCAGTGATCCACCAAGTGTTGGGTTTTTCCAGGCAGTCTTCCAGAAGCATCGCAAACTCGTCGATATGCTCGGAGTAAGCTCCTAGCGGGTGGCCTCTCCTTCCACGATATCATTTCGAAGTCCGCAGTTGTATTTCTCTCAAATCCACGAAGGCCTTCCAGTCTTGGCTTGTCTCAAGAAGTCCTGTACGACTCCATTCAAAGACTATACATAGCATTCTCTGAACTCGGTCGAGCGGAGACAAGGGCGCTATCACGATGGCCGAGTGGCCCTGGATCATTCGCGGCCGAGTGGCCGCCTACTACAGCATCCAGTGATATTTTCTGTTAGTTCCTCCAGCCGGGTCCACCGTACGTCTATGTAAGTGCCCATATACTTTGTATAGAATTGAACATGATCTTGCTATTTGCTCATATTTCCCGTTATCATAAGTGACTAAAAATCCAACCTGGAAAACAGCGACTAATGTATATTCCACGCAACATCTATAGGAGGAGTCTACATTCTATCTCTTAGATGGCGGACACTGGGGCTGTGGGGGTAACTAACAGAGAATACCCCTGGATACTGCATCTGCGGGGCCATGCCGCGCAGGGGAGAAGAGATCGACATCTGAAACTAGCGGACCCCTGGGCCACCCGTTGGCTGATAGGTCCGCCATCGTGACGGCGGCTTGGCATTATCTCGCGCATAAAACTTGGAGATCTAGAAGGGAACTCGACCGATAAGTCTTTGCGTATCCCGTAATCTGTGCGAGATCCAATAATAACCTCATTGCACATTACCGTGCTTAATCGCCCCTCGGAACCCTGCAGAACACGGTACCCCCACCAAGTCCCCCAACGCTCGGCCAGGCGGCAGTACGTCAGAACACACAAGGCATCACTAATGTGGTTACACGGCAGGATTACGTACGGCATCCGTGCTCGGTTTACCATTCGGGGTTATTGACTATAACGTCGAGCATAAGTGTTCAACTGGCTAGCCAACTAGGTATCCCCCCCTATGTGACCACCGTGAGCCAGGTGCCCCCGAACACCGGTTGAGGTATCGAAGCCAGTCTCCTCCGAGCTGGCCGAGTCTTTCCCGATGCCCTGTGGAATTAAGTTGTTCTATATATGTGTACAACCTCGGCTGTCGGGATATCCATGGGCGGATCAATCTAGGCGGACATGATCGCAGATATTATGGTCTAAGGCTAACCTTTATGCCCCTTAGTTTCGTCGCTCTCGATGACTGGTGCCCCGTGACCGGCCCACGGCCGACCGGCTACATCTCCGCGCCTCGTTCTACACTTCCAACCCTGTACCCAGCTAGTTGTTGGTAATTCTCCGGGGAAACTCGTAAGTAGTCGATATGTACGAGTACGATCAGTGCTCTAGCCAGGACATCCAGTAGCCACATCTAAGCTGCCGAGGGTGGCGAAATCACGACAGATTTATTCCCTGCCTTGTATTTACTTTGCAGTGGCGGTATTGTATCTCCCAGGGTTGCTGGTTAGTTGTCTGGATTCATAGACTTATGACGATATATGCCGCTCCAGAACCACAAACTTCGGTCGGGTGAGCTCGGGATCTTGTATGAGCCGCATGCGAAATACGTAATATGGCTTGGCCTCCAGAGACACCATGTTCGAGTTCCCCGGAGACTAAACCGATGGGTCGTTGGTATCTAAAGGACGTCCATGTACTTGCCTGAACGGCATACGCTTAGTCGAGTTGTTAATAACGATGCGGATGGCGAAGCGGGGGTATGGCACCTGTGTCTTCAAAGACATGCTACTACTATATGGCAACTCAACCGGGAGAGGAGCTCCGGTTATAGCTAGAACTTCTGAGTGGTCTATAGGACTTCATCGTGCTCCGTTGTAAGCCCCGTATTGCCAGACAACGGATCCCCGGATAACCCCAGGTCCACCCCCAAAGCCAGTTGGCTACTATCTAACGAGCCGCCCCGTCGACCTCGTTGGATTTCAAATCTCCTCCCTCCCACCTACCATATTTGCCCCCAGAACGACTCCATTTGCTGCTCCACTGCTAACAGAGCTCATGGCAGCGTCAGCTTGCTTGAAGCCGCACTGTATTGAGGACAGTTGTGGCGGTGAGCCCCTATCTTCACGACGGGTGTAGTAACGGTATTCGACAAGGTCTGGTAGGCCTGGCCCGAGAGATGGTGTTGTTCCACAGCATCTTGGAAGAGCTAAAGCGGCTTGCTCAGGACTTCTCCCATACCCGGACTTGCTATACATCCTTACGACCCCATGGTATATTTCCAAAATACCTCCATAGATGGACGGTTGTCATTATGACGCCGACTCGTACGTATACCGCATCTCCTCCCCTCAGGGCGGTCAGTTCCTCGATACCGCCGCCCCCATGATTACTCCACTGCCCGACCTGTATCGTCCAAACGCCGGCGTGCTACCTCTCCCCTTATGTGGGTTCAAAGCCTTCCCCAGGGCTCGCCCCTTGACCTTCCGGTTTGGAGTGAGTGAGCGGTCTATCTGCGTCACTCCTCTAGGTTGTTGCCCCATGGTACCTAGGATCGAAGTTCGCCACTCCGTCCCTCTCTCTCTCTCTCTCTCTCTACCGAATTTCTTTATTCCCGACTCATACCTGACAGTTAAGGCCAGTAGGCAATTAATGAGCGCGCACCCGGGGCCCACCCGTGGCGACTGTCCTGTCCTACCTACGCACGAAACCCGACGGGACATACTGCTGCTGCTGCTTAACAGCTAATGCTCTCTAGATAGGCGCCGCCCTGCCGGGGGGATGCGTCTCGTGCCGCCGCTTTTGCACCTCGTTTGCTTTGTTCCCGGGTTGACCGGAGCATTCCTAGTAGCGAGAGAGGGAGAGACAGAGAGAGAGAACTATGTAGATGCTCTCTACGCTGACATCGCCTTGGCGTGAAATATATAGGAGAGGAGAGGAGAAGTCCAAATAACGGCGCGGCCGGGTACTTCCTGGTCATAGCTTGTTTTGTTTGGCGCGGCTGGGTATATTTTCCCCCTCGGGTTTCCGGAGGGAGAAAGACTTTCAAAGTCGCTGATGGTCCTTTACAGAGAGACCTTGGACGGTTGTGTGTGTGTATGTGTGTGTTGGGACGCGATTCATTTCCCGCTCCTCGAGGGCGGTCATCGCAGAAGAGTGTGATAATAGCGTCCCTGAGTAGCCCTTGTGGAGCAGGTCTTGTCTGGCGCGCAATTATGACTCGTGCATAACGAGCGGGGGGCCAGCCGCCCATGAGTGAGCGATTCGTGCTCCTGGTTGGCGCAAGTATTTCTTCGTATTAAACCTAGTCTCTGCCGGTCTAAGATTCACTGCCATGGTTGGCTGTGAAGGCTCAGCTGTCGAGACATCTAAGCAGTGAATTCTATTGTTGGTCAAGTAAGCACGAGGTCGCTTCTTTCATGTGGCTTGTAGGATTGATTGTTTATATGCGCTGTTTATTGGACCTCTAAATAATAAGAAAAGGATAGATGTTTGGAGGAGATTGCGTGGTGGTTAATTAGGTCTGTACATGCGATTCACGTGGAACTAAGTATAACCCCCTTTTTCAGTCCTGCAGCATGCTCTGACTCTGCCCTCATAGACAGTAAACGAGGATCATCTCTATCTCAAAACGTACACATGCTCCAATACCTATCTGTTCGTTTGGATTTCGTTAGTACAGTATGTATGTCATGACTAATTTCATAGTAGGCAGAGACGGTGAGTGGCCCATCTCCCAGCACCCATGGCTAAGGTAGTGCTATGATCGGTGTCCTTGTTTATGTGACCCTAGTTAGTCATGATTCGAGAAATCTACACGCCATCTACATGCTCTACATATATGTTAATCATGGAGTCCTTCCTGACGCCATCGCCGACTTCAGCTATATTCCTCCATCATACCTTAAACGGTGATATACTTCCCCGTACCTGATCGAGAGGACGATGTCCGGTGTAGGCAACACAACAGTCTCGTGAGGACAGTTCAACAAGTGACCGCGAAATTCCCTGGCAGGACGCATGAGCCGGAATCCAGGCTCTAATTAACATAGCGATCCCGGAGCCATGCTATCTATCATCGACAAGCAACACCCGCAGCGGACAAAGAAGACTCGGAGTATCAACCAAGGAGTGGCAATATTCTGGCCTGGAGAATATGTGAGGGTTCTGGCATCGTAAAAGTGGCCGTTCTGGCCTCAAGCAAATATATGTATATATATATGTATGCGTGCTACCAAAGGCTAAGCACCAAAGGCCAGGCCGGGTTGGTAGCTACAGACAGCCCTCTGGCAGGAGCATCGACATGTCGCATACATAACGGCGGACCATAGTAGCCCCTCGGCCTCCCCCCTTGACCCGGCATAATGGGACCCAGGATATAAGAACTGGTTCTGTTTCCGTCTTGACGTATAGAAATAGGGGGATTGCCATCCGTGCCGGCCAAGATGCGGGTTTCGGGGTGCGGTTCTCCTCATGAGCGAGTCACCCCTTCCTTATCAATCCCCTAAGCCCCTTACCCCTGGCAGGTATATGCTTATATCAGCTCGATGAAAAGTCCGAACTGGCATATAGGCATGTATGACATGTTCACACCCCTGAGTTGGCCACGTTCGTTTCCAGGCTTGGACTGATGGGTGAGTAGAAGGCTGTGGAAACGTAACTGACTAAGGGGGAGCATAGAGGTAAGTAGGTAGTAGCGATGGCGCAATGGGGGCCTGCCCACCCTCCATGCTTCTGTTGGGTAGCTGCGTCGATAGACTCCTCCTGATGGGCTGGGCCGGCTACCCAGTTAGGTACGGCAATCGCTTCGCCCATCTGCCGCTCCGGTCCGGAGGTGTGTAACTTCGAGTATCTTATTATGTCAGAACGGACCGAGGGACGAATGTTCCATGGCCGCTCTGCTTCGCGTGAATAGAAGTAACGTCGTGGTTAGCCGAGTCATTCCGGCCCTTTCTATGAACCAACCCCAGCTGCTGGTCTTCTATGCAGCTGAGTGACCGAAACGCCTGAACGCCAAACGGATGGCATATCAATATGACAAGCTAGACAGCAATGCTGTTAGCTTAAACATGGCTGTCGCAAACACCTCCAATCCGTGCTGTGTAGAGCTGGAGGGTTTTCCTCTAGTATTATAAAGCCCGTCGGTGCTTCACGCAGTAATATGAGCCATAGACCGGTGTTTTATGCACAAATTTACAGAACAATATTACCATTAGCCACATAATGTGGTGAGAATAGCTATAGGACTGTGCGCACCGAATTGTACATGTCTCTCTCCCGAAGTTGGCGAGTGCTGCCCGTCGTCCCTTGTTCCTAACTCTCCGATCCCACCGCGTCGGAGACGATAGACTTCGTTAACGTGGCCGCCACCAGGGCATCTTCTTGATCAATGTTACACATCACCGCATTGCACAACGTCTTTGCTCCCAGCTCAAGTGGATGGGCAGCGTCGTAGCGAAAGTCAATGGCCAGGAAGGAAGGGAAGAACGCCGTTCCGATGCTCCGCAATGCGCCTGTGGGCGTGAAAAATTCCCAATCATTCAATCCAAGTTGGCCCTTCGCCATACTTAACAAGATAAACCCCGGCCCCTAGAATTGATACAGCGAATGATATCCCAGTTTGATGTAAGTGATGTTGCTTCGAGGTTGCTTATTGAGCCTTGGCGGATGTTTTCTTTGCGTCCACTTCCACGTGCTCTTGGGCCTTATTCCTCGATTTCTCGTATTTCAGGAACGTGTCTCCCTTCCACATAGTCCCCAGCAGAGAATCCCAGAAGGTAAAGAATGGCTGGGAGAAGTTCGTCTTGATACCCCAACTCTGGTGGTGGATATCGTGATAGGCCGCGTTGTTTCCCGAGACGTGCTGGATTGGGTCCCATGGTAGGGAGTATCCGCAATGGTCGTCGACTGTCTTGATCGTCGAGAGGATCCAGAATAGCGTGCCTTGTCGTTCTGTCATTCCGGCAACCTTATAAGCAAGTCCGGCACCAGCCGTATCGAGGAGGAAGCCTTCGAACGGATGGTTGTACAATGCTCCGTAGGCGTAGGGAACATAGAGTCGATGGTGCCTCGAGTGGAAGGTCACTAGAAATCCATTAGTCGCGACGTCCACAGACGAAAAGGGGGTATATCAAATCCACGTACTGTACATCCACTTGTTCATGTGCATAGCACGATGTAGGAAGTATTGCCAAGTATCTAAGAAGACGAAGGCTACCATGAACTGCATGGCGGGGATGATACCATGGTATATGATTCTGGCGACTAGGAGTTCCCAGGGCGCGAAGGCCGGCACGGCGCTTCCGCCGGGACCGGCGAGGCGGGTAGTGAGGAAAGGATAGTGGCCACCGGCCAAGGCGCCAGCAATCAATGGATGGGACACGGACATATTCTTCGAGATGGTAGCGGCATTGAGTCCGAACAGACCGAGGATGGCGGGTAGTGCTCTTTGGCCCAATCGAATCCTCGTGGCCCAGACGGCTACATCATAGTCCTCCTTGCCTATCGCTTGTGGGGGGTCGACGACGCCGAGGAAGAAGGACATGCCGGCCTGGATGACCTGCTGTAAAATGACGTCGCGGAAAACTTCATAGCGCGTGGCACGGTTGCGCTGGGCGATTTCGGCGGGGGTATGTAGGCGGTACTGCGGCCAGATGTCGTAGACGTCGACGATGTGGAAGAATACTGACACGACCCAGTAGGCGACTATGGGCGCAAAGATGGACAGGATGGAGTCGGATAGCCATGGTATCAGATTAGGGCGCTCAACCAGCGTATAAGACGGCAAAGGTGGAAGGTCGGTAGAAGCAATTGTTGAACTCGTGAGGTTATTCGTCATGGCTGATCGAATGGCGGCCGCCATGCAGAGAAGGGCCGATCAGATGGCACGCAGGGAAGACTTGAATGAGAGGGATAGACAGACGACTCTTATCCCGCCAGTTTGAGAGGAAGTCGTATACCAGAGTCGTAGGCGTAAACGATTATTTAAGCAGGGCGTGCACGTCGGTTGCGAATGAACATACGAGATATGTTTATTGGTGAGGCTGCCTAGAGGTAGGGGCGGAGGTCCGGAAATGAGGGATAAGTTAAAACCGTCTCGGTGGGAACCCGAGAGGTAGGTATTGTATTATTATGATTAGGTAGAGAGGTATTCTTTGTTCTCACAAATTCAACAGGGGCTAAGTAGAGAGAGCACGCCTACTCGCCTCTCAAAAGTTAATGGGAAGAAGAAGTTGCTAGCTGGAGGATCTACGACGTTAAGTTATTATTAGAGCTTATGTAGGTCGGAGGCCGAGTAGCCGGGCTAGCGAACGATGGAAAATGGTGACAGGTGCGATCATCATATGTTTTTTTTTCGTTCTTCTTGACCATACTCTGTTCGTAAATAAGCCCATGCGCAGACAGCTGCCCTAGGTAGGTACATATTGATAGCGCTTTGCATGGAAAGGCTACATCATACCGTAGGTGGAACTAGCGTACCAGGTAGATGGGACGCGGAATTTACATGAATGGCATCCTATTTTTCCTTTATATCTCCGAGTTTACCCGTCCATCTTACTAATGTTTTGAAGTGTAGGTATGAATCAATGCATATGATCCTTTGGAATCCATGTATCGCCGATATGCGGTTTCATCTGAATTTCCACCTCTGCCCATGGCGAATGATAGGTAAGTAAGTACCTGCGCAACCCACTGTCGTGCTACTTGGTAATTAAGCCAGGTACGAACGCATATACCGGCCAATGTGTGCCCTTCAATTGATAGAGCGTATGGTGCGTATATGCATGAGGTCCGCCAATCATGCGTGTAATAGTAAAGGATGGGTAATGAAGAAGCACTTCAAGTGTGTCTACTGTAGGATGGCGGAAGCTACATGTGGTGCTACATGCGGGTGCCTGCTAGATACAGTATCTAGAGTACACCCGATAGCATGATTAGAGCTGACGATAAAAGAGGAGTTGCTCGTAGTGGGTATTCGCACATCTCGAGGTCATTGACTAAAGCCCAACTGGGGGACACCTGCCAGCCATCTGCCTCAACGCCCTAGGTTTTCGATGGGTCCGTGTTTCGAATAGGTCTAGTTCGGTTCGCCCCGCCATTCCCCACCAAAATTTCTCCCAGACGTCCTGCCCGCTCATTGGAGGGTTTCGCCCACGATGTATCGAAGTCACTCATAGATTCTGCTGCCCCTCACTGTCCCTCTTCTCGCCTTCCATTTCAACCAACTTAAAGGTAGATTTTCTTCGTCAACCCGCCAAAGGAATTCCTCAGCGTCCTTCATCTACTTCTCCTTGTCCATTTTACCGTTACTATTGTCTTTTGTTCCCCAATTTCCTCCCAGTTTAAGCCAAGATGATTATTTACAAGGTACGTCTTATAATCGAGACTTTCCGTTCTCTGTGTCCTGCCCTGGGCTAAATTTGCGACTATGTCTCTTTTCGATAACATTTTTCTGCTTCTTCCTTTCTCCTTCTTACACTTCTTGCTAGGACATCTGCTCGTCGCATGAGGACGAGCTCCTCTCCGACTCCTTCCCCATCAAGGAGGTCGACGGCGTCGCCTACGAGGCCGATTGCGCCATGATTGAGATCGGCGCTGTCAACGTCGATATCGGCGCCAACGCTTCCGCCGAGGAGGGCGAGGAGGCGCTTGACGACTCGGCCCAGAAGGTCAACAACATCATCCACACTTTCCAGCTCAAGCCCACCAGCTTCGACAAGAAGAGCTATGGCGTATACCTGAAGGGTGCGTGCGCCTCATGTCCCATCGGCCCAAGTCTCATGTTGTGTGTTCACATATATACCATTTGACTAACCCGTTTTACCCCCCGCACAGGCTACCTCAAGAACCTCTCGCAGAAGCTGAAGGAGAGGGGTGCCTCGGATGAGGAGATCAAGGATTTCCAGACCAAGGCCCAGGCCTTCTTCAAGAAGATCAGCGCCAACTTCAAGGACTACGAGTTCTACACCGGCCCGGAGATGGACCCTGATGGAATGTAAGGTCCCCCACTACTGCACTGCGCAATGTGTTTTGTGGGTCTCGACAGCTGACAAGCGCGAATACAGGGTTGTTCTCTTGAACTATCGGGAGGATGGTGTTACCCCCTACGTCACCCTCTGGAAGCATGGTTTGAGCTCGATGAAGGTGTAAGGGATGCAACCGGGAAACGATGCGACGATGCATATGGCTTGGGTTTACTCACGTTGCATTCGACCTTAGAACTCAGGCTTGTTGGACTAACGTATGAGTCCGCCTATGATGCTTTAGGCGCCCGGGCCTTAAAGGCTTATATGAAAAACGAACTTCTCTTTCGGTTACCCACATCCGTGTGATCGACGCCCCTCGTGACTTGCCTTCTGTCAATCTAATTAACTACGGAAACCGCGTATTTGGGGGTATCGTGGTAAAGGTCTGATGGGCTAGTCTCTCATCTAAAACTTGGGTCTTGTAGCCAAAGGTATAGGGGGTGGAGTTTCTTCCCCAGCCTTAGCATTATTACTAGACTCAGGCAAGGCGGGCTTCTTCTTGGACGGCGGCGGCGGAGGCGGTTTCTTCTTGGCGACACCGGCGACCATACCGGAAGCAAAGGTAGACATGGTAGCCGCCGACGGAGCAAAGGGAGCCGTAGTCGTAGACGAAGTCGTGTTTGGGTACGGACTCTGCGGTGACGATGAAGAAGACGAAGGCGACGCCGCTGCCGTCGAGGTGCCGAGGCGCGCGAAACGCGCCTGCAGCTCGCTCAGCTGCGGCTTCCCACCACTGTCCCCCCCGCTGTTCCCGCCATCATTGTTCCCCAGCGTCGACGAGAGCCTGGAATTAGCCGAAGACGCGAACCTAGGTAACGACGACGACGACGGCGATGGAGTACCATCACCGTCGCCGTCACCGACAGAAGCCGGCGCCTTGCCTGACGCTCCTCCTCCTCCCCCTATCCCCAGCGCCGGCACCGAGACACCCGCGGCGCTCAGCCGGTCCACGGCCCTCTGGTTCAGGTAGCTCGGCTGCTGCGTAGGCTGCTGCTGTGCCGCGCCGGCGCCGTCGGGGCCGGGGCCGGGGCCAGTGCTAGGGCTCGCGCCCCGCGGCGGCAGACGCGGCGGGAGCGTCGGAGGCGGTGTCCGTCCATCCGCGCGGCGCACGGGTGGCGGCGGCAGGTGCAACGTCTGCGGGCCGGTCGTGCCCTGTTGCTGGTGCTGGTGCTGGTGCTGATGATAGTCTCCTCCTGCCACCTGTGGTACGCCGGAAGCAGCAGGGGTAGTACTGGACGGCGGAGCCGGTGAGGTGGGAGAGGCCTGCGCCGACCCGCTGCCGCCGGTCCCTACGCGACTCGGAGGCGGGGCGAAGGATGACGGGTCCCGGAGGGGTTCTCGGGGCGTGGGCCGTGGGCGGTTTCCTATCGGTGTGGACGAGGATGAGGACTTGTCCCGGCTGACGAGGCCTTTCTGTTGTGGCCCCAGGCGCAGTCAGTACACGTGCGAGTAGGGATGTACAGGGATGGGGGGATATATGTATGTTAGGTAGACAGGCAGGTAGGTGGGAGCAGCGCATGCTAATCATAGTCGGTGTTGACTTACGACAGAGCCCCTGATGGAGGTGATGCCCGGGTCATTCTTGGGGTGCCAGCCGTTCTTCGCGAGGTCTTTCCAGTCCGGCATGATCTGTGTCTATCCACCTAGTACCTATAAGGGGTGTTTGTTTGATGATAGCCCATTGGTATGTATGTATATGATTACCGTTCATTTAAAAAAAGAGAAACGGATTGTAGGTAATGATGAGTTGGTATATGTCTATCCATTTCTTTTTCACATGACCTTCGTTAGGCTAAATCCTGTGTAGGTAGTTGCGGTCAGTCACAGTTGCTCTAGCCTCCAGTCGTCCCGGTATGTATTCATCCCACTATTCATTCCACTAGCCCCCACTATCCATTGGTTATCGCCTTGGCCTACGATCGCTGGCTTGAAATGACGTAACGCCAGTATGAGGTGCTCAGCCACAGCGCCTCAATCGAGACTTGCAGGGCGTTCAGGGCGCGTGTCGGGACTTCCAATGGGAAATTGGGAACCCTGAAACTTTCCCCCGTCGCTGCCCCCTTCCCCCTCCAAACCGAAACCAAATATTGACTTACGAAGTACATACATACAAACACTTAAAACGTCCATTCCCGAAGTCGCGTCGCGTTTCCCGTCGCATACTGAGGTGGCAGTGGTGGTCATTGCCGGCATTCGACAACAACAACGACGACATCAACTTACACGGAATAAGAAGATATAGTAGAATTATAATGAAATATAAGCCACCATGACGTCTTCAAATTCGGACACAGAGCTCCTGACAGAACACTTCGGTTATCCCTCAGTCGTACGTATATACCCGCCCACCTCATCTATCTTCTCTTCCCCTCCGCACTATTACACCCATGCGCATCCGTCCGTATGCATCAATGTATGTATTTAAGTATCTTAACTAACAAAATTTGGCCGACCCCCGCCTGGCTAGAGTCTCATCGACGACATCATCAACAGCGTCAACATCCTCGCCGAGCGCGCCCTCAACAGCGTCGAGCAGGGGCTCCTGAACGCGCCCCCCTCGGCGCTGGGCTTCAAGGCCAACAACAAGCAACGGCAGCCGCGGGATGCGGCGGCAGGAGAAGCGGCAGACCCGGCCGAGGCGGCCAAGGACGAGATCGAGGCCGGCACGCACCAGCTCGAGACGCTGCTCTGCGCGAGCATCGACCGCAACTTCGACAAGTTCGAGATCTACGTGCTGCGCAACATCCTGTGCGTGCGGCCCGCCGACGTGCGCGACTGGATCCGCCTGTCGCACTATGAGGGGCTCGACTTTTCCTCCCCTGCCGCTACCTCGGCGATCACCGGCACCACGTCTGCTGCTGCTGCTGCTGATGGTGACGCCACGGCGGCGGACAAGGACGAGGAGATGAAGGAGAACGGAGACGGGGAACGGATTGCGACAGCGAACCCCGACGCCCCGACCCTCGAGGGCATCAACAGGCTGCGCCGCAAGCTGCGCGAGAGCATGCGGCTGAACGCGCTGCTGACGGCCGAGCACGCACGGAACGAGCGCCTGCTCCGCGACCTGCGGCGTCTCGTCGGCGCCCCCGCCGACTCCAGGGTGAAGCGCGAGTCTACGTCTACCGCCGCCGCCAGACCCAGCATCGACGATCACAACAACAACAGCCTCCCCCAAGACAACGCCGCCGGTAGCAAGAAAAGCCCCTTCGCCTTCCTGCACCGCAAGGCCGACCTCGCCGCCGAGGCCGGGCCCGACGCGCCCCTCAGCACGACGACGGCCTTCACGCTGTCGCAGATGCAGGCGCTGCGCGCGCTCTCGACGTCCCTGCGCACCCTGGCGCCGGCCCTGGCGCCCGCGCCCGGCCGGGACTCGTCCCCGTCGTCGTCGTCGGCCGCGGATGCGGATGATGACGGCGGCGGGGACGGCGAGACCAAAAAGGACAGGAGGAAGAAGAGCTGGCGCCGCGAGCGCCTCGAGTACGTCGAGGGCGCCGCGCGCCGCCACCTCGAGAGCGTGCAGGGCCTCGAGCTCGGCAGGGGCGGCGAGGTCCGCGACGGCGAGTGGCAGGGCGGGGGCCGCTCGCTGGCGCGCGGCGAGGTCGAGGGGCTCGAGAGGATCGTCGCGCTCCTGGGCGACGGCGGCGCTGGGGACGCCGCGGTTGGGGAGGTGCAGGGGGCCGGTGGTGGAAAGACAGGTAGTGGTGGAGAGGGGGATGGAGGTGAAGAGGACGACGCTGGTGGGGATCGTATGGACGAGTCGTGATACATGGGATGTATACCCGATCTTGCCCGAGAGCCTGTACACTGTACATAGATACATACTTACTTAAACATACAGATGCTGGGGATGTCGGTTTAGTTTCCATCGTTCAGACGCGGTCTGGGGTCTCTGGAGTTTGCGGATGGAAGGCACCAGGGAAGGGTGGGATCGGCTCGGTTGCGTCATCTTTGATATTTCCATATAACACGATTTTCCTACTACATCCTATAGTACAGGGCGGGTGTCTATAAGTTGGGTTACCTCATCATACAAAGTCCGGAGTTCTGTACAAGTCTCTACCTACTTTCCATCATCCAACCAGCCTGCGGACTCAGGCTCTAATGCTGAGCACCGCCAGTTCCGGGCCCGCCGCCGCCGCCGCCGCCGTCCGCAGCGGGCCCCGGGCCCCGCTCAAACAACCGATGCCTCTCGGCTATGGCCCAGAACCCGTGCTGCCAGAAGCTGTCGTTGGCGTCGAGACCCGCCGCCCCGTTCTGCTCCTCGAAGTGCCTCTTGGTGTTGTCGACGAGACCCTTCGCCTCGTCCCGGAGCCGGTGCCGCAGCAGCACGCGCAGCAGCTCCACCTGCGTGCCCAGCGTCACGAGGTACCCCTCCTCGCTGAGGCGGTAGTAGAGGTCGAGGGCCGTGGCCGGCCGGTCCGCCAGCGCGTAGCCCTTGACGACGCGGTCGTAGAAGATGCGGTCCATCTCGGGGGCGCCTTTGGCGAAGTGGCGGCTCTTCTGTGCCCGTAGCAGCAGCTCGCCGACCGACGCAAGGTCCGGCGGCTGCCGCGAGAAGTAGTGCTCCACGAGCATCGTGTAGATGTGCGGGCTGAGCTCGTAGCCCTGCTCCCAGAGGTGCGTGAGCACCGCCTTGACCGCCTCCGTGGCCCGGTCCCCGCCCGACTGCAGCAGCAGGTAGATCATCTTGCCGTACGTGTGTAGGTTGGTCTCCAGGCCCACCGCCTCCATCTGCGAGAGCACGTGGGCCACGGTCTCCTTCTGGGCCTCTTTGAAGCTTGCCAACTCCGATTCCGACGCAGAACGGGACGGCGGTGTTATCCGTGCGAGAGTTGCGTCTAGCACGATGGTGAAGGTGGCGGCGTCAGCCTGTATCCCTCGCTTCTTCATCGTTGCGAAGAGCCGCTGGATATCCTGATGGCGTTCCTCGCGGATCATTGGTCGTAGGAGCGTGTTGAACGTGATAATGTCGGGCTCGAGCCCCTGACGGCCAGCCCAGTCTAGAAGCCTCTCCGCGGCCGGCATTCTCTTTTGTCGTATTAACCCTGCCAGTGCAGCGTTTACGGGCTCAATTGTAGGCCTCACGGCACGGCTCTCCGGGTCATTCCGCCCTCGTTTCCACAGCGCCGTCATTTCTTCCAGTGCCTTGAGCCCACCCTCGAGATCACCAGACTCGATAAGACCAGACACGAGCGTCGTCCAGACGGCCACATCGAGCTGCCCACCAGTTCTCACTAGCTTCGCCCAGATATTCCTGATGGCGTTTACATTGCGCGACTTCTTACACCCGTCAAGCATAGCGTTCCAAGTTTTCAATGTCGGGCTGAGCCCTATCTTTTTCAGCATATTCCATGCAGTCAACGCCTTCGCGGGCTGGTTCAAAGCCATATAGGTGTTGATGAAGGAATCGATGAGGTCGGCATTGTTCCGTAAGTGAAGGGCACGCTCTTCAGTAAGGTCTTTGTCAGAGCCCACGAACTCTTCCCACATTCGATCGATCTCGATCGAATTACGTGCAAGGTAGGCCTGGTTCAGGGTCCATGTATTTATTCCTTTCGGCCTCGTCAAGCCTGGAACTCTCCGATCGGCGAGCGACCCGTCTGCTACCTCAGGCCTGTGCCTCAACTGAGCTTGGATTCTAGGCCATTCGCCCATGACGTAGCCCTCCAGACTGGGAAACGTATTCGTGAAGAGATTTCTGAGTGCATCGTCCTGGATCTGCACATGACTGATCAGATAAGCAATGTTGAACATGAAACGCGCAGCACCGCGTCTCACGTGGTCGTTACTACGAAGAGGGTCCTGCAATAGTGCATACGTCGCGATCGATAAGGCGGCCACCGGTGCTCCTAGCTCGTTAGACGTGTATTGCGGGAAGACACTACTAAAAGCAGCGGTAAAGTTGTTGCTCTTGGAGAATCTAATTAACGAGCGCTTATCAAGGGTCGGGAACCAGAACCCATCAAGTATTTCGCTGGCATGTGATGCCTCTACTTGGGTGAACTTAGGTGAGGACAGAACCTTCCACGACTCAACCAGGTCAGCGAGCAGGGCTGCCCGAGTAGCGAGATGTGCCTCGTAGTCCTCGGTAGACGGATAATTCTCCGCCGACGTACTCATGCCCACGAGGGTCTTTACCAGTTCGCCTACTAGATCCGCCCAGTTCCGGGGTTTTAGCTGGCCGATGTCCGCGTAGACGGAAGAGATCTCGGCAACGGTAGGCAGCTTGGTGCTATCCATTGCGGCCTTCTTGGCTGCAACCACCTTCTGCACCAGCTCCGCCACGACCTTATAGAATACCTGGGGTATATAAGTGTCCGGCTTTCGAACGACCGGATAGATCTCGGTCTTCAGGAATGCGTATGCCGCCTCAACGGCGTCCTCCCGAATCATGTCATCCAGCCTCCCAATATCTTGCACGAGAGTTGCGATGGTAGCGGTCTTCGCATCCGCTTTGGATTCAGATCGTTGAGCAGGATTCAACTGTTGCTGCTCGGCGACGATCTGCCGAAACAGATCGTCAACCTTAGCAGACGACTTCTCCGGTGGCCTTCTCGGCCAACCGTTCCTGAAATCAGGCTTGGATGCCCTCGGTTCAGCATTCAAGTACCTCCGGATTCTAATGGTATCGTGCGCAGCGGCCACGGTTTCTGCCGGGGCAGCCTTGTTAGGGGAGTCTTCTGATGGTGCCGTCGCTGCTCCCCGAGTCGTGTCATGGCGACGCCCAGTACTGGTGGTGAAGCGAGCCTGTGCATGTCGTTGTTGCGCAGCAGGCCGCGGGGGGTCAGATGACGGGACCGACGTCGCGAGTCTGTGTCGACACAGCAGGCATACAGGCCTTGAGCCCTTCATTCCATCTAAGAGTCTCGCCGATCTCCAGAGTTGAAGGCGTGTATGACTGGACAACGATTTAGGAGGGATACTCATTAACCCTGACAAGTAGCTGTCGTAACTTCCAACTTTCGATAGATAAAATGTACTAGGTGCATGGATGCCTAGGTACCTCCATGGGGCTACCCTATTCCGGCTATGTCTTTTTTTTCCTAGGGACGCTTGACAGCTGTCAGCTTCCCAGTAATCCGCTAGCTCTGTAGGTATTCTAGCTAGGAGGCCCACTTAGTAATAACCTACCTTTGGATTAGGCGCTGCAAAAGAGCTGCAATTATTCGCATGTACCTGCGGTTGACCCATGTAAAAGCTACACCTAATTTGGGTGGCGTGGCTACTGGCGCGACCCACTGCTACCTCACAGTGTAATAAATATTTGCCTCATATCAAAGTACATCTCTAATTGCTGCACCAACCTAATATGCCTTATTTTGTATGTGTTTTGCAACATACTGGCATTGCACTAATACATTGTTTGCCCATTTAACATTACACAGAGCGAGACGTACCATAACAATGTATAGGGAAATTAAATTAAATTCCGTTAGCCCAATACATTCATTTACGCCTAGGCACCGCTTCTCGTTGGTTAACACAACAGGAACCATGGGCACCTTTTGCATACAAATCATGCGTAGTTGGCATGCAAGCCTCTAGGGCTGGAGGTTTTGAATCCGAAAATGGCATCCTATGCCAGATACGGTGCCTCAAAAAGTGCTTTTTTACGTGACTCCTACCTTATCAAAAGTGGTCGGGATAGTTAAGCCAGTGTTCACCTCGTACTTTGCTCGCGAAACGGTAATTCTACGCAAGGCTGAAGTTACAAGCTTCCAGAAATGGACCTCCGAAGGCTTATTATATACCATTATGACGACCTACCAGTGTGTTTTCCTATCTTATCAGCGGCGTGGCCTAAAACGAGCCTTGGATACGCACATCTTCTCCCGCCAATTTCCACGGCCGCAGTACTACATGCCATTGATCCGCAATAATCGTCAAGATGCCAACTGAAGCTGGTCACAGGCGTACGTGTTCTTCCCATCTCGCTCCGATCTACCAACTCTTACTGATTTTCTTTTCAGTCTACGTCAAGTTGGTACAACCGCGCGAGCCAGTCTTCACTGCCCACAACATCACAACCAGACACAAATATAATGATGCGGGATAATTATGGCTGACAGACACCACGAGCAGGGCCCGGCATCTCAGGTACAGGCGCAGCAGGCATACTACGCACCAAGAGAAGCCTGGTGAAGGTAGAGGGAGTGGATGACCCCCAGGCTGCCTGGTATGTATCATACCGCCCTGGTGACAGATTTTGTTGACATGTGTAGTTTCTATTTGGGGAAAAAAGTCGCCTTCATCCACAAGGCGCCAAAGCAGATCAGTATGTTAATGCCTCCCTTTCTTGCGTCACGCTCTTTCCTTGCATGACTTCGACTTACCTATCTGTACTAACTTTGCTCGTTTTACAGGAGGAACCCAGACGCGCGTAGTAGGCAATATACGGAATCGAATCGAGCTCTAAGCGCCAAGATACTAACCAATTTTATTTATAGATTTGGGGCAAGGTTGTTCGTGCCCATGGTATAGTCTCATGTAACCCGGGATTTAATTATTTACCGTTACTGATCATCTGGCTCTAGGCAATTCAGGCACAGTCCAGGCCCGTTTCTCCGTTCCCCTGCCGTCGAAGTCCTTCGTGGCTAGCCTCCGGGTTATGCTATTTCCCTCCACCATCTAAGAAAAGATGGGGTCTGTGATCAGCAGGGGCGATTCGACGGGCAATGCGACGGTGGGATACTTTGCAATGTAGCTAGGGATACCTATATTGATGAGGATATGGTCGGCTCGGCACCAAACAGATCGAGCAATCCCTCATTCCCAGAAGAAATAATGCCTACTCGTATAGTACATCTTTGTACCGTTGGCGAAGCGAGAGAATTGCCCGTGTCATCCTTCATGTCCAGACACTTGTCAAATCTCTTTGGCTTCTGAACTCTTTACTATCATAGCGGTATCTTAGACACCATTCATTCTCCACAACCCCAGCGGCCTACCTTAGGTAGGCGCACAAGTATGATCAATACATGTAGGTACTGCCTGAAGGAACTTAGTTATCATACTTTTGTTGTGTTTGCTAGAGCTAGGTCGATTCCCAGGCATGTTGGTAATGACTATTGATCATCACCGCGCTATTTACGCCTTGATGCCCTCTAGACTCAGTTTACGAACGGCTTACGGTCGGTCCGTAAGGCATCTCGCCGCGTAGTGCTGCGGCTCCTATAGAGGTCCAGTCTTCGCTCACTGTCGATAGTGAAGTATCGGAAAGGTAATGCTCTTCATCCATCAAAACGCCCATCATACCGACCTTATAACCTTCTCCCTCTTTTCCATTTCCTCCAGCCTCATTCTCGTCCGTATCCCGGTATTCATTCTCGAACTCAGATTCATCCTCATCGTCCTCATCCATCGAATCCATGTGGTTAGTAAGCTGGCTTTGAGTCGCTTTGACAGTCCATGTTCTAGGTTCGTGAAGAACGCGAAGTACTTTTCCAAAACTACGTTCCCAGTTACATAGCGTAGCCAACTTTCTGGCATGGAATCCAGGTGCATGGCGCTTACATGATGCGCATCTCCATAAGAGTTGTGCACACAAAGCCCGCATTGGCACAGTGAATAGGAATTGAGTCAATCCATATTTCTTTGGTGTCGAGCAGTCTTTAGATTGTGTTGGCGTTAATATTTCGACCAGTGTGCCTTTTTAACGGTACCACAACTACAAATGTATGCTATAGGACGCTCGTCGTGTGGGAGGTGGGATTTATGATTATCGCGTAGCCGCGCTTGTACATCCGCAATCGTATTGTATGTGACGAACAATGGTATCTCCACTCTATGACAAGAGTTCTGAATGCTATAACATTGACCGAAACGCTGATCTGAAAGCTTTTCAGTTCATTGATCATGCCCTCAAGCCTAAGGGATGTCTTCTCGAAACTGATATGTTCATGTGTTTCCAGATGTGTTGGTAGGGTTTCATCGGAACTGTGTGGTAAAATAGTTCGACAGTGACAGGGGAAGAGATCGTTTGGGAACATAGAACGAGGTTGTCGGGCGCTGAAGTGTTTGTTGAACAAGATATTGGTACCCTGGGCCAATGTATCCTGATTCGTTAGTCTTCCACCACAACCGCATTCATAGGAGCCAGCTGTTTGAAATTTTACCCTTTGGGCTATGATTGACTGGATTTCTAAGGGTAATCGGGAGCCCCCGAGGCCGCCAGGTTGCCCCTTCCGACCATGCCGTCTCTGCCGGCCATCGAGTGGCTGAAGATCTTGGAAAAAAGTTTGGTCCACTGGTAATTGAAAGGACTGGGGCCTCTCAGCTAATGGCCAAACTGAACTAGGTCACGACTGGATGGCTCATCCTGGAGTGCAAGAAGAAGGCTGAGCGTTTTAAACAACTGGAGAGTGACCGACGGGGCATGGTGGTTGGTTCCGACGAGAGGACTCCCCAGGAAAATTGCTGAAAAGACCACATTGAGCTTCCATGTTGGAAATGTGGGCAGTGCTGACCTCCAAGCTGGGATCAGTGAAAGCTCGCAAGAGGATGGGTCTCCCAGGATACCTTCATGTCCGAATTAGCGAGTGATTTCTTCAAAATATGAAAATCACAACCACCGATATTCAATTGGATAAATTTGGTATCCTAGTCGCAATGTCTTTGAGACGTTCACCGACCTCCCGGATTGTCAATAGTGGCTTATGGACCGAATCTCTGAGCATACCCCAGATGAAAGTTTGCCAGCGATGATACCCGAGAGAGAGGCGTGCCCAAGAAATTGTAGATGGCAATTTCCGTCAGTCCAAAGGGGGCCAAATTCCATTCTACCATCCTCCAAATATCGATGCTCAGATAATACGGTAGACAGACGCATCAGAGTAGGAGAATGCACCCGGCATTCTCCTATTGGAACAAATCCCAATTTCGCATGAGCGTGCATGCTGCAGGAGTTAGTTATGCATAGAACATACGTCACCCTCAACACCCAGGATATGTCTGCTGCGCCAAAGGTTACAGAGGGTTTGAGTCCAAAAGTGAGCGTATTCCTGTATTATACCTTCTCTTACTTGTGATAGACGATACGTTATATCTGCCTCCATAACAAATCGAAGGTGCCGCCGCCATGGCCGGAAGCTGTAATACGCTTTACATATTTAGGCCTTATCTTCCGGCGAGCAGTGATATCTATTAGAGGACAATGACATCGTAATTATGCACGAAACCTCGGCAGGCATACACGCGACGCAGCCCATTCTGCAGGCCAGATGCTACGGGTAAGTCTCCAAGCTTGAAATAAAGCCCAGTAACAAAGAGCCAAGCTAGGGAAAGTCATTGCGCATATTGTGGAAAGGGAACGCTCCGAGTACTCCGCATTACCTGCCGCCCGAGATCCGTATCCAAGCCGTGTCAGAGCCGCAAGTGCGGGGGGATAGTAAGTTACGTGACCTCTTAAATGGGTTCTGCTGAAGCTTGGCACATGAAGCCGCAACGGCCAGATACCCGAAGCTTATCTGATTGTTATTGGATCATCTAACTAAAATGGCGGGGTGATTAAAAAGACGTGATGGCGGGGTGATTAAAAGACGTGATGGCGGGGTGATCCAAAAGACGTGATGGCGGGGTGATCCAAAAGACGTGATGGCGGTGTGTTGAGACTCATTCGTGGCCGAAACCAGGTTGTGCATGGCAACGTACCGAAATGCCTATATAACCATCCGCTCTAGTCCATTCTCTCCGACCACGAGTCTCAGTATCAATTATCAATCCAATCCTTTCTACGGCTCGAGATATCCCATCAGCTAGGCCCGCGCCATCAAGAAAAGTTAAAACACCTAATTCTCGCGACGGACAAGTTCCGGTTCACCATGGCAGGTAAGTCTTTCACATTTACCGCGCACCCCACCATTGCGTGATCTACCCGCGCCGGCCCGCTAATGCTCGCTTCTCATTTCCCTCTTAATTCCTGCCAATCTTCCAAAGGCACTGAATGCTGACTCGCTCTGTTAAACTAGCCTCGGCCTACGTCGGTAACACTAAATTTTGTACTACCCTTGCGCTACCAGAAACGTGGACCCCCTCGACTTGCTGGGCAACACCAACAATAGGGGTACTCCCCTCGGTCGCGGAATGCCCGGCATTACTGCCAGCCTGCCTTGGTTTTAAGATAACTGCGTTCCTCGTCCTGGTGGCCATTCTCTACGTCGCGAAAGCCAAGCTGAAGGATGCGTTTACCCTCGTAAACGTCTTCGTATCCATGGATCCTGCCTTCCCCTACTTCCTGGTCTTAGCCAATCAAGGACACGCTGTGCCCTGGTCTCTTCGAACTGCCCAAGCCCACGCTGGAGACTACCACTGCGCCATGCAGAGCCGTTCTCACACCCAGCTCCGCGTCGGAACCGACGGATCCATTCCGCGGTGGAGGAAAGGCTCGACCGTCAAATACATCGTCCGCGCTGAAAGCTTCCCGACGTCCGATATGGCCACCTACACTGCCGGTAAACTAGCTGAGGCGATATCTATGTGGAAGGACAAGGGTGTGAGATTCCAGCAGGTGTACCCTACCTGCAAGGCCACCTTCCAGGTCATTTACCATGATATGGCGGCCGACAACAGCGCCAGTGTTTGCGCAGAGTCTTTTTTCCCGAATCAGCCTTTGGCTACGAAGCGCACTCTGATCGTGTACGGCCCGGCGTTGAATGAGGACAACAGGGGCTACCTGGCAAATATCCTTGCCCACGAAATTGGGCATATAATGGGCCTGCGCCACGAGTTCGCGGCAAAAAGAAACTCTGGGGAAACCGGGTCGGTGCTTTTGGGGAAGGAAAACGGCAGCTCAATCATGAACTACTTCGACCACCCAAGCAAGCTGCACGTCCAGAAGCAGGACCTCGACGACCTAAAGTCGTTCTACGAGTCTACTGAGAAGAAGCATGAGGAGCTAGTAATCCGCGAATTCGAACCGCCTTTGCTCTTTTACCGATGAAACCGAGGGACTTCGCCCACCCAGCCAACCGTGAGTCGGGGCTAGCGGTGTGGATCACGTCTCCCCCGCCTATTGTCACCATTTTGACCTTTCCTTTCGCCCAATGTTACTGGCCTAGCTGCAACATACAGTCGTCCACGGAGGACAAGTTGTTGACTCACCACTAGGACCACAATGCTCAAGCCGCAGCAAACGCTGATATGCCGGCGGAAGAGACCACGTGCTTTTGGCCTGGCTGTGGAGGGCGGCGGCAACCGCACGCCTTCAAGAGTAATGTCGGGACGAGGAATTTGTCGACACAACACATTAGCCAAGATCGGCGCAGAGGCGGTATAAAGGCTTAGTTCTTACGAGCACTCATCCATATGGCTGTGACTATCTTTAACCTTACTTTCGCCAACAACCTCTCATCCTATAACCATATTCTCAGGGGAAGATCTCTGGGATGGACCGTCCCGTACGGTAGTCCATTGTGAAGGGGACAGCCGCCTGCTGTCCCAGTTCAAAGCGTCGGCTCTGTCACGCTGCTGGCGAAGCACGCTACCGCCGCCGTATGTGGCATTGTCGTGGTTGGACAATACTTGCTGATCCCGGGGTTTGCATACGAATAAGTTGAGTGTCGGATACAGGGTGATAGGAGCAAGTAAATCAAGAAACTTGCAATTACACTCTTCCTCCTGTGCAGTGTGAACCCCGCAGTTTCAAGGTCATCATGAACCGCCAGTAAATCACTCTATGTCGAAGTTGGTGTCTCCGTCGCTTCCGCTCCCAGCGGACTCCCGCTGACTGACACATCCGTCTTTTCTTCCGGTTCGAGGCAACTCGTCATTCTCAGACGATTGTTTTTTGTCCCGAACCCAAGTTTACCCAGGTAAATCCTCGTCTCTAATTACCTATAAGCACATATGTTGAATGAGTGCAAAATTGTGACCATTGTAATATTTACTTTCCTGCTGGACCTTCACCACCAGCGATTTGCGGCCTTCTTCTCGGCACCTTCGATATCTTTCGCAGCCTGGACATTGCTGGCAGTGCATTAAGAGATGAAGGGACTATGACATCGTACAGGTTAATGGAGAATTAGATGTCATGTCAGACATGGGACCAGCCCCTCGGTACAAGATTGGACGGATGAAGCCCTGCGAACTTGCCCCTGTGCTTGTAATAGCTGCGCCTGTATTCTGAGCATGGCCACTCTTTCTTCAGCGTTTCGTACACCATGAAAGCAAACCAAAAACAATTTTCAACCGCGGCAGAGTATCTCGGCGCTGATTGGCTAAATCGAACCAACACATGGCGGAGTTCCGATAAAGGTAGCATTGGTTCAGCGAAGTCGAGGTGGCACAAATGATCTGATCCTGAGTAGCCAATCGCTTTCCAGCGAGTAATGGAGGATGAGCTGGCCAACAGCGGTATACCGCCTCGGACAGCGTCGCTGAAATACCCTCGTAGTAGTCTCTTAATCCACCACCCACTTAGTCTAGGGTGCTGTATCCACTTCCAACCAACAGTAACCCAATCCGTGTCATTCATACGCTCGACGAAAAGGTACGTTGGCTCCCTGGACGGCATGTTTCTTTGCTTGACCGTGAATCTGAGGAACTCGTGTTGGACAGAGGAGAAATGGAAGTTCTTCATATGTTCGAGCTTGGTGACGACCCAGTCAGAAAGCTCATCCTCGTGAGTGATGAGGGCATCATTCCATTCCGACAATGGTCCTGTAATCATCGAGTCATGACAGAGGCAAGAGAGAGGCTTGGTATGCCAGGGCAGTCTTGTCATCTTCCCTGCGGTTGGGCTGGCCTCTTTTCCGCTCGCCTCTTCTCCGCTCGTCTCTTCTCCGCTCGTCTCTTCTGCGTTGGTTTCTTCTGTAATCGAGAGTACTGCTTGTTTCTCGAATAGAAGAGCCATCACTTTCTGGCTAAGGCTCTGGGCCATCCCAACAACCGTCTCTTCGGAGATTGGGAAACTTATTCCTCGTTTCTTAAGTAGAAGTGCCATCACCTCGTCTCCTTTCCAACTATTCCCTATTGCTGCTTTGACCACCTCTTCTGTGATTGGAAGCATTCCCCCTCGTTTCTTAAGTAAAAGTGCCATCACCTTTTCTCCGTTGCCCCAATTCTCTGCTGCTGCTTTGACTACCTCTTCTGTAACTGGGAGGTTTTCCCCTAGTTTCTTAAAAAGAAGTGCCATCACTTCTTCTCCCTTCCAACTATTCCCTGCTGCTGCTTTGACAACACCTTCTGTGATTGGGACCTCTCCTCCTTGCTTCTTGAGTAAAAGCGCCATCACTTTTTCGCTAAAGAGCTTGGCAATCTCAATTACCACCTCTTCTGAGATTGGGAGCGTCGCTCCTCGTTTCTCGAGTAGAAGTATCATCACCTCTTCTCCATTTCCTCCATTCCTTGTCGTAACTTTAACCACCTCTTCTGTAACTGGGACATCTGCTCCTCGTTTCTCAAGTAGAAGTGCCATTACCTTTGCTCCATTTGCCCAATTCCCCGCCGCTGCTTTAGCCACCTCTTCTGTGATTGGGATCTCCGCTCCTCGTATCTCGAGTAGAAGTGCCATCACTTTATGATTAGAGCGTCTGGCAATTGTAATGACCACCTCTTCTGTGACAGGGACCTCTGCTCCTCGTTTCTCAAGTAGAAGTGCCATTATTTTATGGCTGAACCCGTTGGCAATCTCAATAATCGACTCCTCTGAAATTGGGAAGTCCACTCGTTTCTCAAGGAGAAGTGCCATTACCTTTTCTCCTTTCCCCCAATTCGTTACTGCCGCTTGAACCACCTCTTCTGTAATTGGGACATCTGCTCCTCGTTTCTCAAGGAGAAGTGACATTACTTTTTCTCCATTGCCCCAATTCCCGGCCGCTGCTCTAACCACCTCTTCTGTGATTGGGATCTTTGCTCCGCGTTTCTCGAGTAGAAGTGCCATCACCCCTCCTCCACTTTCACGGTTTCCTGCCGATGCTTCGACTACTTCTTTGGCAACCGCAAAGTCCTCTTTCCGCCCCCCATTCTTCGAACCTGACAGTCCTGAGTTTAGCAAGATTTCGCTTCTCCTTTGATCTCACTTACCATCCGACAAGTTTGCCATTTCCCGACTTTTGGTATCCTATCTGGATGTTGTTGCCGACCAACTTCTTGCTCAGCCTCGCGTAGAGTTTTATTCTCTGTCGGCAGTGTCGAAACTTTGCGTTACCGATTACTTATGAGATGATACTGCGTTGGACGGGTAAGAGGGAGACAGCCTATTGTTATGTCTGCAAAATAAAGACTTGCTAGGAGCAAGATCATAAGAAAACAGATGGGAGTAAATTCTTCGTAGGGTACAGAAAAGGTGTGCCCAAGTGAACAGGATGTAAGAATGCTGCTTACCAAGAGCCCGATAATACAAGCCACAGATCTTGGGTACTATGTGCATGACGCCTGGTCTATTGGTCTCGCATAGCCAACGACGCTGATCACCTCCCTAGTGGACGGATGGCACTGCACTGCCAAAGTTGATTGGCGTTGGTGAGTAAAACATCCTTGCGGGGTACGCCTTAGGGCCACAATAGGTTAGGTGAGTGGGGAGTACTTGACTAGGATATTTAACTACCCTACAACATCGTACCCATGACGTGGCCCACAGTGAGACCCTAGCACAAGCTAAAGATACAAAAGCATGTAGTAATAATTGTCGCTGGGATACATCGGACCGCGTTTCTTGGCGAAGGGGAAGAATGGTGGGCTTAAGCAGGCACTCGTAATGACTAGTCTTGTTTGCACGTCCATCTCTGGTTGGAATTGCCCCATAGGCAGAAGACGAGTACTTTCACTAGTAGGAAACGGTGACGGCAGCAAGGTTTCACACTAGTTGCTGCTGTCTGATTTCAGGGTGGCAAATGCTACCCCCGAGCGTGTGTTTAAGACAGCGTTTCTGCGCATCTCCTTGCAGTTTAGTCGTTTAGAGCGACATGCCCTCGTACCATTAGCAAATTTCTCCTAACAGATCTTGCGCGGGAAGAAACCATATGGAGAAAGCCAAGTTGTCACGCTTGAGCGAGTCCATGGGCCGGTGATTCCGGCGCGAATAGCATTGCGGGCCGGGCCGATCTCGCTTCGACAAAGCAGGCCACAGGGCGCGATATGCTTATTGGCCTTAAATCGTGATGACCACTCGACTAAATGGTGTCTTTCTGTACTAGTATCGAGGGGCATTTTAAAAGCTTCGTCCACGCTCCACCATCTTCAGAGCTAAGCCTAATTAAAAAGTATTGTACACCAAAATTCATATTTCGGCTTAACGTTAGACTTATTGAATTACAGGCAACTTTGACATTACCTCTGTATAAAAAGCAAAAGTCACATAATTTCATCCACGTATTACCCAGTTCTGGGCCCGGTTGTAATTGCTTTGTCAATGGGATCGGTGGCACACTGGTTTAGCACATGTTGGCAAATGTACCACGCAAAGGCTCGGATTGGCAGGCGGAGAACAAGGGCAAGGGCCTAAAGACGACGTCGGGTACCACTCCCGCACGGTATAGAGACTTTAATCGTACTACTCATCCGTCCCACAACATCACCGTAGGGCCTACTTCGCTGTTACGCGCTAGGTTTGGAAACCCGGTCGGCTGCTGGCTGCAAATCAGACCATATTGGGTTCGCTTCTTCCTCAGCTATGAAGCTGAGCCTTTTCATGAATAAATGGTTGAGACTAGTTCCTGGCTTGACTTGCCATACTTTTGCGCATTGGGCTTGTTGAGCAGCTGACGTGTTGGCGCAGGGCGTGGCTTCATAAGTCTTGGCTGCAAACATTTCCCCTGGATAGATAGCAATACCTTTTTTTACTGCGTCACGTCCGTACTCTTATATCAAGTTCTGGTGAAGGTAGTTGGGCGCTCAGTAGGAGAGCGGATGTCGCGACATGTGATCCGGAACGGAAGAACAAGGGGATTCTATTGGGTCGTGTGGATGCACAGGTGTGTTTGGTACTGGGCGAACTGGTGCCAGTATTCCGTTTTTCTAAACTGCAGAATTGGGAAACGAATTCGGACGGCGGGAGCCAGGAATTGAGAATACTTGGATTTAAAGACGCGACAAGAAACCAAACGGGCAGGCGGTGACGACCGCCGTGCAATGCAACCTGAGGATGTGCGGCTAGTGCGTGGAAAGCCGCCAAATACGGCAGCCTTCGCACGCGGACATTTTGTTTCCACCCTGATCTTCTGGAGACATCTTGAATTTCATTTGCGAATGGAAAGAAGGGAATAGTTTGATATGGTTTGAGTGAACCCATCCGCAAGAACCACATAGAAAATATAAATCGTTTTCCGCTTAAGGAAAACTATATTGCAATGCTTCTTAATCCCGAACTTGCGACCCCGACGGAGATGGACTTGAAGAGCAAGCCCAAGGAGAAGACTGAGGAGAGTGGGGCCCTGTTAAGAGAAATTGGAATCGTCAAAAATTCTCAGACCGAATGTGTCCCTGCAATGCCTTTCCAAGCTTTTACTGTCCGGATTCACCTCGCTTTGAGTAGCAGAAATACACGGAGAGGCTATGGCAGAATCCCACAAATGCTCCCATGATCGTGAACATCTCTGCAGTCTGCAGCATTGTGAGTACATAAATCCAAGCTCGCCGAGTGGAGGAACGAACCTTCAAGTCTTCAGAGTGCCAGTATCCATCTCGACGCGCCGCGTGCCATAAGAGAATGGACAGCCCGATTATGAACATATAAATGCCAAAACGAAGCATCATGACCGGTATCTGCCAAACGAATATCTGTATGCTGCGAGGACGAAGTTTGCCGGTTTCGTCCCTGTACCCGAGCATCGTCCTCAGACGTTCTAGGTCATCTCTCTGGCTACCAAAGCGATGAAGTACAACACTCTGCTGGGTAGCAGTCGCGATGCTCCCTATAATGAATATCAACCCGCCATACCAGCAAGCCAACGAATACCACAATGTCTCAGCAGCAGCGGGCCACGTGAAGGAGGTGCCGAAGAGGCTTGCTACCAATGCGCTCTAGTCAGATGGAAGCATTAGATCCAGACTTGTAGGAGAAGGTTCAGATCACGGCTTACCGTCAGGCTGACGAAAGAGAGTTCTTGGATCTTGCCATTTCGCCATTTTTCGGTAAGATCTTTCGATTCATCTTCTAATAAGGCTTCAATTGACTCCCGCATGGTAAACCACGGCGTACATATAGCTAGACCGACGTTCTGGAGTTGCTGCGATGCCTGCCAAGCGTTAGCATTCTGATACTAATTCCACTCGGTCGGGCTGTCATACCATCTTCTAGAGCGTCTCAATGTCCCTTTCAAGTGCAGTGATCTGTACCCTAGTCCTACATAGACCAATCAAAGAAATGTATGGGTGCAGGGAGAACTACCATACTTAAGGACGAGATCAGCTGAACGATACCGGTTACGTGAGATGCCTGGTTTTAAGCTGTTTTTAACTGCTTGAAGCGTAACTGAAAGCATCTTATGCAGCTGAGTGATCTATGCCCCTTACCACACCTCCACGGAACAACCGAAGGAGTAGTAATTACACGTGTTCAGTGATTGCAGCCCCAAGCCAATAGATGGGCGTAAGATCTAGAGTGCCCAAAAATGTGAGGCCCCCACTCTACGGCGGGACTCTATCAGATCTCATAATGGGGAACATTCGTATAAAGGTTGTTGATGTGATGTGGCTTGCCATTTGATCGCCTGGCCCAACTTCAGCGACAGCCTCACACAAGGCGCGAAGAGTCTTCCTCCCCAGTCTAGTGCACTGTGCGCATCTCTCTGCCTTCCCCGGCAAGTGCCTTAGGCCTAGGCGCTCTTGTGCCCGCATACCATTTGCACTTCGCCCAGAGCACCATGCAACTTGCACTGTCCAAGTAGCACTGCGGGCTCTCGGTAGGGCCAGTCGTATTCTGCAGATATGGAAGTTGCGAAGAGAAGGACTCCTGGTCGATCAGCTCTGCAGCAACTACCCCGAGTAGGCAGGCTTTGGGATTCGAAGCTTTAGATAGAAAAGACTAGAAAAGCGACCTGGCGAAAATGGAGGGATTTGGTTTAGGTGGTGGCTGGGTTCAATTTTCAATGCAATATTAAAGCCTATTTTATGGAGGGTTCGCAGATGTTCTTCTTGGCATTAGTTGCCGAGGGTGGTTGGTGCCTGAGAATAGGATTTTCTACCAATTCTTTCGGTAGCTGCCATTTTCAGCTCCCGATAGGAGAAAATCACCAAGAGTGGTTCCAGTTGGTTCAGTAAGCGCTATGGCGCTGCTAGCATCTATTTGGCGCAGACCCCTGAACCCTGTCAAGGTGGCTGACGAAAATATTGTCATACTTCCAAAATACTCCAGATTCAAATAACAATCACTCACCCAAAAAAGCAAGTGAAAACTAACTAAACATATTGCCATAATATCCGAAGTCTCTAGATTCCATTTCTTTTTTCTTTTTGTTCAAAGTGAGTAGTTACGGCTAGTTATCTATAGAAGTGAAGATTAAATCGTTAGAGTATAACAATTTCTATGTCAACCACCTTGCCGGTGACCTGGTAGTGCAACGTGGCGGGTTTTGTTATTTCGGTTCGCCAGATTCTCGAGCTTCCATAGTACAAGCTGGGAACCAGCCTGTAGTACCCCAATACTTACCTCAGCTAGCTTAGGCCTCCCTAGTTCGTTCTCCAATTTCTTCAAAGTTACTCAAGTACTGTCAGCTAGCCAGGGTGCTAAAGCACCCTAGCTACGCTCTGATCGGAAGATAATTGTTCCGTTGCTAGGCTACACAAAAGCTGTACGCGTACTAAGAAGCTGCATAATTAGCTGAATACAACAACGCAACTGATATTTTTTATATCTGACAATTAAAAGTCTTATTCGTTTAATTCAAGCAATTATTAATTGATTAGCTGTTATTGAGACGATATAGGCTGTATATTAGTAGCAATTATCTTTATATACTTTAATAATAACAATAATAACTGTATTATCTATTTTTTTTGTTATTTATAAAAAATCTAAGGATTAGGACCGCTTTAAAGGCAAATTTTAATTTAAAACGTACGCGCTTAATATATAGGACTTTATTAATTTTGATTAATTATTTCCGTAGCTTGTTAAATTTATAGAACTCGATATAACCTTTTATCCGAAAAGACGAATTCGTTATATAACGCGGATTAATACTTTATTTTTTCTTTATTTTTAAAAAAAACTACCGAAAAGATTAATTTTATACAAGGTAAAATAAAGGTTTAAGCCTGGAAAATAAGGCTGAGCCAATATACAGAAATTATTCCACGATAATTTTCCATAACAGATACTATACCTAATATTTTCAAACACGATAACTTTTTAAATAGTTTTTTACGGTTTGGATAGATTGCACACCTTAATCCCATGCTTTATTCCGATTTCGACTGGTGGTTGCCGATAAGCTGCGGCCCTAGTAAACCTTATACCCGTTAACCACGGTTCAGCAAGGTCCTTAACGGCCTTACAGAAAATAGCTTTATACGGTAAACCTTAAAAATAAACCTTAAAGATAAACCTTAAAAGCTTGCAAAAAGTTTTGCAAGCTTTCGCCAGTTTTACGACTATAAAATCCAACCTAGATCGTTTTTACGGCATTTTCTTAAGTTATTATTAATTAAAATGAGCCGAAATAATATAACATACCTAAATATAAAATATTTATTATCCGTAATAAAAAAGCTTTAATAAAAACCGTCTTATTTACGGTACGTTAATTTAAGAAAGCAACCGGATAGGCCAAGGCAATCGATGCCACTATCAATTTAGGAAATATTTCCTAACAAAATCGATTCCAACTTTTGATTTTCGGATACCGGTTAATACTCGATAACAAAAAGAATCCATTTTTCGAGCAGCTTATACGGAACAATCTCGAGTCGGCGGTGGTACTGCTGGCGAAACTGAAAGGGGATAATGATGACGAGTTCGAGAATTCCGAAATCCAGTTACTGGAACATTACACGTTAAAGGATTACGAGCGCTGGTTTGTTCGGCTGCTTAAGACTGCGAGGAGCTTCCAGAATTCCGAGAAGAATCGACGTCGATAGGAGCTGCGAGACGGAAAGGGGTAGTGAAGCTAGGAGTTGAGTAGCAATCTATCATTTTTCCAAGTGCATATACGGTTACGTCTCCTCGAGGGAGAAGATTAATTTTATAAGGTATTTAATAAATATTTTTTGAAATAACGATAAAAGGTAAATAAGTTTATAATTAGGACTTTACGACGTATACTTATAAAAACCGTAAATATAATACTTTCTAAAAGAATATTAACGACTTTACGAAATGGGTTTTGGAATTTATATTTCCAGCAATTAAAAAAATGAGTTTTTTTAAAGAAGAATTTAAACTTAATATAAGTAATTTTAGCGTTACAAGAAATACCATATATAGGTAATTTAATAATTAATTTAACCAACGTTTACATAATTTATTCTTTAATTTTTATTAATTTAAAGTGACGTTTTTAACGTTTAATTAAATCTTTTTATTAGCTTTTTTCATTTTTTAAGTTTTATTTTCCGATTATTTTGTATTAATTAATTACTTACATCTTATTTAATTAAGTTAATTTTTTAAAGAAAACAGTTTAAGCCGTTTTTATATCTTTATATATATTTTTTATTTAATAGTATAACTTAATGTATTTGCCGTATGTTATAATTTATAGTCGTTAATTACTAAGTTTTAAACGTAATATATATGTTAAGTTTAACGGAAATTCCGAAAATAACGGTTTAAAATCAAAAATGAGAACTTTAATTAGTTAAACCGTTTTAAGTTAAGGAAAAAGGATAATTAGATATAAAAATCATTCAAAAAATCGTTTAATAAAATACAATAATCGAAATTTAAAAGTTTTAGATATTTTAAACTCAATTATTTTATTTCTTTTAAAAAACCAAATATTTCACAATTTAGTAACTAATTCATTAATTAATTCTTTTTCGTATAAAGGCTTATTTTTAGAAAATAAATATTTTCTTAATTATATTTCAGAACCTTTTTTTATATTATGCTTTTTTAATTCTAAACCTAAATATTTTTGAAGTATTTCGGTAGATACAAATTCTTTTTAATTTTTAACCAATCCTATTGATTTAATTACTAGTTTTTTTCTTTATTATAATGAATTCCACGTAATAATATAGTATGCATATATAGACCATAATTTATATATATAAAACTTAAACGTATGTAATTTATCCAAACCGTAAAAAACTATTTAAGACATTATCGTATTCGAAAATATTAGGTATAATATTTGTCGTAAAAATTAATCGTAAAATAATTTCTATATATTAACTTAACTTTATTTTCCAAGCTTGACTTATATTTGGCTTGCATTAATCGTTATATCAGCGAACTTATAGTTTAATAAAGTCTTATCTATATTTATTATATACTTATAAACGAATTGTCGAATTTTAAAAAAGAAATTTTTTTAGCGTATTTTGTTTTCGAACTTTTAATATTAACGTTGTTGACGAATAGCTGTGTTACGTTAGATATTAAATTATTTAAAATCTCCCGATTACGTAATAAAAATAAGTTACAGAATTGGTGAACCTTATAGGCCTAGTGGTATATTTAAGAAATTTTAAAAATATCGAAAACGTTATATAATCTTTATTAACTGGAGCTAGCGTAACTTAATCGTAACCGGATAAAAGTTTATGAGGTTAATTAAGAAATATATAACAAAATTTAAAGAGAATTCGTCGTAATTTTCTGGCATCTACGTATTTCGTAACGTAATAGCGTTTATTTTTATCGTAAAGCTAATTAGCCGTACGTTATTATCCTTTTATAAGAAACCAGGCGTTTTTATATGCAGTATGAAATTATTCGAGTATTTCTTTTTAAACCCGTATTTGTAATATGTCGATTAGCTTTTTTATGCTAGCCGGTATTTTAATACTTTTTGCTTGCTAAGCTTTATGAGGAACTGTGTAAATTTTATAAGTAAATGTAATATATTCTTTAATTTTTCCGCATTTTTTCTAGTTTTAAATTAAGGTTGCTTTTTTTTGAAATAACATTTCTTTAAAAAAAGCTTTTTTAATGCAGATAAATTTATTACCAAAGTAATTAAAAATATTTATTTTTTCGATAAGTTAAAGTATTTCGAGATATGTCGAAAAATTTAGGAAATAAGGCTGCTAATAACGTCTCAGGTTTATTAGAACGTTTTCTTTTTTAATTAATAACTTTCTATACTTATTTAAATTTCTTAACTTTCCAATCCGGGTTTTCTGTAAAGACGGATTTATCGAGTAATATATTATTAATAAAAACAAACTTTTTTTATTTAAACTTATATATTATATTAATTTAAATGGTTTTTCTTTGTTAATATAATTACGTACTTCCTTTTAAAAACCGCTATATAGAACATATGTTAACTTGTCGTTAATAAACTATCCTAAAATAATATCGCCAGGTTTTAACTTGTTATTAATTGCGATCTAAATATTAGAGTAATTTTAATTAGGATAGGTATTATTAATCGAAAAAACGTAAGGATTCGTAACGTGCTTATTAATCTTTTTGTTTATAAGTTTATTTACGTTAATAAAACGGTTTAAGATTTTACCAGCTATTTTTTTTATTTTTTATTAATACGGATATTGCCCTTAACTCGTCTTACAGGTATTAATAAAATGATTATTTTTATAGAACCGAGTTTTAAAGTTATTTTTATAATTTTAAGGTTTATATTTAAGATTATTTTTAATTTGGCTATAAAATTTAATTTAAATATTAATAGTTACATAATATAGCTGTTATCAATAACAAATAACAGAATAGTAATTAATCGGCTAGCTAATTAAATAAGCGTCTTAATGATGCTTTTAAATTATGTTCTTTTTTTAAAATTAAAACGTATAAACGATATTCGTATTTGTTGCATAATTAATCTATATTTCTTAACGTAAAACGCGATAATAATGTTCGATTTTACCTTAATATCGATTACGTTATTAAATAATTTTTTGCTGTTTTTACGGCTAACTCTAACTGCGAGTCTAAATAACGGAATGATATATTCGGTTGGATTATAATATTATATAAATAAAACGTTGGGTTTTTTTAAACTTTTAACTTTATATTTAATATTTATTATTAGAATTTTGAAATTATTCTTTACTGCTAACAGCTTAAAGCTTCAAATTTCGACTTCGGTTATTTTAATTCTTTTTTGTTGCTATAACCGAGTAATTTAAAATTTTAGTAATTATGAAATTCTTAAAAACCTTACAAAAATTAAAGTAGATTTTAATTAATTTAAACTGAATAATTTTGAATTTTTCTTTAGTGTTTTTTTTAATTTTCTTTTTTAAAACGTAACGATTTGTTTATTAATTAGGCCGTTATAATTTAGCTTGTTGTTAATTTAAATACTAGTCTTTTTATTTATAAATAAAGAATTTTCATATATAATATTGTCGTTATTGATTTTAATCTTTTTGGTAATTTTATCGATTTTTTCCTTTTTGTTAGCATGCTTAGTTATTATAACGTTAATAAGGATATCGGGTTAATTAAAGTCGTCGATTTTTAAAGCACGAATTTCCTTTAAGTATCGGGCTTTTTTAATTTTAATAAGGTTATTTTATAATTAGTTACGTAAAAATACCTTTTTTATTAAGGATTTCTTAGTTATAGTTTATCTAACCAGATCTTTAGGTATATAGGCTAACAGATCTTTTATAGTTTTAATAATTTTTAATTAATTAGATTTATACTTTTATAATATTATAGGTATTTAATACATGGTTATTCGTAATACGTAAAAACATTTAAGTTAAACATTTTTATTTATTATTACTTTTTCAATATTTATTATATTGTTACCGTAATCCGTAACAAATAATATTTATTACCCGAGTTTATAATTAGTTTTTTTTTATTTTGTTTTATTTTTACCTATCCGGGGGAAGTTACATAAAAGATTGGTAATATTTATTAATAAAGTTAATAATTTTAACGATATTTATAGCGGATAAACTCGAAAGAAAACGAAAAGTTTACGCCTTTATTGTTAAATTTCTCGATAACTTTATTTTTTAACGAAAAACTGTAAAAACCTTATAGTTTATAAAAAAAGCAACTTACTTGGACGTTATACTTAATAACCTTTACAGTATAATAATTACTAAAGTATTATATATTACAAAAGTTCTCTTAACTTAGAAAAAGTTTAGCAAATCTTTGACGTATAATTTAAATTTGTTTATTAATATATTAAGATTCTTTGCGGGAATTTTAAGGAATTCGACGATTTCTTATAATAAAAGAAAATTCAGAAATCGTTAAATTTCCCAAAAAATTCGATAAAACTAATATTAATACCGTTAAAGGAAATAATATACCAGGACCTTTTAATTATAAAAAATACCTCGACTAGCTTAATTTTTAATTAGGAAAATATGTCGGTTTTTCCGTTAAAAAACCCCGGATTATCGGTTTTAAGCGTAAATTGAGATTTATGGCAAGGCCTAAGCCGAGATTTACGTTAAGCGAGCTAGAATATACGTTAAGGTACGAGCCAAAATATACGTTAAAATGCGAATTGGGATAAGTAAACCGATTTATCTGTTTTTGTAGATAAGAACGAAGGCATAATATAAACCTTAACCCATTTTTTTAAGGAAATAAAGGAATTTCGCGTTAATCAAAACGCGGTATTCGTTATGCGTAATTAGACGTTTATTAATAGTTTTATAAAGTTATATAAAATCCGTATAGCCGAAGTTAAATTATTTTAATTAAATGCCGAAAAAGTTAAATATAACAGATTAGTTATTTTTTATGACTAAAAGTAGGTATGTTATCGTAACGTATACTTATTCGCCAAGAAAATAAAAAAAATAAGTTAATATATTTAACCGTAAATTCGTTATTTTAAAAAAAAACCGGGATATTATTTCATAGTAACGCCTTAACTTAATAAGAACAGCAGCTTTTTAAAAGAGATAAGTAACGTTTTCGGTTAAATTTGACGACTTTTTTGGAAATAATAATAAAACAGTTTAAACTTAAGTTAAAAAAAGCTAAAAAATAGTTAATCTAGAATTGATATACCTTTAAAAATAAAATAAAAATAAGCCGGTTAAAGCTTATGTTATAGAACTGTTTAAGTATGCGAAATTATAAAGCGACTTAACCAACTTTTAATTACTTATATAGTTATATCAAAATCTATACCCGATACTTTAAATATTGTATTCCCGACCTGATAAGATAAATATTATAATTATATACTTAAATAAAATAGATAATAAGATTAAAGTTAAAGAAATTAAATTAAACGATATGCCAAAATCGAGTTTTGCATTATGGAATAATTTTTATAATAACATAGGAAATTAAAACGATATAGCTTATTGGACGAATAATAACTGCGATAAACGATAATTTTAATGTTAAAAATTCTTATGGTGCAGTTAAAAATTACCGGGATTCCGTTTTTTCAATTTAAATTTTCAGAGTTATTAAAAATAAAATTAATAATACGAGAAATTGCGTTTTTTTAATATCTCGAACGTAAAGAACGTTTAAATTATTAAGACCGCGGAAGTTTCCAACGCCGTTTTGGACGATATTGCAAATTTGTTTAGAAAATTCGACATTAGGACGGTATTTATACGTTTTTTAACGAAAAATTCGTATAAAAATACGAAAAAAACGCCGAAAATTATCAGTTTGCCTTATAAATTAATAGTTATATTTGCTTTAACAAAAGTAAAACTAAATTAAATCTTGATTACGAGGAAAACTAGTTATATATCGAAAAGAACGTCGTAAATAATACGTACTTCGTATATCCTAAAAAGCTTATTAAAAAGCTGACGGCAAAAGGTATAAAAAAACGGGTTATCTATGTTAAAAATACGGGACTCTGTACGGTATGGCCGAATTCTTTATCCGTTACTTATAAAAAAGTACCTAATTAAAAGAAAAGTTATATCCAAAATAATACGATTAACGGATTTTTCGAAACCTGCCTTAAAAGTTACCAGTATCGACGGAACCGTATATCTTATCCTAAACGACGGATAAATAATTAAGGTTAACCTAAATCCGGCCTTAAAAAGTTTTATGTAACGAAAGATTTCCTACTTAAAAGTAAATATTAAGGCCAATATCGACGTTATACCAATTAACGTCTGCATAAATACGGGAAAGTTCGTCGATCTTCGTTAACTAAAAATCGATATTTTTTTAAAGTTAACTTTATTTATATTAAAAATATTAACTTTAAAACCTTTATTAATATCCAAGTTAAATTTAACTTTTATATACGAAATCAAGTTAAAGATAAATAAATTAATAACTATTTCGTAATTAAAATTAACGTAATCGATGGTTCAAAACCAAAAATATAAAAAAAAACCGAATTCTTAATTTAATATAAAGTTAAGATTAATTTTATTAAAGGAAATTATATTTTCTACTTAGTTTTTAATATAGAAAAAAAAACTATTAAAACGGTAATTTTAAAGCCAGTACGACGAAAAGTTACAATAACCTACATAATAATAATCCTTATTATAATGAATTGGGACGGGGTGATTTAGCCCGGATTAGTGCAAAATCGCAAAGAGTGTTTTCGTATATGTGCTTAGTGGTAAGTTTAAACGCGGTTTGTATTTTATGGTATTGAAATTATGATGAAGTTTAATAATAGGGTTACGTTTAGCGAAAATGAACTTTTAGAAATATATGCGTAATATAGAATTATTAATTATCCGAGTTCCGGATTTAAATTCCGGTATATTGCCCCATTTTAATTTTCTCTTTTTACAATAAATGTCGTTTTCGAATTATCGTAAGAAATAATTAAAATTCAAAGTAATTTTAATACCGTAAAAAATATAATGTATTGATAACCCAGTAATTAATTTAATTAGCGTTTACGTAGTTTGTTTTCCAGTTTTCTTAACTCGGGATTTCGTTTTCGACGTTTAGTTAAATTTTTTCGTTGGTTTTTTTTCCCTTTTTTTTAAGTTTTATTTTCCGGCGTTTCCGTATTAATCGATTATTTATATTTTGTTTAACTAGGTTATTTTTAAAGAAAATACAGTTTAGGCCGTATTTTTGCATTTTTATATATATTTCTTATTTAGCGGTATAGTATAATATATTCGCTGTATATTATTGTGTATGTTCGTTAATTATTAAGTTTTAAACGCGGTATATATTCCAAGTTCGACGGGAATTTTAAAGGTGACGAGTCGGGTTTAAAGGTAGGAGTTTTAATTAATTAAAGTTGTTTAAATAGAAAAGAAAGTATTATTAGATATAAGGATAATTCGGGAGATCGTTTAATAAAATAAATAAATTAAGTTACGGGGGCTTTAAATATTTTAGATTCGGGTATTATATTTAATAATCCAGCAATTAATTAATCAATTTGTTTTTTTCCGTCTGGAAGTTTGTTATTAAAAGATGGGTATTTTTTAGGCCATATTCCGAGATTATGATTTATATTATCTTGCTTTGGTTTTAAACTTAAATATTCTTTAATTATTTCGGTAAGTACGAACTTTATTTGGTTTTTACCGAATTCCGTTTATTTAACTATCGAGTTTATTCCTTACTGTAATAAATTTCGTATAATAATGTAATATACGTATATAAGTTATAATTTATATATATAAGACTTAAATTAAAAAGGCATTTTAACGATCGCTTTACGGATAAATAAGTTATTAAGCCCGCTTTCCGTTTATACGCGGCTATATATTTAAAAAAGTAATCAGGTACGGTTTAAGTTAAGGAAAATATCAAACGTTAAAATAATCTGTATTTCCTTAATATGTAATATATTAACTTAATAACCTATTTTTCTTTTAATTAAGATTTTAACCTAAACGATGTTTTAAATATAATAAGGATTTTTTTGTTTGATTTTTTAGTAGTTTTACTAAGTATGGAAAATGGTTTATCTTTTAAAATTATTCGTCCGGTTTTTGGAATATATGTCAAGTTATGTTAAGGTAAGTAGGTAGTAATTATTAATATAAAACTGGTAATATAATTAAATTATAAATATTTTTGATTTTATATTATTATAAACGTCCGTTAAAACGGCGCCGTAACCGTATTATGTTAATAATTTCGGTTTTAACCAGACGGTAAGGTAACATTTCGTTACGGGCGTCGTTTATTAACATTATAAAGTATAATCGGTATAGTGTAAAGGAATAGAAAGGACTAGCCACTCCGCTACATAATCTAAAGATCAGCAGTTCCAACGCTAGGTGGCGTTGGAAGTCCTTGTCCGCGCTTAAGTAGGAAACGCCCCAGGGCCATTCCCTTACATATAGCTCGATCGAAACGGATTTAAAAAATAGCTTTTTTTATAAAACGGAATGTTAAATTATTGTTATGTATTTTAATTAAAAGGCAATTTATGTTTTCGTTATCCCAGGTACCGACGTTTACTTTTTGGTTAAGTTTTTTAAAATACGAAGTATTTAATTTCTTGGAACCTTTATTTTTATTTTGTATAATATATTTTTTAGATAATAACATAATAATTAATTTAGGATTAATTAAAACGAATAGAAATGTTTTAAACGGTACTTAATAATTTAAAATAGCCGTAATAAATATGGCTAATATATGGGATATATATTTAAATAAGTATAGATATATAAATATACTTAGATAAATGGTATTATAAATACGTTACTTTATAAGTTATATAGATATAAGAAAACGTTAAGAAATAATAGCAAATTATGTACTTAATTAATTAGGTATTTCCGATTGTAACAAACGAATTTTTAACCGTAAAACGTATAACGTATCACATAAGCGAATCGGATGCACAAGCGAGTCGGATGGTTTATAGCACCTTGCAACAACAAATCCAAATAACTTAACCATAACATATCAGATTAATTAAAATTAAACGTATTCTTTGTCGCAAACCGTATTTATAGCTCTGGAACAAATGCACGCATTATATTAAAGCTTATGGCGGACGTAATATTGTTTCTTAGTCCTTTTAACCCGTATGCAATCGATTCTTTCCTGGTGCATCCAAGTTAATATTACCCCCATTTCGATAGTATTTAAAAGCCGACCGACAAGAAAACGATTACCGACCAAATTCCAACCCATATACGCGAGCGCTTTTTGTCCGGCTTTAATACGTGGAAGATATTTGCAAAATACGTCGTATTGGAAGGCTGCAAAGCGCGTTGCAAGGCTGTGGGGCAAGGCTGTGGGGCAAGGCTGTAGGACTTGTTATAAGGCACGTTCCAGGGCGCGTCGTAGGGCGTATCGCGGTATCGTAGGACTTGTCGGAGCAACAATTCGATTTTGTACATCTTAAATTATTAAAACAAAGGCTTCCAATAAAGAATAACACTTATTATACGGGATAAACAAGTTTTTTGGTTAACAGAAAAGGTAGTAATTAAAAAATGTTATTAATAACTGCTAAAATGGTTATTGTAAGCAGGTTAGAAAAAAAAATAACGACATAACGTCCGTAATAATCTTTAATATAATGCGTACATTTGTTCCAGAACTGTAAATGCAGTTTGCGACAAAGAATACGTTTAATTTTAATCAATCTGATATATTGTGGTTAAGTTATTTGGATTTGTTGTTGCAAGGTGTTACAAACTATCCGACTCGCTTGTGCATCCGACTCGCTTGTGTGGTACGTTACGTTAAAGAAATTCCAAAAAATTTCATCTAAAGTTATTAAGAAAATGCAGTTGCTTGTTACGTTTTTTAATTAGTTATATATACGCTTCCTTTGCATCTACATATTCCAAAATCATTTTTTTCCTATAACTTTTCCATAACACATTTTTATTAACAAAACCTTTATTTCTTTATATCTATATATATTTTTACATTAATTATTTATTATAAGTTTTCGTTAATTATCAAAATTACGCAATTTCCATAATTATCGCGTAAATAGAAATCCCGAAAAACTAGTTACCTTAATAAAAAAATCTTTTTTTAAAAAATAAACAAAACCGAATAATATATAAGCAAGTTCCGGTAACGTAAATCCGATTGATTCTAAAGTGAAAAAAAAACAAACGTAAGTTTAAACGGATCGTTAGTTATCGTAATCGGGTTTTAACGGCGTCGAATAATAAAGTATTTTCTAAACCTTTTATGCGCCGATACGTTTAAGCTTTAACTTTTAATTAAAAATTAAAGCTTTTTTTTAACCCTTTAAATAAACGCAAACTTTAAAATCCGATATACCATTATTTTTAAATACAATCGATAACTCCTATATTTTAGTATCGATTCCTTAACAGCGATCCCCTTAATCCTATACCGATTAAAACTTTTATAATACCTAAATTAATATTTCTTAAACCTTATTTATTAATTAAACCCAAATAAAATCCGGCCGCTAGCGAGATTTAAGTACTATCAAATAAACAGTAAATAATTACCGATTTGTTTCGGTTATCTTAATATCGGATAACATAACATTTTTAGACGGTTTTTAAAAAATCTTTATTAACGATTTTAATAATTATAACGTTTCTTCGAATTACAAATCGAATCCCTAGGCTATTTATTAATATTGAGGCGTTACGGTTTCCTCGTATTATCCTTAATCGAAAAAAAAAAACTTAACAAAACTTTAAAACGATACGGCTTTAACATTCTACATTACTTTTAAATATCCCGAAATAAATATTTTAATTATTATAACTTAATTATAAGTTTGTTACTAATCGTTATTAAATATTTAAAAATATATTTATTAATATCGTAAACGGCATTACTTAAAGTCGATTTGTTCGATAACGAATTATTAACGCGGGTTTTTAACTAATTACCGATTTTTAATCCGATATAAAGATTAAGTTAACCGTACCGGGAAAATTCTAATTTCGATTAATTTACGTTAAGTTGCTTCGAAACGGTCTAACAGATTAACTTATAACTAAACTCGCCTGGGATTTTCGATATGCCTTTAAGTTATTTATTTAAATATTTGGTATTTTTAATATCGTACTTTATAAGCTATACGAAAAACGATTCGTATCTTTAAAACATTTTAATTAATGCGGTATATATTTATTTATTAAGTATCGGTTTTTTTAGGTTTCCATAAAAAATCTTATAATAATTACGTCGGGTTTATCGAAAGGCATAACTATATATTCCGGAATAACGCCTTTCGACAATTTAAAGCCAAATATATCCGATTACTATAAATCAAAAAGGATTTTCGCGAAAATATTTATTTAATAATTTAACATTTTTATTTCGAAAATTTTAAGTTTTAAATTATGGTTGCAAATCGCGTATCCGACCCCAAGTTCCAATTTAAGGTTTAAATAATACTATCTAATATTTAAGAATAAATCGTAATCATTTTATAAAATAATCGTAATCCGGGTTAAAAAAATAAAATACGTTTTCTAGTAACTTAATTCCTTACAATTAATCGCGTTAATTTTTCCTTTTACTTTAATCGAACCGTTTTTAAAATGTTGCTATTATTCATAACTAAGTAGCTTTCGAACCGACCGCTCGGTACTTGTACCTTAATATTAATTCTTACTAATTCCGAAATTTTAGGTTACCAGTTTTTTAATAACTCGATATTAACATTACTTAGGCTTTTAGCTATCGTACCGTCGGGTTAATCAGGTAACGGTTTCGTCTAATTATCTTTTTATAAATTAATCGGTTTTTAATATCTTTTTTTATTTTTTATAAATTGCTTTAATCGGTTAGCAGAAAAGCTTCTTTGCAATTACGTTCCATTAATCTTTTTTAATTAATAAATACTTAATTAATAGTTTTATTAATTATATACGGTCCTATTTATTGATACTTAAGCTTTATATCTTTGGATATATCTATATATTTTGGTATATCATATAGTAACACCAAATTATTTACTTTTAAAAGTTTAGTTTTTATCTTCTTCCGGTTTTTTAGTTAATACGTTTAGCAACTTTACGGCGTTATTTATTAATTATTTAGGCAGCTTTAATTACGTTTTTTACTTTTCGTTTTAATAATCGAATCCGTTATAAAATAATTTTTTTCGGAATATTTAGGTTTTATTTTATAATCCTTTAAGTTAAAAAAATTATTTCGATCGGTTATAAAGCCTTTTGCCTATATAGCAATTTATACAAACTAAATCCATAACTTTTAACAATGGTATTATCCGTAAAAACCATCTTGGGCAAAAGTTTAACCTATTTTTTATTAGTTTTATTTATCGCTTTTATTAAAACTTTAACGATCGATACATAGCTTTTTTCAATTAATTCTTGCCGCTAAGTAACGTATGCGGTTCCGACTTTTCGCTTAATATTTAACGCCGTATAGGTTTCGATAACCTTGCTTTTATTTTTTAAATTACTATTAATTTTAAGCTTAATCGAAATACCGTATCGGAAAAACATATATTCCTTTAAAAACTTCTTAATCGCTATTAACGTAACAAATCGCAGGGCCATAATTTCCAAATAATCCGATAATTCGCACCTCGCTTCGACCGTAACTTTATATCCATTAACGTCGGGCATAAATTATATATCAATTACCTAAATAATTATTAAGTCAAAGACCCGGTCAACGCACCACTCCCTCAACGCACCACTTTTCCCCATACAAAATCCACGGACCCCCTTATTTTTAACTTATTAACAAAAATAAATATTAAAAAACGACAACCAGTAATTATATTTACTGCATATAAATAAACCCATTTTTGATTTTTAAAAGAAAATACAATCGATAATATATTATAATAAAAAGAAAAAAGTAAATGAATAAAATAAGAATAAACGTATAAGTTAATATTTAAATACACCTTTATATAAAATAAATAATAAATTTAAAGTAAATGCAAATGGAAATGCGGCTAATACTTAATATAACCGCGTTTTAATTTATTCTATAAAGGTTTTATTTTCGAACTTATTTATTATAATATAAAATATAATATTATTTATATATTTTAAATATATTAATAGAATTATTTACTAAATAAACTATATTTAAAAAAAGATTATATATTTTCCGTATCAGCACTTTAAGATAAATTTAACTATATATTTTTTAAATTTATATTTTCTTAATTTAATAAGTAAGAATTACTTTAAAACATATATATATATCTTATAATATACGAAATATAAAAAATTAATAATGTCAAAATAAGCTTCAAGTAAATAAATATAAATACAAAAGATATTTTAAATTAAACTTCGTTTTAAGTAATATTAAGTCGTAATGGTTTTTAAGTTATATTATAACTATTTAAGAATTTATTTAATTATAAATATATTACATTTTTCGAAAAAATATAATATTTAAACCATAATAAAAAATATTATTATTTATCGTTTTATAAATTTCCGAATAAGATAATGTAATAAGGATAATATATATAAATAAGCTATATGTAAGCTTTAATATCATAAGTTTTAAAATATAAGTTATATTATATTTGCGTTAAAATTATAAATTAAATTTTTTGTAATAGTTAATATTTATATTATACGTATTTATTTCTTTAATTATATAATTTTTGTAATATTAAAATGTTATAATAATTTCAATAATCCGGAAATTTTATAAATCTATAATACTTTTATTTAAATTTTTAAAATAAAAAGGTTTTAATAATAAATAACTTGATAAAAAATATAGATATATATATAGTATATATTATACGTATTACTTTATATAATAATACGTTATAATAAAAAAATTTAACATTAGAAACATAATGTTTTAAACGTATTAATTTAAGTAAGATTAAAATATATATAATATATATCGTTTTTTATTATATAATACGTTTTATATAATTCGTATACAATTATTTTATATTTAATAAAAAAGGTTTAATATTACGTAATATAAACATAAAATAAACGGTAATTAAATCTTAATAAAGAGTTTATTACTGTATATATATAGTTTTTTTGATAATTATTTTTGATAATTTGTTATGTAATATATAACCTTTAGAGAAATGTGGGGCGTTGAGGGGGTGGTGCGTTGACCGGGTCTTTGACTTATGTCGATAAGTTATAAAAAGCTGTAACTTTCTTCGAAACGCCGATTAGCGGCTTTTTAACATTTAAAGCACGTAAATACCGCTTTTTAAATCTGCCTATACATACTTTTCCAGTAATAAAAAGTTATTATGCGTCGATAAATCGAATCTTTTCCTTTATAACTAAAATTTTCGTAATATTATCTAATTATTACATTACACTTTTGTTTTATGTTAACAACTTTTCGATTACTATAACGTTTGTCGGTTTTACGTTATAAAATGCCGTCTTAAACAAAATACTTTAAAGCTTTCATTTTAAAAGCAGTTTTTTTATGTATTATAATATTACGAAAACGATTAAGAAATTCGAAAGATATCAAAAACCTAACATATTTCTACAACTTTTTAAAGCAATTACTAATAAACAATCCTTATTTATTTCCCGATTCGAAAGTAATATAAGTTGTACCCGTTTTAATTAAGTTAAACTTAACAACATTTAGCTGGATATTAATAAAATTATCGACTTTTCCTTTTTATTAATCGTTTAACGCGTCGAAAGGCCCTGTTAGCTTTCTGGATAAATTATCCGTAACTAAATTTTTCTTGCCTGGGATATATTTAATTTCGAAATCGAACATTTTTATCTAAATAATCTATTTAATTAATAAAGTTTCCGGTAAAAAACTTAAAAAGTTATTAATCTGTATTACCAGTACTTTAACGTTAATTTCCAAAATAAATCGGATATCGTAAATATAATTTCGGAATTGCCTTAAAATCTTAAAAATCATTCGATATTCCAATTTGCCCGTATCGTAATTTAGCTTAGTACTTTTTTAAATACCATTTTTATAACGCGTAAAGTACTTAATGCTATTAATTAGTTGGCCTAAAATACCTTCATAACCTTTTCCGCTTGCGTTAGTTCTTATAATAATCTTTTTTACATTAAGACTATAATTTAAAGTAATTAAAATCGGGGCTATTATAAGGTTTTTCTTTAAGGTTTTTATTATCAGGTTTTAATTAAAGTTTTATTTAAAAGGTCGTTTTTTGCAAAGCAACCGGGTTAAAGGTTTAGCTTTAAAACATAATATATAATAAATATCCGGTAATAAACGGTAATACTTAAAAAAACTTTAATTTCCGTAATATTTTTATACGGCTTAATTTCCAAGATTTTGATTATTTTGGTATTATCAGGTCGACGACTATTCGATCCGCAAAAAAAACTAATTATAATAACGGTTTTTTAACATTATTAAAACTTTATTATATTAATCGTAACGCTAGCAAGCTTATAGTTTAATAAAGTTTTATTTATGTTTATTATATACTTATAAACGAATCGTCGAATTCCAAAGAAAATCTTTGCTTTATTATATTTAATTTTTGGTTTTTTAATATTAATATTATTAACGAATAACCGGGTTATATTAACTATTAAATTATTTAAAATCCTCCCGATTATACGATAAAAATAAATTACAAAATTAATAAATCCTATAAGTATAATGGTATACCTTAAAAGTTCCAAAGGTATCGAAAACGTCGTATAACTTTTATTAACCGGAACTAACGTAACCTAATCGTAACTAGAAAAGAAATTTAGTAGGTTAACTAAGAAACACATAGCAAAATTAATTAAGAACTCGTCGCAATTTTCTGGCATCTACGTATTTCGTAACGTAACAACATTTAACTTTGTGGTAAAATTAATTAGTTACAAGTTACCATTTTTTTTTACAAGAAATTAAGCATTTTTATACGCAATATAAAATTATTCAAATATTTTTTTCTAAATCCGTATTCGTAATACGATAATTAATTTGTTTTTCATATTAGCCGGTACTTTAATACCTTTGATTTATTAAGCTTTATAAGAAACTGTACGAATTTTGTAAACAAGTACGATACACTTTTTAATCTTTTCGTATTTTTTTTAATCATAAACTAAAGCTATTTGTTTTTCGAAATAACATTTCTTTAAAAAAAGCCTTTTTTACGCGGGTAAATTTGTTACCTATGTAATTAAAAAAAGCCGCGGCTTTCTTTTCGGTAAACCGGGTACCTTAAGGTATATCGGAAAATTTGGGAAATAAAGTTGCTAATAATATACCAAGTTCGTCGGGGTTTTTTTCCTTTTAATTAATAACTTTTTATATCCGCTTAAGTTTTTTGGCCTTTTAATTTAAGTTTTTTAAAGGGACAGATTTATCGGATAATACATCATTAATAAAAACAACTTTTTTTTACTTAGGTTTATATATAATATTAATTTAAACGGTTCGCTTTTTGTTAATATAATTACGCATTTCTTTTCAAAAAATATTATAAAAAGCATACGTTAGTTTTTCGTTAGTAAATTATTTTAAAATAGTATCGCCAGGCTTTAATTTATTTTTAATTACGTTTTAAATATTAAAGTAATCCTAATTAAAATAAATATTACTAATCGAAAAAACATAAAGATTCGTAACGAGCTTATGGGTTTTTTTGTTTGTAAACTTATTTGCGCCAATAAAACGACTTAAGATTTTACCGGCTGCTTTTTTTTTAGTTTTTTATCGGTATGGATATTACGATTAACTTTTCCTACAAGCACTAATAAAATAATAATCTTTATAAAGCCGAATTTTAAAGTTTTTTTCATAACTTTAAAATTCATATTTAAAGTTATTTTCGATTTAGCCATAAAATTTAATCCGAATATTAATGGTTGCGTAATATGGCTATTATCGACGACAAACAATAAAATAGTAATTAATCGGCCAGCAAGCCAAATAGGTACTTCGACGATACCTTCGAATCGTATCTGTTTTTAAAAATTAAAACCTATAAACGATATTCGTATTTGTCGCATAACTAATCCGTATTTTTTGATATAAAACGCGATAATAACGCTTAATTTTGCTTCAGTATCGATTATATTATTAATTAAGTTTTCGCTGCTTTTATAACTTATTTTAATAACGAATCTAAATAACGAAATAATATATTCGATCGGACTGTAATGCTATACGGATAAAATACTGGCTTTTTCCTGGCTTTTAGCCTTATACTTAATGTTTATTATCAAAATTCTAGAATTATTTCTTGTTATTACTAACAGTTTAACATTTCGAACTTCGGTTTCGGTTATTTTAATCGTTTTTTTGTTAATACGACCGAATACCTTCAAGGTTTTAATAATCATAAAATTCTTAAAAGCCTTATTAAAATCTCGGTAAATCTTAATTAATTCGAATTAAATAATTTTGAATTTTTTTCTAGCGTTCTTTTTAATTTTTCTTTTCCAGAACTGAACGACACGTTTATTAATTAAATTGCCGTAATTTAATTTGTTATCGGTTTAAATACCAGCTTTTATATTTATAAATAAAAAACTTTTATACATAATATCGTCGTTATTAATCTTAATTCTTTTAGTAATTTTATCGATTTTTTCTTTTTCGCCAGCATGCTTAATTATCATAACGTTAATAAATACATCGGGCTAATTAAAATCGTTAACCTTCAAAATACGGATTTCCTTTAAATATCGGGTTTTTTTTACCTTAATGAAATTATTTCATAATTAATTACGTAAAAGTACCTTTTTATAAAAAGGTATTTCGTTTTTTGTAACAAAATGGGCTATGTTAATTTCGGTAACGCGGCTTTAATTATTACTAACCTTTAGTTACTTTAAGACTTTTGTAAAATAAAGCGAATTTAAGGTATTCCTTTATGCGTTATTGGATTCGGTACCGGTTCCTTTATTGTCGGTATTTTCGAAAAGGCTCTGTTGGCGATTAAAGTATTACATTTTGTTTTTATATTATTTAGGAAAACTCGGAAAATTATGGATTTATTTAAACACCTTTTTCCAAATCGGTATTTACTTATTAATTACTTAGTATTTAAAAATTATCGGAAATTATATTATACCTAGTTTGGTACGATTATCGGGATTTCTAAAGTAAATAATTGTACCGTCGTCGTTAAAACAAATTAATCCAATATTTTCTATATTAAGAAATAACTTGCATTTATATATCGAATATCTAGATTTTAAGCAGAATTAACAAGTACCGGGGTTAAAATTATTTAATCGGCTTTTACGACTTCCATAACCGTTTTAACTATTACGGTAATTACCTTAATAATTACCTCGGTTTCGGTAATAGTTATTTCGTTTGAATTCGTTTAGCTGGAAACTTACTGCATTAATCGATAGGTCGGTATTATAATCGCGAGCTTACGGAAATTTTTAACTTAACGGAACATAATATTAAAAAGCCTTAACGGCCGCGTTTTTATATTTTATCTTTTTTTTTAAAAATCTTTAAGTTCTGGATTTGTTAAGCTTATATAATCTTTAACTTTTGTAACGTATTTGTAATTTCGGATATTTAATTAAGTTAACTTAATGCCGTATGTTTTAATCCAGGATTTTTTTATCGCGGCATTAAAGACGAGCAGCTTTCTTTAATGTAATTAATGTCGAAACGGATTTTTTTTTACTGTTTGCCTCGGTTTTTATGTCGTATTAGGCCTGCTTTATTAAAGGCTTAATTTTTAATTAATATGTAGGTATTATTATAAAATATCGCGTATAAGTTTTCGAATTTTATAAAGGAATTATTAAAAACTTTTTTTAAATAATTAGCGGAAAGTTCTTTTAACAAGTTTTTAATATATTTATTTTTAATAGCCGTTTTACTTTTTCGTTTAGTTTTTTCCAAGACGTCGCGGATTTTAATACCATGCTTTAAGTAATACTTATAAAGATAATTAAATATAAAACGTTAAATTTGCTTCGTTAAAATCCTTAGTTAATTTTTAATAGTTTTAATTTACTTAAAATTTTGCAACTTAAAAGTTTTTAAGATAATATCGATAGCGGTATCTTATTTAGTAATTCCGTCGATAACAGTTTTTACTCGATTTTTTATGCTAAAGCTATCTATCCAATAAGGTAATTCGGCGATTATTTTAATTTTTTTAAGCTTAAACTCTTTAAATAATCGGTAAACGTTTTTAATTTAATCGATAACTTTAATACTTAAAAAACGAAAATCCGGATAAGCTAACGAATCTGGAAAAACTATAAAAGGTATAATTTTGTTTATGATATTTATTAGGAAACCGTAATCCGTTTAATTAATAGGTTCGTATAATATAACATCTAGTATAAACTAAGTAAATCTAATAAATAATTCCGAAAAAACCTAAGCTGGGAAAATCTTTCGTTTTTTATATATTTTAATAATAATTCTAGGAATTTCTTAAATTTTGTTAAGTTTTAAAAGTTTAATCGGGTAACTTAAAAGTTTTATTTCGTTAACTTTACTTTTTTTATATCCATTAATTGGTATTAGATAGTAATATTTAACGTTAAACTGTAATTTTTCTTAAAAACAGGAAATTCAGATATTAATAACAAACTATATCATTTAATTTAAGTAATAATTTTTAAAAGTTTTAACGGTTTTTTAGCAAACTAACTAAAAACCGGTAGTTTAATATTATCATAATTTGAAGCCTTTTTCTTTATCGTTAAATACTTAAGTATAAAGTAAATAATTATACGTGTCAATTTTTTTAATTATAATCCTCGATTGCGGTATTACGAAAAGATAGGAAACTTTTTTTTTTACGGTCCAAATAAACCGATTTTTTCCGATTATTGCAATACCGTTTTTCCGGGCTGAATTGGGTTATTTTTAATCGAAAAACAAATATTTCCATCGTTAACTTAACCGCCTTAACGCTTAAGTTAATTACAAGCAATAGATCTTAAAAAAGATCATTTAACAATTTCTATACTAAATATTATCCGATTAATAAAAGGCAGGTTTAAATAATACTATAAAGTAATTTTATTGTATTTTTTTTATTACGTTAAAAAAAGTTTTCCTTATTTTATAATTTTCGCCTTATAACTAAAATACGTAATTTTATAGCTTTATTCCTTTTTCTGCTAATATTCGTAATTTGTTTTATATCGTTAATCTTATCGTCGTTTCACAATTCTAATTTCTTAAGTCCAAATAATTACGTTACTAGCAACGCGGTTTTGGCTTTTTTAACCCCTATTAATAATCGTTCGTTTCGTATCGTTATCTCGTAATTTTTCGTATAATAAAATTCGTTATTTAAATTACGTAATCGGTTTAAAACTAATTAATTAAGCCAAACTTTAAAACCGATACCTTCGTTTTTTGCTTATTTACCGTTGTACGGGTAAAGCTTTATCTTGTTATAAGGCATCGTATCGTTTTAACTTAATAATTTTTCTTTTAATCGATTATAAACAAAATCGGTAACGTTATCGTTTATATTCGGTTATTCGTAAGTTCGTAACTATTTCAAATCGCCATAATTACAATCGCTGTATTGTTAGCCTTTAATTAGGATTTTATCCCTTCCGTTTACCAATTCCAGAAACCGGAATTACCTCGGTAACTAATTAAAACCAGTTTTCTTACCGAAAACACCAAATAAATTAAAACGGAATAACTTAACCTTAATTAATACAAAATCGCAAAGAATATTTTCGTATATATGCTTAATAATAAGTTCAAACGTAGTCTGTATTTTATAATGTTGAAACTATAATAAAATCTAATAATAGGGTTACGCTTAACGAAAATAAACCTTTAGAAATACATGCGCAATATGGAGTTACTGATTATCCGAGCCCCGGATCTAAGTCTCGGCATACTTCACTATTTCAATAATAACATCTTTTATTAACGTTAATTACATTAACTTACTAAAGCTTATAAATAAGAAAAACCGTACAATATAACTTTTATATATAACAACAAGTTATTAAAATATATTTAACTTTACGATTAACAAGTTTAACCTTAAAAAGGTTATCTTATATAATACGAAAGCCTAACTTTTCGAAATTAAAAAAAAACAAAAAAATTAGTATTATTTATAATTACGTAAGTAACGAAGAAGCTTAATTAACGGATTGGCATAACATCGATCATTACTGGAAGCCCGGCTTAATTCGAAAGAAATAAGTTAATATAATAAAAGCGGCTTATTTTTATTATTAAAAAGGACGTTGTAAACGAAAATAAAATGAACGTTTAATTATTAATATTTATACTCTTTTATATAATATAACGAAATTTATAAACGTTCTAACCGTTAAATTTAAAAACAGGGTAATTATTACAAATAATAATCCTGTAATTAACAACAAATTATTTTAATTAATTAATAATTATGATATTTTCCGAGAACAAAATATAATTTTAATACCCGAAAAGTACCAAATACGTATCGATTTCGTTAACGGATAACAAAAATAACTAAAGCTAATTAAGGTGTACCTATTAAGGATTAAAAATCGCCAGGTTTTCGACGAAAAATACGATAATTTATACGCTAAAAAAAGTTTTTTCTAAACGAACTTACCTTTATAGTAATATTAGTTTTCGTCGTATAAAAACTACTAGACGTTAAACGCGAAAAAAGTCGCGTAATAATGAACTTAAAACTTTTAAACAAAATAACGGTTTTTAAGATATACTTTTTACCCGATTAAAATAATATTATGAACGATATAATTAATAAAGAATAATTTAATTTTTTCGATATGACAAACTTTTTTTTTAATTACCGATCCGTACGGAATACCGAAATCGAATAATAATTATTAATTCCTGAAAATTGGAAAAAATTTAACGTAATATTAATAAGGTTTAGTAATTTTTTTATTTTTACTTAACGATTTATAAATAGGTTATTTTTTGTACATAAACGCTTTATATGCGTTTATATTAACGATATTATTATATTTAACTTTAATATTAAAAATTATATAAAATACTTACGTATTACGAAGGTCGGGCGTAAAAATGTGCGTACATTGCCCCACTTCTTTACAGTGGGGATTTTTAGATACGTATCAGTATCCACTATAGGTAAAATCTAGCAGCTAGATAATTTTAACTTTTCAAATTACCTGTTTTAGCTATAAATCAGGGCTTTTTTAAAAGCAACTATAATTTTGATTATAAAATAAAATTATTTATTATACATACATCCATTTAAATAATTATTATTAACGAAAAATGCGTTGTTATATAAGCTTAAGTTTTAATACTTTATTTTAAAAAAGCTTTGTTTAAAAAGATTTAATAAGTTATAGGATATTTGCGTTCGGGTTTTAATATTTTGCGTTATAGCGTTATTTACTGTAAATAGGTTGAAAATGGCCTTATTCGGAAGGAACATGTAATTTCGGCATAACGGGTAGGCAGGTTACGGAAGGTAACGGATAAAAAGAAGGAGGAAGTGAAGGCGGCGGTAACGAAGAATAGTATTATAAGGTTATAATTATCAGCTTAAATCGTAATTAAAGTAAATGAACGCAAATCTAATAAAGAAAGGATTTTACGATATACCGTTTTAAGGATTTTTAAAGTTTTGGGTTTTCGATTTGTTAAGTGGATTATTAAATCCAGGTTAAATAATTAACAAATAGAGAAACGTTACCGTTTTTGCCTTAAAGTAAAGGATTAGTCCAACCCGTATTTTTATTTAATTGTTTAGAATAACGAAACGTTAGTATAGCTTAGTATATTAAAAGGAAGGCGTCGGATATAAAGGAACGTTAAGGATTGCTATTATTGTTACTGTACGTATATAAGGTAAAAAGGTAGGTAAAAGTTTATGTTTTGGGGGTGCTTTTTATATTTTCAAGTCGGACTTTGTTACGTTTGGCTTATAGAAACCGTGAAGATAATTAAGCGTTATGCCGAGATAATGAGAGAATATAACTTATTAATAAAACTTAAAGTTCGAAAGGAATAAAAATTAAAAATGGCGATAAAAAGGTTAAATTTCGCCCGTACGAAGGGAGGCCCGAAATTAAAATAGAAGTTTAAGTTTAAATATGGTAAATAGGAAAGATACGGGAAGAAAAGTAAAATCGATTAGATTAAATATCGTAAGAAAGTTTTAAAGCAACTGTATTTTTTATTTTTCGAATAGTTAAAAGCAAAATACCTTTACGTGCCATTCGTCGTTTAAGATGATAACGTTTTATTATACGTTTCGCGATAATGCCGGCAGGTTTAAAAGGAAGTTAAAATAGAAAAATTAGAATAATTTATTAACTTACTTAATTTTAACGTAACGTCCCATACCACCAAACGGGACACACCACCGAACGGGACACTTTTTGGTACCTTGCGACAAGAAAATCAAATAACTTAACTATAACATATCGAATCGTATCAAATTAATCGGATTCTTCGTCGTTAAACGTATCTACAGTTTTTTCATAAGTACGCGCATTATGTCCGGGCTTGCCGCAAACGCTACATTTCCGTTTTTTCGTTTCAACCCTTTTGTAACGATTACCTTCAGCCGTTATTAACTGCATTTTTCTATTACCTTTTTTTTTTCGGCTAAAAAAACTTATCTTTTTTATATAATAAGTATTCCTCCTTTTTAAAAACGTTTATTTTTGGTTTTTCGGCGTTTATTAAGAAAATAATTAATTTCGCGCAATTTGGCGGTTTTTTCTTTAAAAAGAACGTTTTCGTATAAAAATATCAAGTTATTTTTTGTTAAAAAATTAACCGATTTAACCATTTTTGTCGGCGAGCTCCCCTAGTAATTTCTAATTTTTCTTTGCAAGTATTGTTGCCGTTTTTTTGTTTTTTTTGGATATTTCGAGAGGTCTTCGACGGTAAGGAAAAAATGGAACCGGCGGAGGTAAACGGCGATACGGTCGGCGTAGATATAACTAAAGGTATTTCCAAATCGGAAAGAATATTATTAGGATCGAATAAAACAAATCCAGTTTTGGCAAAGCCGGATTTAATATTATCGAACGTCATAACAGCTTTAAACGCGTCGAAAAAACCGGCGAGAAAATCTTCCTTAACGATATAAGTATGGTAACGTCGTATTAAATTTTCGATATAAAACGTATAAGCGCGTTTTAAAACGGAAAAACAAAATATATTAAAAAGTTAAAACCGATAAAAAAATGGGAAAATATGCAAAGTATAATAATATCGTAATTCGCGCAATATTTTTCGAATTTTATCGAATAATAATTTTCGTAACCGTCGAAAATAAAAAGACGTTTCGTTTCTTTCATACGCGTTCGAATATATTTATCGAAATACTAAATCCATTTTAAACTTAATTTGTTTGTTATTTAATTATTATAATTAATTTCGATTTTCCAATCGGGTAATAATAAACTATCGCAATACCAGAATTTAAGGTAAGTTTTCCTTGCTAAAATAATAAATAACGGTATAACCTAACTTTGCGAATTAATAATTTATATAACTGTAACCCATTTCCGATTACTTTATTAAATTTATTTAAGTTTTCCACGTTTTTCGGCATTTATAATTACTATGCCACATATTATTAAAAACCTTATTAAAAACCTTATTTCGTCGAAATTATAAATATCCTTTTCGGCGATACCGTATTTTACGATTATAACCCGAACCAGCTCGAATTACTTGCGAAATACCTTTGGATTTTCGCATAATATTTTTTAATAATCGATTTTCTAATTTAAACGCGTTTAAAGCTTTTTTTGTTATCGAATAAATCTCGACGCCCAATTAATTCCGACGCGCTTTATAACGCGTTAGGCAAGTAATAAATTCGCCATATTTTCAATATATTAAAGCCGAATAGGAAACGTTCGCGTATCTAAGTTAAAAATTCGGTCGATAATCGATTTTTTTTCGGTTGCCGTTAATTTTCGCGAATTGGAAATAATATCAATTCGGGCGTATTTACCATTAAATTACGCTTTTAAGGTAAAATATAGGACGTCGTAAATAAAACTTAACTTTCTATAATTAAGTTTAAGGTTTCGTTTTTTGACTTAAACGGCTAGGTTTATTTTCGCGTTTTTTATAAAGCGTTCCATTTTGTGGTTATTGAAAAATAAGTAATTAAAATTAAATAGTTGGAATGTTAAAAAAAGTGTCCCGTTCGATGGTATGTCTCGTTCGGTGGTGTGGGACGTTAATCGAATTATTTTAAAGGTACTTAAAAAGAAATATTTTTTAATTCGAGGTTTTTAAAAAAAAAGTTAACGTTAAAAAAACAATAAATTAAAAACTGGAACCGTTTTGTTTTGTACCGTTTTTAACGTTTCGTTAATCGCTTTTGTAAAAATATTACGTAGGTGATTTATTTTAAGAAAGGAAATAGTTATAAGGAAAACACCTGGTTTTTTAACGGGATTAAAAAAAAGCCAAATAACGAATGGCTTTAATAGATGTATCGTAAAGCTGAAGAAGAAGTAAGGTTAAAAAATAAACGCGAACGGCAAAAAGAAACAGCAGGAGGAAATTACTTTTTTTTAAAAAAAAAGGACCCGATTGCAACAAAAATTAGCTGAAAAAACAGCAGCAAAATTAGCTGAAGAAGCAGCTTGGGAGGATATTGGCGATTATTTCGAATTTAGCTGATTTTTGTTGTTGCTGCTGCAACGTCTTGTAGATTGATTTATTAACATCGTTGATATGTGGGCTGCATTTGGGCGCCACTGTATTTGGGTGGCGGTGTTGTACTGTAGAGCAGTGGGGCAATGTACGCACATTTTTACGCCCGACCTTCGTACATTCGATATATTTAACAAAATACGGGTTTATATTAATACAAAAAAATCTTTTGTAAGATTTCCTGTAATCCGTTTATGTAGTTATAATGTCGACGGTAGCGGAATCTCCAAAACGGATAACCGTATTAATGTTTTTAAAAAGCTTACGTTCCTTAATACGTTTAATACTTTAAAAACTTACCTAAATATAGCGAGCTGGTTACGTAAAAAAATCGCATAATACGGTATTAAAGCTACACTTTTTAAAGTTAAAAAAACTAGTTATTAGTGAAGTTTAGAAAATCGAAAGCTTTACCGATTAAAATATTAAAACAAACAAGATAAATGTATATTTTTAAAGTTAAGTTTATATCTACCGATAAAAAAAAGAATTATGGCAACAACTTTAGAATAGTCTATGCATTTAATATATTACTTATTATTACCCCAAAAAAATAAGCCTTTTTTCTTTAAGGTAAATGCCTGTAAAAGGGCCTACGGTATTATGGTTTTCTAACTAGCTGGCGATTAGAACGGTTAAGTTATTTTTGGCAAGGATATATTTAAAACGGAAATTAAGCTTATTTTATTTATATTTAAGTTAACCTTTAATATAGGAAAAAATATACAGATCCATTAAAAAAGGTAATCGCCTTAATATGGGCATATAAGAAATTATGAAAACTTATTTAATTTAGCCGATTTCCGGTTAACGTATTTATTAATTACGTCTTTATAAAAGAAATCGTTATTTATACGTTTTTAGTAATTATAAACCTTAACAAAACGAATTTTAAATTAATTAACGTTATTAATTACTTATTACAGTTCTAACTAAGGATATATTTTATTCCAAGAAAACTTAATGTCGTACTAAACGCGTTTTTTTGTTTTTTTACGATAATTTCAAATTGAAAAACAATCGAACGGAATAAATTTAACAAACTAGATAATATTTAAGATAACGTTAACGTTTAGTACTTCTTAGTAAACGAAAATATTAATCTTTAAGTTATATTTATCCTTAATAACGAATTTAAAACTTATATAATTAAAGAATACGTTACAAATTACCGTTATAAATACGTTTATAAATTATTGCAAAAAATAAAAATTAATAAACGCAAGAAATAAGGATACCGATTATTTAAACCTTAAGAGAATCTTTTTTATTACATCGAGCTAAACGATTATAAAAAGTTATATATTTTTTATACTTACGTTAAAAACGTATTAAAGCTGGTATATAACAAAAAGCATTATTTTGATAAAAATCGTATAATAGAAAATTTACGTAATGTTTATTTCGCAAAAAAGTACTTTAAGGTTTTAAAGTATTTTAATTTTTGTACAGTTTGCCGAATAAACTAAACCGATCGTAACAAATTATTAAAGGAATTATTACTTTTATAAACGGTTAGGTTATTATATTATACGATTACTATGGACTTTATTATAGATATATTAAAGGTAACGTTTAAGAATACTTTTTGGGTATTTTTAAGGTACGATATTTTAAATAACTTTTGTATTATCTTATGTAAAGTTAACAAAAAAATATTATTATTACCCGGTGATATACGATATACGGCTAAAGATTAGGTAATAATAGCATTAAAGATATTATAATTTTGCAGTTAAAAATTGCTTATTACGATTATTAACGATAAAAACTTAAAGTTTACGTTTACTTTATAGAAAAAAATATTTAACGTTTTAAAAATTAAATTCCTTTTTTTATAACGTATTATTTACGAATTAACGGATTATTAAAAAGGAAAAACTAAACCGTAAAAATCGCTATACGTTTTTATATAATTATTAACCCTAACGTCCTATGAACGAATATAATTCCTGCATTATAATATTATTTAAACAATTCTTTAATTGTTATAATAAGCCGGTTACCGAATAAGCTAATACTTAGTTTTTAATTTCGATTAATTATAATAATGTTAAACGAAAAAAAAAGGAACGCTAATTTTTAAAGATACGATGGATTTCGTAAAAAAGAAATACGTTAAAAAAGTTATATAGTTAGCCGACTTTGCTAATATATTTACTAAGAAAAACTATAATAACCGTCATATTTTAACGGAGTTTAAAAAGGATAAAACCGTATACTTTAAATTGCATTAAAAATATTATCTACCTAGTTAACTTAAACCAAAATGGTTATTTATTTGAACAAAACCATTTAATATCCTTAAACGGATAAAAAAGCAGGTTTACAGGTTGGATTTCTTTACCGGTTGGAAAATCCACGTTATCGTTTCCATCGTTTAGTTATATAGGCTAAAGTAAAGAAAGAACTTATTCGAAAAAATGACGTCTAAATCTGTCTCTATAGCTGTAAACGGCAACGTATAGGTATAGGAAATTAACGGCATTGTAGATCGCCGGATCCGTTAATATAAAAAGAACTTATTTATTAAGTATTTCGTAAAGTAAATAAGTTATACAGTTAAAGACGACGAATAACGTTTTAAGAAAAACCTTTTTATTACAGCAGTCGAAGTAATTATTAAATATAAAACAAAATACCCGATTAACTGGCCCGCCGAATACCGGAAAAAAGGATTTAATCCATTTTAATAAAAATGGGGTATAAGATAGCGGATGCGCGATTGTATTTTTTATCGAAATAAAAAAAGGGGAAAAAGTAATAAAAAATAATAATATATTTCCTTATATTCGTTTCGTATTTCCTTATATTTATCGTTTATTATTATTTCTCAAGTAGGAATTATTTTACATATTCCTTATTTATAATTATTTCGTTAAATATTTTCGTTTATTCGTAATTTATTATAATATTTCAGTAAAGGATATCCTTATATATCGTATATATTATTTTGATTTTAAAGTAACCCTTAATAGAAATTACGGCATATATTTTAATAACGTATAACCAGTTGCATTTTTCTTAAGAAATATTACGTTGCAAAAAAGGTGCGCATCGTCGACCTTAATATTACTGCCTATGTAAGGGCGACTTTTTATTAAAAATTTCCTAATTTTCTTTTTTTTTCCTTATTACCAATTTATATACAAATCGGTAGTTCCCTATGATCCTTAACGAATTTTTAATTAGCTTTACCAAAAATCTTATATATCTTATTATTTAAAAACAGTTAAGATAATTACAATTCCGTAATAACGAACTAAAAAAACCCGTTATTAATATCTTTTCGGATAACAAGTTTTCTAATAACGAGGAAAGCGGATAAAATAATTAATCTAACAAACCCTTGTTTATAAAAAAAACTTACCTAATAACTAGATTAATAACGAATATAACGATAATTTTAATTAAAATAACAACAATTTAGTTAAAAAACTTAAGCTAACTTTTCCTTTTAACAATAACAAGGTATCCGTTTAAAATAACGTTTTAACTGGAACTTATAATAATATTTCCGTTAAAAATAACGATATTTTTGTTTAGTTTCCCAATATGCTCGGTAAAACAAGTTAAACGGATAAAATAAACAACTTAGCGGAAAATTTAAATACAAAATATCGAATTATATAAAGATTAAATTAAGCTATTTAAAAATATTAAAATTTTCGCGAGTAAGACATTATTTACGACGAAAAACCGGTTTTTACCAAAAAAAAACAGGTTATGATAAAACTAACGACGTTAATAATTAATATAATGAAATTACGGTTATTAACGATCCAATTTAAAGGAACGGCAAAAACGCTAACTTTTTTATTTAACGTAAGATTACTATAATTCGCAAGATAGTTTTAATAGGAAAATCGCTAATTTTACTTAAAAATTTAAAAAGGGCATTTAAACGCTTTAAGTTTAACGAAACATTTTTCCCGGTTAAAAAAGCTAAAAAAAAGTTTATCGTTATAATACTTATAAAAAAAAGCTTTTAACGAAAACGACCTGTTTAAAAACGAAAATGATTTTTTAAATATTTATTATTCCCGTACTAAAAGAAAATGTAGTTACAATAAGCGTTTTTTAAGTAAGGTAAATAAAAAAATCGATAATTTTGTTTATAATATGGCTACCGGCAAAACTTATACGGAATAACCTTTCGTTAAATCGGTTAAAGATAGCGTAAAAAAGCTTATATTACCTAGAAAAAAAACCGCATTTACGATAACAAATTGCCTGTAAGGGCCGTTATCCTTGCCGTAAGGTATTGCAATTTTAAAGGGTATCTTAACGGTAATATCGGCGGATATTTAATATTTATAAGTTAACTTAATTTTTGTTAAGTTATAAGCCACAGTTTTGAAAAAAACGGATAACAGTAGTATTAATCATACGGTTTTTTAACTATTTTTACTTTTTAAAAGGATATTTATAATATTAATAAGCGCCTAGAAAAAAAGTTATATTTAGCATTATACGTACGACATTTATTAATCCAAACGTTATCTTTTCCGTTATTAAAAAAAATTAACGACAAAATTAACAAGGCGATTAAGATAGTTAATACCAAAATCGACGCCGTCGTTAAGACGGTCGAGGATAAAGTTAACATGGCTATTAATATAATTAAAAAAATTCCCCCAGGTACGGATACCGAAATCGCTACTTTTTAACGTTGCATTATTACTATCGAATGTTTTATCGAAAAAGTTAAATAATAATTATTTTAATAGGTTAAAAATTACGAAAGATAAGTTAAGCCTTATAGAATTTACGTTAGCATTTATAGGATTTACGTTTAATTACAAAATTTGCGTTTAGTTTTATATATAAAACGTTAAGGTATTTACGTTAATATTTACAGGATTTACGTTTAAAACGTTAAAGTATTTGCGTTAATATTTATTATTATGCGTTAATTTACTTAATTTAAATAGTCGTATTTTAGGTACGATACCGCACGTTATACGGTTATTTCTTTGGTAAAAAAAAGACTTATTAGAGTTTTTTTGGTTATAGTTTACCTAACCAGATCCTTAGGTATATAGGTCGATAGATTTCCCATAGTTCTGATAGTGTCTAATTAATCAGACTTACACCTTTATACAGTTATACGTATCCAATATATGGCTATTCGTAATACGTAAAGATATTTAAGTTAGACCTTTTTATTTATTGCTATTCCTTCATCATTTATTTTATCGTTACCGTAATCCGTAACATTTTTATACAAAGGTATCCCGTTTTTTACAATAAATTAAACCATATTAACTTTAATAATACGGCTTTAGTTATTACTAGTTTCCGGTTGCTTTAAAATTTTCGTAAGTTAAGGTAAATCTAAGGTATTTCCTTACGTATTATTAAATTCGACACCGGTTTTTTTACTGTCGGTACTATTAAAAATATTCTGTCGGCGATTAAAATATTTTAATTTATCTTTTTATGATTTGGAAATGTTCAGAAAATTATAGAATTATTCGAATATTGTTTTTTAAATCGGCACTTGCTTATTAATTACTTGGTATGTAAGGATTGTTGGAAATTATATTATGCGTAATTTAATAAGATCGTTAGAGTTTTCGAAATAAATAATCGTGCTGTCATCGTCGAAATAAATCAATCCAGTATTTTCTATATTAATAAATAACCGGTATTTATATATAAAATAACCAGGTTTTAACTAAAATTAATAAATATTAAGATTAAAATTACCAAATTGGCTTTTACGGCTTTTATAACTTTCTTGATTATTGCGATAACTACTGTAATAATTATCTTTTTTAAACTTATTTAGTTAAAAATTAATTACGTTAATTAATAAATCGATACTATAATTGCAAACCTAAGAAGATTCCTGTCCTGACGGAGATATTATTAAAAAGTCTTAATGTAAGGTAACATATGGGTCCAAGCCTGGAAAACAAGGCTGAGCCAATACATAGAAATCATGCCACGATTAATTTTCACGATAGATAGTATACCCAGTATCTTCAAACACGATAACTCTTCAAATGGTTTTTCACGGTTTAAAGTCTCTTTTTTAACCTATATTTGGGTATAAAGTAAATAATTATATGTAATAATTTTTTTAAATATTATTTTTTAATTCCATAGCCGTAAAACGATAAAAAACTTTGTATTTTTTACCTTTATAATTTGCTAATTCTTTTCGATTAATACGTTATTATCCTTCTAGGCTAAATTAAACTATTTCCAGTCGCAAAACTAATACTTCTATCATTAACTTTACCGTTTTAACATTCAAGCTAATTATAAACAACAAATCTCAAAAAAAGCTACTTAATAATTCTCATATTAACTACTATTTAATTAATAAAAAACAAGTCTAAATAATACCGTAAAATAACTTTATTATAATTTTTTTAATATTAAGAAATGTTATTTCTATGTTGTAATTTTCGTTTCGTAATTCAAATAGATAACTTTACAACCTTATTCCTTTTCTTATTAATATTCGCAATTCGCTCTATATCGTTAATTTTATCGTTGTTTTATAATTTTAATCCCTTTAATTCCGAATAACTACGTTGTTAATGATACGATTTTAGCTTTTTTAGCTCTTATTAATAACTATTCGTTTCGTATCGTTATTTCGTAATTTCTTGTATAATTAAATTTGTTATTCAAATTGCGTAATCGGTTTACAACTAATTAATTAATCAAATTTTAAAACCGATACCTTCGCTTTATTATTTTTTTATTATCGCGTAGGTAAAGTTCTGTTTTGTTATAAAATATTGTATCGTTTTTATTTAACAGCTTTTTTTGGATTAATTAATAAAACCGGCAGTATTGTTATTTATATTTGTTTATTCGTAAGTTTGTAAATATCCTAAGTTATTATAATTATAATCGTTATAGTATCGTACCTTTTAATTGGGATTTTATTTTTTTCGTTTACTAATTTCGGAAACTAAAATTATTTCGGTAGTTAATTAAAGCTAGTTTTCTTATTAAAAATACCAAATAAATTAGGATAAGGTAATTAAATCCTAATTAATATATATATAATCGTAAAAAGTATTTTCGTATATATATTTAATAATAAATTCAAACATTGTCTGAATTGTACAGTATTAGAATTATAATAAAATCTACTAATAAGGTTACGCCTAACGAAAAAGAACTTCTAGAAATACATACGTAATGTGGAGCAACTAATCATCCGAGACCGGACCTAAGTCCCTGCACCCTGCTCTATTTTAGTAGGGCTCTTATTGTAATCGCCCAAATTAACCCAATTAGCTTCTGTAGAAAAAGCTACCTTTAGCCATATTTATTTTACATTATGATATATGTACCAATACCGGTTATTATTACAAATTGTAATATTATATTTGGTATAACTAGACCTCGTTAATAGTATTTTTCGATTATTTATAACGTTATTACTTGTAATCTGTAAACTTATACGCTACGTACTATAATAAGAATATTTTAAAAAAATCTAAAATTTTGAAAAGAAAATTAAAACCCCTTGATATTAATTAATAGAGATTTTCATATTATTAGCAGGAAAATTATTCTTTAACGATTTTTTTCAGCCCTTAGAAATAATCCGAAGTATTAAATGCTTTTATTAATTAATGTTTTACGAAAAGCAGTTGCTTTTTTATATAGTTTCTATATAAGCTGCTTCTATTTTTACAAAAAGAAATAGTTGTTAATAATAACGTAAAATAAAAAGTTGAATATAAAATCTACATTACGTTACGTCGAAGTTTGTAGTTCAATTTAAAGTTAAATCTTCGTTAATTACCAACATTAATACCGTTTATGTTAAAGTTGTAATTATAAGTTAATAAATATATTTTCACCGTTTTTGAAATACAATCTCTAAAGAATTTCTAAGTAACATTCTTGTATTTGCTTCTTTACTTGGGCCGTCGACGAATACTTGCGATATGTTCCTTTATTAAATATCTAATACTTAAAAATAACACGATCAAATTATCAAACTACGGAACTTAATTTACCTTGCATTAAACGTTAAATATTTAACGATTTTGTTATACGGTAACGTAACGCCTTTAAACTTCTTTAAATCAATAATCTTCTTTATAATCTTATAATTTTTAAATATAATATTCGTTATTATTACACCTTTTTTATATAATTGCAAAAAAAAAACCAGGCTATCAAAAAATATATAATATAGAAAGTTATACGTTTTTTTAACTTATTTATGAAATAAATAATAATACGCTAAATAGGCTTCAGCAGATTATTACTATTTTTATATCTTTTCTTTTTTGTTTTATTTGTAAAACGTTAATAGAATTTCCGTTTTGATTTTGATAATAACCGATTTAATAAAAAAATAACTTATAGTATATTTTTACTTATTTTTTAAACTTTATATTATCAGCTTATTAAGAATTGTAATTTTAAATAATAACTTTTTATTATATCTTACGATATACTTATTTACAGTAATATAGCTTTTTAGGATATATATTTTAAACGTTTGAAAGTAAATTTAATTTAACTATTTTTTATAACATAAAAAAGGTAATTACGGTTGCTGTTTGAAATTCTATATACGAATCCGTTGATAAATTACTTGCTATCAATCGTAAGAAAAAAGGCTAATAATTAAGTAATAGGAAAAAAGGTCCGTATTTATCTAATATCTATTAACCGGCGTTTCTTTATAATTATATATATAAATCAATATAAAAAACAGATATAGTTTTTTAATATACGTATTATATTACAAATAACCGCGAAAATATAACTTTTATTTTATTTTATTTAAGTTTGAAATTATTAATTAATTGCATTTATTTTTCAATTTACTCACGAAATACGAATATAAAAAAATAATTTTAGCAAAATAAAAGATATTGTTTTTATTTAAACTTTGCGTTTATCGATAATTAATAGTTTAAAATAAGTTCTAACTGCTGCATTAAATAGCGAGTTAAAGTAGAAGATAGTTTTATGTGTAATTTTTTATACGAATTGGGTTTAATTATACCGTAGAAATTTGTGATTTTATTTTAACGTTTACAGCTTTTCATTTCTGTCCTATTTTGTCTTGATTTCGCATTAAAATTAAAAGAAAATAAAACGTTAAACGGGAAAAAAAAGCAATATCGTTAACGTTAATATCTAAAGCACTTTTATATTCCCGTTGTTGTAAAGTAGCGCAACTTAATGGGGCTTCAATGGGCTTTCTAGCCGGTTACAGTACGCTTGGCTTCCGTTCTAGGCCTAGGACGCTTTAGAAAATTGTTGCGGGTGCTGTCTTGTCGCCGTCAAGCGGATAAAAAGGCCCATATAAAAAAAGGTGTGTGATTCAAACGCTAAGTGGGGCGGGGACACTCTGATTCGAAATGGGAGTACCCGATAACTCTATCTATAAACACCCCCTGCCTTTCTTGAGTACCGAATTCAATGAGAGCCTAGACCATAGACGTCATTGTGAATATGTGTTTCACGATGGATGCACAGCTCCAGCGCGGTCTCTGGCCTGTCTTTGTACAGACGCAGGGGTATTTTCCGTTAGTTACCTTCTCCGCTGCCGCTGTCCATCGATGTATATATTCCCATACGAACGATATATGGGAATACACATTATCTAGCGGTTTTGTCATACTTAGCACTATCATGCGCTACGAAAAATTGCTCCGGAAGAAAGTGGTTGATGTATATCCCATACAATTTCTACAGAACTTTGTATTTTAACCCTTGATCCTTGATGACAACAACTGGGCCTGCGGAGGCAACTGACAGGAATTATCCTGGATACTTCATGCATCCTTTGTAGAAGGTGGAGTCCAAATTACAGTAAACACATCAGTTGAGCTATTTCTTCTCCACCCACTCAGCCCACTCTAGCTATACATACTTTCTATGCCCGCCAGGCGTAGCCTCACAAAGCCATAGATACCTAGCTAGGCCTTGTCGACGGGATTCCCGCCCTTCTCCATCCAATATGACCTCACTAAAGCCCCGTGCCCCATACACCGAGGACGAGCTGAAGAAGCTCTACCCCGCGAACCTGGAGCTGCAGCTCGTCCAGATCCTGATGCGGCATGGCGAGCGCAGCCCGGTGTCGGCGCGGTTCCAGAACGCGGGGCTGCCGGCGTTCTGGCCGTACTGCAGCGCGGTGCGGCAGCTCCGGTCGGCGGTGCGCGGGGGCGGCGGCGACGGCGACCGGTTCGGCACGCTGGAGTGGAAGCGGCGGCTGGAGGCGTTCGGGCCGGGCGACGAGCCCGTGCTCGCCTCGGGGCCCCGCGGGGAGCTCGACGGCGTCTGCGACATGGGCATGCTGACGGACCGCGGGCGGCAGACGACGTACGAGCTCGGCCGGCGGCTGCGGGCGCTCTACGTCGACCGGCTGGGCTTCCTGCCCGCGACGCTGGCCGACGCCGACGCCCTGTACCTGCGCGCGACGCCGATCCCGCGGGCGCTCGACTCGCTGCAGGAGACCTTCGCGGGGCTGTACCCGCCGCGCGCGCGGGCGCCCGGCTTCCCGCCCCCCGCCATCCTCACGCGCGCGCCCGCCGACGAGACCCTGTTCCCCAACGACAGCAACTGCCGGCGCTTCGCGGCGCTGTCGCGCGCCTTCGCGCAGCGCGCCGCCGACCGCTGGAACGCCACCGACGAGATGGCGTACCTGACGCGGCTGTACGGCCGGTGGATGCCCGAGGACTCGCCGCGCGTGGCCGTCGACTCGCGCCCGCGCCTCAGCGGCATCATGGACACGATCAACTCGACGCTGGCGCACGGGCCCGAGACGCGGCTGCCGCGGGAGTTCTACGACGCCCGGGGCCGCGCCATCGTCGAGAGGGGCGGCGTCGAGGAGTGGTTCGCCGGCTACAAGGAGAGCCGCGAGTACCGGGCGCTGGGCATCGGCGGCCTGATGGGCGACGTCGTCAGCAGGATGGTCGGCAGCGCCGAGCGCTCGACCGCCGACGGCGCGTACGAGGGCGCCAAGGTCCTCGCGGACGGGCCCGTCGCGGAGGGCAGGGGCGCCACGCCGATCCGCTTCGGCCTCAGCGGGTGCCACGACACGACCATCGCGGGCGTGCTGGCCAGCCTGGGGGCCCTCGACGACGACAAGTGGCCCCCCTACACGAGCCACATCGCCATCGAGATGTTCCGGGGCTCGGACACGCCCGCGCCCTCGACGCCGGGCGACTCGGAGGTGCGGGGCGCGGCCACGATCCCGCCGGCCGAGAACAACGCGAGGGAGAAGACCAGCTGGCTCGCGTCCCTCTTCTCGTGGGCGGCCCCGTCCTCGCCCTCCGCGCCCCGCGCCAAGCCCGGCAACCCGCCGCCGGGCATCGGGCGCAAGCGGACCGAGGAGCTCACCCCCGAGGAGAGGGCCAAGCTTGACGGCTACTACGTGCGGCTGCGGTACAACGACGAGGTGGTGGTCGTGCCGGGTTGCAGGGCGCCGGGCAAGCACCTCCCGGGCGACGAGAGCTTCTGCACGCTGGTGAGTTCCTACCTACCATCTTCTTACCCACTTACTGAACGCGGCATTTGTTTTCCCTTCTCAGACGCTTGCTTTGGCGTAGCATTACTTCTCTCTTTTCTTTTTGTTCGCACATATGTGAGAGAGAATGGAGAGCCAGACGGACACTCACGGACAGAGAGAGACGCTGACGGTAGGGACCACCGACCCGCACGTATAGGCGGCTTTCAAGGCCATCGTCGACAAATTCGTCCCCGTGAACTGGAAGCGGGAGTGCAGGGCCAACATCGACGCGCCCGCGTTCCCCGCCAAGCCCGAGCCGGCCGGGTACTGACTGATTGATGAGAGCGAGCGGATCCGACTCCTGGGGGGGTTGGTGGTGGGGTTACACGGATGCCCGTAGCGCCGCGGTCTCGATTACGCATACGCACTTGCCTACTCACCTACCCCTTATCCCTTACATAGAAGAAGTATGTCAGAAGCCCCAGTATAGGATAGTATACCGTGTCCGATCTCGGTCTGTGTGTACGGGGTGCTACGAACAGCCACCTGGTGTTTGATTGGTCTTGTTTTGGGGTGTTTTAGATACGTATTTAGCCAAGTAGACCGCGTTGAAATTACAGACATAGGTAGACGGGCTGGCTTACCGGGCGCGGCGCATCAGGAGCTTTAACTTGCAAAGCGCAGGCGATGGTTTATTCTCGGTTTGTGATCACGCCGTTTAAAGAACATACCACGCAGCATAGCCTGCTGGATCAGCCTTTCCCGCAACGGTTGCTGCTCTCTTGATTTGTCGTTGCAACGAGAGTCTACGCTAGTACACGACTGTATACTGACGAAGCATAGTTCAGCAAGTTGATCAGATACGGATGAATACAGAGCACAGGCATACCTATCACTGACGTGTACGGCGAAAGACGAAGGCTAGCTTTCTTAGTTTCATGTATTATATTCCCTATCCATGCTAAAACAGATACGTGTGCTGATGACAAGAGTCAACACTAATCCCTATTTTAGAGATTCTCAACCTAAGATGTTGGCTAAACATCTGCTGGAACCCCTTCTTCTTTTCCCCTGTCGTACACCCCCTGACTTTCCATCCTGCTTCGTAATATCCACTTAATCCATACACGATCTCATATCTCAGAGATCTATACACTAATGCTTGGGCGTGATGGAAACGGCATGAAGGCAATCCTCCAAACAATCCGTTGCTACTGCCGCCGCAACGGTGCGTCACCAATCTATCGTCTGGGCAGGTCGACTGGCCCGGGAAAGTTGTGTTAGAGGATTTACAAAGATCATACGGGAAATGACAACAATGGCCGTCGACAATTGAGGAACTCCAAAAAAGAACAAAACCAAACGCAGAAATTACAACATATTAGTCTTTTCCCAGGAATCGCCTTTCAAGTGCGGTTGTCGCATCAGTTGGCAACCTCCTCTTCGACCCAGCCGTTCAGGCTGCCCGGGATGGCAAGACCGAGACCGGATCCCATGCCGCCGAAGCTCGACTGGTATTGGTGGCCTCTACGTTCACCATCACCGGGTGCTCCGATAGGGCTGATGTGGCCGTTCCCTCCGTTCTCGAAACCGGGAGCGAAGGCTGGCAGGCTCACAGCCCGGCTATGTTGTCCGCGGTTGTTACTAGGGGCCAGTAGTCCACCAATGGTGTTGGCTCCGGAAGAAACAGGACCGTTCGTGCTAAATCCGTTCGATATGCTCGCAGACTGTCCGTGGCCTGGGGCCTGTCCTTGCTGCGCCATATCAAGCGGCATCTCGTTGGGGCTAGATGAAGCCGTGCCGAATAGAGCCGCCTGCTGAGAAGCTAGCACGTGTTGCTGCTGCTGCTGCTGTTGCTGCGCCTGCTGCGACACGTGATTCAAGTACATCGTCAGCGGGTTGTTTCCGTTGGCGAACATACTGGCGTTGTTGGCAGCTTGAGGCGACGTAGGGTTGGTGGGAGAGCTACCATTTCCACTGCCACCCGGCGCTGGCGAGGAGACACCCTCTCCGCGTGGCGACCCAGCCTGCTGCTGAAGTTGCCGGGGCTGGTTCCCGCAGCGATCTTTGCCGAAGTTGACCTTGAACTTCTTGTAATCGTCCTTGCTTCGGATCGCCTCGATAGCTTTGATGGCGTTCGCAATGTTGGTAAAGTTGACAAAGGCGCAACTCTTCTCGCGTAGCGTGTTGACGAGTTCGATCTCGCCATATTCGGAGAAATCCTGTCTGAGTCTCTCTTCAGTCCAGGTCTCGTCAAGGTTACCAATGTAGACATTCCGAGAAGCGCCGCCGCTAACAGCCAAGGCAATCGCTGGCGGGAGAGCGCCAGAGTGCTTTCCCCAACCAATCTTCAACCTGCGGTTGTGGATCATGAGACCTTGCAGGTTGCTCAGGGCATAGAAGGAGGCGGCCGCGGTGGGGTCAATGAAGGTAACGAAGCAGATGTGCTTATCCGGAATGTACCGGATGTGGTGAAGCAGGCCACCTCGCACAACGTTGCAAATCTCCTCGATTGTGGTCTCCGGATGAATGTTACCCAAGTAGATCGTCCGGTTGCCGAGATTGTTAATACCGCCAGCCGTGGTCGCTACCGCAGCCGCCGCAACAGATTGCTGAGCAAGGGCGTTAGAGATAAGGTCGCGGTCCTGGCCCGTCAACATGTGGGCATGACCGGGGGCAATGCCGAGGTACTGAGCGGCATTTTGCTGCTGTGTTTTCGAAACATAGGCGCAACGGTCCTTGCCGTAATACACGCGGCGAGGGGACTGCCACTTCGGTTCCTGGGGCAGTTGCTGGACGGCCTTCATGGCATTTGCTATGGATAAGAAGTGGACGAAAGCAATGTTCTTCTCACGAACAATCTTGACCGTGTCGATAGCCCCAAATTTGCCGAGGTCCTCACGAATCTCCTCGTCGGTTACCTCTTCGGGCAAGTTGCCGAGGTAGACGTTTCGAGACGCTCCAGACTGCTGGACCGCAAGCGCCACAGAGGTAGGCACTTGAGAAGGCTTCCCCCAACCAATCTTGATATCCTGGCCCTTGATGCAGAGCTTCTTCAAGATAGCGTCAGAATGGAAATGAGTAGCGGCGTTGGCGTCGAGGAAAGAGATGAAGGCACAATTCTTGTCCGGCAACAAGCGGACGGACTCGATCTGGCCGCTTCTAACGTGGCTAAGAATCTCTTCTGCGGGCGTGTCCGGGGGAATATTGCCAAGGTAGACCGTCCTGCTCGTTCCTGAGACAATACCGGAGTTCATACCGGTTGGTGAGGTAGGCTGCATCTGCATCTGGCCGCCCATGTTGTTGTAAGCACCAGTCGGAGATTGCGGCGCCGCGAAGAATTGGGGAGCACCATAGGTCGAGGGCGAAACCAGGGCTTGATAGGCTTGGGGCAAGTTCTGCTGAACGGGGCTCGATATGCCATTCTGATGATGTTGCTGGCCGTTGTGCTGCTGGCTATGCTGGAAAGCCTGGATGCTTTGAAACTGGGGGCTGCCAAAAGCAGCGGGGCTTCCTGGCTGAAAGGGACTGCCTAGAAGCAACTGCGAGGGCAGCAGAGGCGTGAATTGCATATCGAAGGCGGTTCCCGGAGTAGCCATGTCATGACCATTGGTAGCTGCGCCGGACTGCTGATTCATCTGCTGGGTGTTGATCGAAGGAATGTTTCCTCGGCGAGGGTGCCTGTCAGCAAATCCGGAAACATTGGAAGTGAATGCGCCATGCGAGAAGCCCGTGTCAGTATTGGAAGGCTTGGACGCATGGCCAAATCGGCCTGTCGAGCCGGCCGCAGGGCCGGTAGGAATACCAGATCCTGAGAGGTCCTGCATCCCGAGAAGGTGAGGTGGGACAAGGTTGTCCCGCGAGACTTGCGATAGAACCGCCGTTTTGAAATATTAGAACGTGCCCGGGATAGGCACGAAGCGCGAACGGATAGACTGAGCCCGAAACGCACAAGCCCAGATGGTAAGCACTACGGGTATTACAAAAGTAGCCGGCAACAGGAAATGCGGACAGTTTCAAGTTTGCCTAACAGATGTCCAAACGAAGACAAATTGCTGTATTCAATCGCGTGAAGCGAAACCAGCGAGGTGTGCGAATGTGAAGGATAGTTTGTAACAGGTAAATCAGTCGTCGATACCCCGGAGCAAACGCTTCGTCGTCGGTATATGTAATTCTGAGGTCTGGGAAGGGCGCGAGGCTAGGCCGTACGCTGGCAAAGTAATCGAGATTGGAAGAAGAGTAGAAAAGTGAGATATATCTTGTTGAATGAGTTCGGGTTCGGTCTCGTCTCCTTTGATTCTTGCAAACTCGTATGGTCGAATCGCTCCGGCTACGTCGAACAAAGGCGGCAGGCGAAAATATTAGCCACCAAGAGAGACGAGCATATGAACGAGTGTCGAAAGACTGATAGATAACAACAACAACAAGGCTTTGTCTTAGGGCGTTCTTGTCTAAGACGCGAGCAAGTTGAAAGCTATGTATAGGGGAGCACAATCCGTCCTATAATGCGGCGATCGGTCTAGGCCAGAGCCACGATGGTCCGAGATATTGCTCGTAGGTAGGACATAAGAATATTAACAAAATTATAATCAACGAAAGAAGGTGAAGCTTTAGGAGATCCCGAAAAAGGGGGGATGTGAGCTTCTTAGAAGATGAGAAGAAGCGAGGATCAAAGTAGGATATAAGCCGAACGAATACAACTAGGCGAAAGACGGCGGAGGAGGAGGAGGAGGTGAGAGGTCGAGGTGCAAGGTCCCTAGGAAAGAGAGAAAGTCGGGGTGTCAGTCGAACAGCAGGTCTCGACAGGACTGTTGATTCCTTGGTAAGGAGAAAGAAGTACAAGAATAGCGAGAGTAGGGAGAAGTGAAAGGGGGAACAAAATGAGTGTCGAGCACGAACATTCAATTTTCGTTAAGGAGTGAGAGAGGAGTGGGAGAAAGGGCAGGGACTGGGGGCTAATTGGGTTGCAGATTTCCCAAAATGGTCAAACGGGGGGCCGCGCTAAGTTTAATGAGTTCAGTCAGGGATTCTGCAGAATTGGCTGCAAGAGCAAAGGCACTGTATGTACCGGAGAGAGCTGCTAATAAGGCAGGGCAGGGGTCTCGTTAGTCTGTTACTGGTTACTGGTTGCTATTCGTGTTGTGCACGCGGGCTGTACCTGCGCCTTCACCCCTTCAATTGCTGCCCTATATAACTCTCCTCTACCATGTACCATACCTCCTACGTATCTACCAGCATACATGTATGTAATAACTCACCCACCCACCTGAACCTGTAGGTAACTAACTCCCTTGACATCGACCAGATGTCTTGTGGTATTGCTGTTTGGGGTACCTACCTATCTCTAACCCCCTAGTGGGTAGGTAGGTGCTCGTTAGATGGTACGCTATGTATATTCGCTCTGCTAAGGGGGCCAAGCTCCACATCTGCCCGAATTGAGTACTGGCCGTCAGCCCATGTAATAATCTGCGATTGTCAGCGGTAACGACATAGGTAACGCCTAACTAGGAGATGGACGAAAAGTCGGACTGTTTGGGGCGGGACACAGGAATAGAGTGCTTATTAAAATATCGGCAGCGGATAAGGTTAATCATATATCAACTTCAACCAAGATACCGTCTCAAGCAGCTTTCTTCTGCGGCGCAGACTCCATCCAGTCAAAGGCAAAGTAGTGGGTGTGCAACTTGAAATCATTACTAAATATGGAGTAGCCCCTATATGCGCCAAGCCGACTCACCGCGCTCCGATCATTCAATCCTCCATCAATTCTTAGTTGCTAGTTACTGCATAAGAAAGTCCTGGAGACCCCTTCTTCGGTCCTCGGCCAACAAAAAAAACATTGGTGATATCTTCGTTCATTGGCTCTCTCTCCGCCAGAGATTAGCCACCCATCTAGCGACCCATCATGGGCATTGCCTCGCCCGCTAGTCAACGAGAGCTGGGCCATATCCGGCAAAGACCTTCGCATCGATGCGTGTGATATGCCTGCCATGACGAAGGGATCCAGCCAGACGTACTCAACCTAGAGTGCCCTACCTTGTGGGTCTTGGGGACAACGCACAACGTGGTTTGATGCAGGAGGTAGCGGGGAATAGCGGGCCCGTGAGAAGGTGCGCAAGGAAATGTCACGATATCCTTCAAGACAGACGGGTACGCTTTCCTCTGTCGGTACGGTCTTTGGAATGGTGTATAAATCTTGTCAGCCGGTCCACCCGAGATCACAAGCGGGAGCTCCTCGCTATCTTGCACCTTGCTTCGCGGAAAGTGCGGCAGGGCCGGGCTAAAATTCGAGTGGACTCCTCTGCATTGAGCTGTTTTCACGCCATTTTTCTCGCCTAAAGAAGACTAGAGCATCCTCCACTAGGAAAAATGTTAAGTGCGAGTTACGATATCGGGCCCTAAGAAAAGCGGCCGAGGCTGCTTACTGCGTTCAGGAGGCTTTGCGTCCAGAGTATAGTATTTATATTGGCATTTCATGCCTAGGGGCCTCAACTATTTGATTCGAGCTTGCGCAGAAATGCTTTCTTATCTAGCATACGCCTTACCGAATGGAGATCTTAAGCTTTTATTCCGTTATGGAGCCTGGGGTGACTCCAGCATTTTGACCAGTTCCTAGGCATATATACACGTATCAGACACCCAGGCTTCCGCGCCGCGAAGCTATTGGCTCGCCGCAGAATCCCTAAGGGTACTGGGCAGTTCAACGAGCGGTGTCGGTATCGAAGTCGGCAGGCTTACACCGCTCATGACCAAGAGCCCCCCATTGTGCATATCACCCTCGTCAAAGGTCATCCGCGCATGAGCCTAGCGTAACCAGGCTACTGTGTAATGGATATAGAGCCATGTTCGATAACCATGGAGGAGATATCGTCTACTCCCGTTGGCCTGCTAGGTTTCAGATCTATCAGAGGGCTCACGTGTCCTTCGCCTGGCTCACTTCAACTAGTGTGTAGGCGCGTGAGGCGCAGAGGGTGGCTAGATATATTAGAACAACGCTGTAAAAAGCGAGCTCGTGGGAAAGCACATCGTCCAAAGGAGTCCAAGAAAATACGGGCTTCGCCTTCCAATGTGCAATCGTGGCGTCCACTCGCCCAATAAGAAGCCATGGCAACACCCAATCACAGCTCGTCCTTGACACGATTCTCCTCCTCCCCCTCCCCCCTTGTTCTCGTCCTCGCCAAGTCGACGAGTCCCCTCTTGACCATGCTGCTGAGGATCTCAAACACGACCTGGGCGGCCGCGAGGGCCGTCGCCTCGCCGCCTCCGCCGTCGTAGGCGGGCGCGACCTCGACGACGTCTGCGCCGACGAGGTTGAGGCCCTCGAGGCCGCGGAGCACGCGGATGAGCTCGCGCGTGGTCCAGCCGCCGGGCTCGGGCGTGCCCGTGCCGGGGGCGAAGGCCGGGTCCAGCACGTCGATGTCCACCGACAGGTAGACGGGGTCGTCGGTGCCGCCGCCTAGCGTCTCCATGATGCGCGCCGCGACGCCCGCCGCGCCCCCGAGGTCGTCCATGTCGTCCGCCGCGATACGCACCCAGCCCTGCGCCGAGTCGTCCTCGTAGTCGCCGAAGTCGTCGCCGGACAGCCGCGTCCGCAGGCCCGCGTGGACCGAGGGCTTGCTCGCGTTGTTGACCAACAGGCCCTCCTCGCCCGCGAGCCAGAACATGGAGCCGTGGTTGAAGCGCGCCTGCTCCGAGGCCCAGGCGCTCGGGTACTTGTCCGGGTGCCAGGTGTCGAGGTGGGCGTCGAAGTGGAGGACGCGGAGCGGCCTGTCGTGGATCCGGCGCAGGGCCCTCAGCGCCGGTAGCGCGAGGCTGTGGTCGCCGCCGAGCGTGACGAGCCTGGGTCTCTGCTGCAAGTAAGCCGAAGCCGGCGACGCCGGGTCGCGCGTCCCGAGCTCCTCGAATGCCGCCGTCATCTGCCGCAGCGCTACCGCGTTGTCCATCGGGGTGACGGGGATGTCGCCGCAGTCCAGGATACGCGCCCAGCTCTGGTACGGGTTGATCCCCGCGCGCGGGTTGAAGCTCCGGAAGGAGATCTGCCGCGCGGACGCGGCGCGAATGGCGCGCGGTCCGAATCGGGCGCCTGCGGGACTCTGTTAGTTGCGTGTCATACACACATAAAACATACACACACAGAACAGCAACAGGGAAGGAAACGTATGGTGGGCGGTGTTCAGGTTACAGTCTGATTACGGGCGACTGACTGGCTAGTCGCTAACCCCTAAGATGGTATGGGGATGGTGAGGCGTACCAGGACGGTAGCTAACCGCAGTATCGAACGGAGCCCCGACGATGGCTATATCGAACAGTTCCGTCGGCGTCGTCAGGCACTTCACATGCTTCAAGTGCGCGAAGGTAGAAATGCCCGTGAAACCCCACTGTGAACAAAAAGCGTTTAGAGACACAGCGTTCCAATCTCAGGTTGGAAACCCCTATTTCTAGTCACACCTTCGCCATCCCGCAACGCAGACGGGTCGGGGGCGTGTAGAGTGACGACCTGGTTGAGAATTCGTGTAGATAGATAGATGCTTAAGTTAGGAGACGCGGGAGCAGGCTTACATCGACCCCCCATTTCTCCTCCAGGGCGTTAATCTCATCCTGAGTCCACTCCCTCTGACCCGCACAGGCCAGGACAAGGGCGGAGGAGGCATGGTAGCCCAAGGTGAGCCAGATGACGCCTCCTGGCCTCATGACGACAGTTTCCTCGTTAGGACCGTTACGTTACCTAGGGTGCGACGGGTGAGCTCCCGAAACCCAGCGAGGGCGGGAAAGATATAAACAAGGGGAAACTTAGGTGCAAAGGTCCACGGGCTGATTCGAACGGCCTATTAAATAATATATATACTTAAGTAATTATAGGTTTATCCCTCCCCGCACCTCCTCTGATCCCCCGCAAAGCTCAGAGTTATGATCAACGTGTACTATGGTAGGTATGTGGATAGCTGGAGCCGTGCGCCGGCGGCCGTTTCGGCGGCCCGGCATCGGTAGATAAGTGGTGCTCGGGGGCTCGTGATTGGACAATTGGAGGCCCGCGGCTCCGGTCCTCGCATGGTAGGGCTTCTTCCATGCTGTAGATAGCTGAGCTTATCAAACCAAACTATGCCGATCAAGTCGAGGCGTGAGGTCTTACTTATTATTAGGACGGCTTGGTTCGTTCGATGTCCCGGCGGGGATGCTCCTTGAATCAAGCAGATTAAGTACCTATCAGTGCCTGCCTGAACCTAGACTGCCGTCTTAGTTAAGTACCTAGGCAAAGTTTGCTGCTTGGGTTCCCTTATTAGGTCATTTTGCGTATACGAAAATTACCTACGTGAATGTATCTCCTTGGAGAATTGCAGCCTACTACTAGCCGGGACTACAGGGATTTAGATGCATATGAATACCTAGTTGAGAGCGGGTCTGCGAGATGGAAGTCAGGGAGAGCTTCCAGACGCCATGCAACATACATACACGTAGACAATTTCCTACCGGGTGGTATTAAGATGATAGAAAGTTGTAAAGGGAGACCAAGCACGATGACGGCATTACTGAGTTGTGCATCCCCTGATACGATGAATCCAACGATGCAGGGGGCGAGAGGCTCCTCTTTGGGGCTTTTCTCCAGAAGAGTCAGGTAGTCGAAGTCAATGATGGCGTATCACTGCAAGTCAACACATGAGTTGGGAGAACCAAAATCAATTCAATGCACTCCAATCGCCGAACGATCCTATTGAAAAATCCAGCTTGCGCTCCTGTAAATCTCCTCCGACCGTGGCTGAAGGTAGCAAACTGAAAGATGGGTTTATGGCGAGGGCTGGCCTGGAACCCTGTAGGGGGAGAAGCGTCAGACGGCCAGGCCCCTTCTTGATAAGACTCCCAATTCACGAGCACTCCCGGCTCACTGGTTCACCTGGGACGATTTGGGTTCTGGTGACCCTCAAAGGTCTCGCTTGTGGCAACAGGCTACATCTGGAGTTATATGTCCCCCCCAGATAACACAGCAGGAAGATCTTCTTCATATTGTCCACTCTCGAGCCTCATCTGTTGCTGTTCTCGCAACACCCCACTCGGTCTAATAAGTCGCTGATGAAAATGCAGCGGAGCTTGCGAATCTGTAAATACCCCGGAAAAGGTGTCTGTGTATGCCCCAAGGCCCTATAGTAAGAACGAAATCGTGTTCGGCGAAGGGAGATGCACGTCCGAATATTTGGTAGCACCTTAGAGCACCAAGCACTTATGGGGCTTCTTCTTCGGCGCAGGCGGCTCCAGAGCCGCGACGATTGCCTACATACTTGTCAGTCATCTAGAAATTTAGTGGGATAAAATTACAGTCGTCGGTTTACCTCGTCGAAGACATCCTTTAGCTTGTATTGCGTCAGCGCGCTGCACTCGACGTACTTGACCGCTCCCAACTCCTTCGCCATCCGCTCGCCATCCTCTTTCCGCACCGGCTGCATCTTCTGCTTGGCGAGCTTTTCCCGGACGCTTGGGTCATCTCTTAAATCGGTCTGGGTGCCAACGATAAGGCAGGGAACACCAGGGCAGTGGTGATGTACCTCGGGGAACCACTTCTCACGGACGTTCTCGAATGATGCAGGCGATGTGACGCTGAAACAGACGAGGAAGACGTCGGTTTGCGGGTAAGATAGGGGTCTCAGCCGGTCGTAATCTTCTTGCCCAGCGGTATCGAACAGTCCCAGAGTGTACGGCTCATCGCCAATCCTTTTTAAGCTATGGTTAGCCCGCGCACGCCACTCGGGAGACATCGTCCTGGACTAGTAGATCACTAGAGACACCGCCTTTTCATTGATAGCAATCCGCAACCAATCCCAGAGCGTCGTACGAATCTTTTCACAGCTCGGAACTTACATTACTGTAACGGCATAGTTGTCGAAGACTGTAGGGACATATTCCGAGGGGAACTTGTTGGTGGTATAGCTGATAAGGAGGCAAGTCTTGCCGACAGCACCGTCACCGACTACCACGCACCTATATGACAAACGGATTAGCAATTGGCATGGCGCTTGATCTGTGGAAGGAGAGGCTCAGGCTTATGATGGCGGGAATGAGAGCAAACGACGCGTCGTCACCTCCGCCAAGCTAACCCGAAGGGTGCATGATCGGTGCATCGAGAGAATCCATCTCACATGGTCTTCAGATAGCTCTAATGGACAAGTCGAAGACAGGTATGCAATCTACTGGCTCACGCAAAGATGAAAAATAGGTGACGTCTTACTTGATCGTTGCGACCACCATTTTGTCCTATCGAGCCACTCCTTCAGAGGAGCGGACGCTGGGTGCCGGTATCCCTGCAGAAATAGAAGTTTGCTTGGAATCGTTATCGCGTCTCGTCTTACAGTGATATCGGTCGTATCGAGAGAGTCACTCGCGGGCGGCTCTTGGTGGAGGTCTTAGGGAAAGCTGGGGGGTGCGATGGGATTGGGCTGTCCTAAAACTCTGGAGTCGACGTGAAATCGTCGGGGTGAGGTGAGGGCGAGGGTGATTATCGGTGCTGGATGATCGGCGGCACCAATGGAGAAAGGTGTGAGATGCTGGTTACCGAGGGCGAGAGCTGCGACGAATGATCGCCCGCGAGAGGTGATCGCTGTAAATGCGGTCGAAGCTGAAGGCGTGGACCGAATATAGTAATGTAGGGCACCGGAATGAAAAAGGGAAAGAAGAGAGAAGAAGTCCGGAGCTGTTGTTTGGTGACGCAGCTTAGGAACCCCCTAGTGAAGTAGAAACAGGCATAGAAGCAGTAGGTGGTGGGTGCATTGAAATAGTAGTGCGTATTGTACCACTCCGAGGGCACTTAGGTGCGGCAAATAAGAAGCTTAGGGGAACGGCGGAATATCCGAGACGCTCTAAAATACTTAATAGTACATACCCTACGGGTACATACATACACATACCAGTTAGTAGGTGCAGTATATAGGTAAGGGGTTGCCGTTGGTCTGTTGTGTTGGTGCACTGAAAGTTAAAATGCGTAGATTGGTAAATCGATTGACATAATCCATGGCTCTTCTCGCTCTGCCTTTTCCCTCTAATCTTTCCCTCTACTTGCTGGCTTGCTTGCAGTGGCAAGAGAGAAGGTTAACGCAGATAGTTCGATTCTAAGTTAGGTTGCGTAGTTGATGTGTTGCTGAATGAGATTGCCTACAGTTATCGAATGTAGGATATGTATACCGCTGGGCGCAGGTACATACATTATTACTCAAGCGCGTGCCGTTAATACATGTTGGTAGGTAGAGGCAGAAGGTACCGGCCCACCTAGGTAGATAGGGTCCAACTACCCCTATGATTACGCCCATGAGAGGAAAGTGGTTGAATGATCAATGAAATGGGTTAGGCACATGAAGCTATTCTGGTTGGCCGAGTGCCACTGGTAACTAAATGGGGAAATTTCAATGCCGGTCCTCCCCAGACTTCTTAGCGGCACATGCAACTAGGCAATGTGATATTGATAGAGCATGAGTCGCCTGATGTGGTTATGGAAATGAGATATTCTCTTTTATTATTAATTTGCAGGATGATGGTCAAAATAATCTCATATCAAGTAGGAAAGGTACAACCGTTCCAAACTCCGTTGGTCAGCGTCGCTGTTGTCTTCCTCTTCAGAGACTCTGGGGACATTGATTATACGTAATACGTGATATACTGCCTTAACTTAGGTATGTAGTTGGAGATGGCACTCTACCGTTGCCAATCAGCGGGAACCGTCGGCCGAGATAACTGGGGTATCAGCGACTTGTGCAACGATAATCAACCGAGCTTTACGAAAGGACCGACCCCGGACGGACGGGTGCGCAAAAAGACTCTCATGTCAGTCAGCATGTGAAGCGCTCCGCCTCCTCCCTGCAAGGCCCGACCTTCCACTCCAGTCCGCTCAACTTCGACGCAGCTGCTGTGTTACCACAGCATAACAGTCTATGGCGACTGGTGCGGACGTCTCCAATGGAGCCGGAGCCTCACTGTTATGTACTAGCATGAAATAATCTCAGGGCAAACAAGCTACGCGTCACAAGGTGTTGAGGAGGTGTTGAAGCGGGTACTCCTAGAGCCACCGAGACTTCGTCAAGCTGTGTACTGTCCTACTTGTGACACAACTTGCAGCCCTTGGGTGGACATGGATGAACACTAAAGGGTCTACTGCTATGGCAAGCAGTACGATGGTTAGGGCCGAGGCACTTGCATTGTCCGCTGGACAGCCCGAAGCCCTCACTGTTGACTAAAAGCAATCATTCCTCAATAGGTTCTCCAAGCCATAGTCACTGCAAGGAGTGCAACTAGCATCTGTCCTATGAAATAGTGGTCTCCCGTCCTATGGCTGGTTCACGAACGCCCATACCATCGGCTGTTAAGGGCAATGTAACGGCGAGGAGTCAGCCATCCTGTAAATAGCGGCGATACCGCTGGCGTGCAATGTATAGGAGGAAGGCTCGAATGTCGTCCTACCAGTACTAGTTCGTCTACTACATATATCTACGATCGATTATAAACCTAACGCATCAGATCAAGTCTCCGTTTTGATGTTGGGACTCAAGGTCATCGATCTCTCGGGATTTCACCCCAGTTAGGTTGACCACCCCGGATCGTTAATCGCACCACCCATAAACTTCTTTGGCAACCCGACCCGAATTTTCATATCACCCACACAGACCAAGTGGGGCTGTGGATATTAGCTGTACTTCTGTAAAACGTACCTAAATGGTATATATCATATTTAAAAACCGTGAAAAACCATTTGAAGAGTCATCGTGTTCGAAGATACTGGGTATAGTATCTATCGTGGAAATTAATCGTGGAATGATTTCTATGTATTGGCTCAGCCTTATTTTCCAGGCTTGGACCTATTTACCTTGCATATATCATATTTAAGAATCTGTATTGCCTTCAGTTATCTGTATATCGACAATTACTTATTACTGCAATATAAACGGAAGCTTATTTAACCTGTTTTAAGGAAACGATTATAATCAATATCTTTCGAACTTTATCTAACAGGTTTGTATATATATCAGATTAAGTAAGATGACGTAAAACTTTATATCGTAACCTTGTTTAAGCTCTTAAGCTATAACATATAAGCAATAAGCTACCTGTTAACAAAAGATACGTACCCTGGCCTGGCTACAACTTAGTTTTTGTATGGGGCCGAAGGTGTCAAATCTAACTGGGGCGCGTCCATCCCTGTTCGCATAGGGTAGCGCTCACATGGAAGACAGGGAAAGGATTCAGTACTTAGTAAACGTGAGACAGATGACCTAATGGTCCTTATGCTTGCTCCATGTAAAACACGCAAGGCCTTTGAACACCCTAGAGTACTGAAATTGCCAGTTATCTGGCGCCCAGCCCCCCAGTCTATACTTTATCCTACTCCTGTTACTACCGATGGCGCGGTTCAGGGTCGGTCCGTGCTGACATGTTCTTCCTTCTTCCCTTTCCCCTCTGTGTAACTTCTCCGGATTCCAGAACCCCGGAATTACCACCGATTCCAAGTACATTGGGCCCCCAAAACGCCACATGAATCGCCTATATAACCCATATGATGACGTTGCTTACGTTGCCGCGAGCTAACCAGGTTGTTTTCTGACAACGGCTTGTTACGGGGCGGATTGCGGCTGCTAAATTTGGCCATCCTTCCTTTCCGGATAGGGTTAGAAAACACCCCCCTAACGTTAGTGGTTGCTTGCGTCCACAGCCGTCAGCCGTGTTTTGCCTTTATTGCTTTGAGCGTCGAAAAGGAGTCTAATTTGACCTCCCCTCCAACAACCCATCAAACCTTAGGCCACGGAAGGCCCAAAAGAAATCGTGTAAAGGCGGAGGCGCCCTTAAGGATAGATTTGGGCGGTATCGCGGATGGTAGTTTCGGAACCATGGCCAACACCGACGCCGCCATCGACGCTCTCCTCGAGCGGTACCTGCACCTCCTGCACGAGTACACGGCGCTCAGGGAGCAACTCAACGCCCTGCAGGCGGGCATGTACCGGGACATCGCCAGGGCGAACTTCGCCGCCGAGCGCGGGATGCGGTACGGGTCGGACCACTATGATGAGCGGATGCGGGCGTCATGCAGGGTAGCCATCACCACGGCGACCACCACCAGCTTCGAAACCATCACCTGGGAAGAAGAAGAGGAGCCGGATACGACGCCGCCTACGCCCGCGCCTGCGCCGTCCGCGGGGCTTCCCCCCGGAACAGCCGCGGGCCCCTCCTCGGACGGTGGTGCCTCCGAGGCCGAGGAGGAGATGAAGGGCGACGGGGTCGGGGTTGCGGAGGATGCCGCCAAAGCTCACCGCCCAGAGAAGAAAAAGGAGATGCGAAGAAGGGATCCCGTGAGGTGGTTCGGGCTCCTGACGCCCATGGCCCTGCGACAGGCCCAGGCGCAGAGCATACGGGCCGTCGAGCAGGTCATCCCCAGGCTGGTATCCGTCAACGCCGAGATGGCGCGGGTCGAGATCGAGGTCCGCAGGGCTCGCAAGAAGCGCGCGAAGGCCGAGGTCGCGGCGTCGAGGAAGGAGCACGAAGACTCTCCCAGGAGCGAGGAGATAACGGCGTGATCAATATTCAAAAGCCTGTCTGTTTTTATGCCACCCCCAACAAGACGCCACAGCTACAGCCTTGGTTCCGGATACGCTCAGGATTTCAGCCAATCCGACTTGTGCACACGCGGCCCGCTCCCGGCTCCCCGTCACTATACTACCGGTCTTCCATGGTACCGAAACTACTGCGGTAAAGAAATATCACTCCCGGGGGACGAGAAGGCCGGCTCAGGGTGTTGATAAAGGGCCTAGCGTAGGTGACGCAGATCTCGATGCCGTATCCGTAAAGTTGATCTAGTTGAGAAGATGGCCATGTCAGCATGCCGATACTCTCCGGCCATGAAGCTTCAAACGCTCAATGACGCCGGGTCGGCCATGCCGAAGTCTATAGGAGCCACCCCCCACAAGTCTTCCACCATTTTATTAGTAGTTGGGCTTATCTCCCTAATATTGCATTACTTCGTGCAACCCCGGGCATCGTATCCGAATCTGGGGCTCGATGAAGCAAAATACGCCCATTTTGTTCAGTGTGGCGACGGTTGACCTATTCAATACTCGACTTGGAAAAGGAGATGCTCTCGGGACTCTAGGCAGACTACATATGCCTTAGGTACCTACATAGCGAATTTGCAGCGTAACTCTCGCAACGCTACCGCTGTGGTGTGCCTTTCGGAACGCACGAAACCAAAAACGCGTGATTTATCTCGTACGTTGTAGCCATGATTTGGGACTCCAAGAGGGAATGCCGCTAGCACAATTGATCCGATTTCTAAACATAGCATTATCTATTATATAGGCGAGAGTTGATTACATACATACTTCCAACCCTTCTTCAATAACACAAAGCATTACAGACTATAACCCCCCTTATGGTATATAACGCGATAGCTATAACCTACGGTTGCCGAACTATAGGTATGCAGACACATGTAAGCAAGCGGCGTGCACAGGTGGGTATGTCGTATTATACACCATGCTCAAGCATACGCAGCCCAGCCTATTGTTAAACCGTCAGCCCAAAAAAGCTAGCGCCAAATAAGGAGAGACAGGTAAGGGTGTGTAGCAGACACTTACCGGAATACAACACCGCCAAGTTCTTCTCGTCCGTGGCCTGATTGATGAGGTCGTTGACCGTGGCCGTGACGCTCAGGGTCTTGCTGAGCTTCTTGCGCACGACCTCGAGGGCCCTTTCGGCCTCGCTCGGCTCGTTGACGACGCCGGCGGCCACACCGCCGGCGGCTCCGCCCTTCCTCCTCCTGGCGGCGGCGTCGACGTCGCTCTCGACATCGCCGGCCGCCTCGTCGTCACGCCGCGTGTCCTGGAGCTTGGCCATGCGCACGGGGCTGATGGACCACGAGTACAGGGGGTCGTAGCGCAGGACGTCGAGGATGGTCATGATGGAGTATGTCTCCTCGCGCAGCGCGTCGAGCGTGAACTCGCAGCAGCGCCGGAAGACGCCCTCAGTCTTGGTGACGCCCATGCCGTCGGCGATATCGCGCGTGAGGCGAAACGGCACGAGCTCCGGGACCGGGAGCACCCGGCCCATCTCGAACGCCACGCCCAGGTCGATGTGCACCACCTCGCCCGTCTTGTAGTCGAGGAGGATGTTGTGCCCGTGACGGTCGCCAAGGCCCAGCACGTGGCCCAGGATCGAGATGGCAGCCGTGGTCCGGGTGTACGCGGTGCGCTTCGCGAACCAGTCGTCCGGGTCCACGAAATATTCCATGAAGAAGTACCGCATCACAGGCTGGAATCGTTCCGTGACCCTCTTGTAAGTGGCAAGGCGAGTCTCGGTGGACTTATTCTGTGCCTGCGAGATCTCCTTGCGGCACTGGGATCCCTTGAGGTCCTTCGGGTGATATCTCTCGTGAGCTGGCATCAGATATTCGTGAAGCGGTATGGTGTTCGGCACAAATTCGATGAGACCTGAAGCGGACGTCAAAGGCAAGACCTTGTACGTTCTGATGCCGAGGTTGCGCTGCTGGGTAGACCGGTGGTGCTTCAACACGGACGACACAGCAGCAAACACCTGCTCCATGATTGCGTCTTGGCGGAGATCATCGTTTCCTCCTTTCACCAGCTGCTTATAACGTCCACCGTTACTGCCAACTACCGTGATAATCTTTGGCGCGCTGACGCCTGAAGCTATCGTCATGTTGGGCTCAATCTTGGCTATATACGGGATGTGCGAATAGTCGCGGTCCACCGACAGTTCGATCTGCATTGTAGGAGGCGGGATACGATATCGAGCCAGCTCGGTAGAAAGCCTATGACCGGCACTGGAGGATTGCACTGCGATCTTTTGGCCCGCCTTATAACGGGAAGGATCTCTGTCCACCGCCAACGCATGGTATGCTTTGCTAGTCTTGTCGAGTGCCGTCCAGAGAGGTGCTGACAATTCGTTCTGGGCCAGTCTCTTGCCGACTTTCTCGGTGGCTTTCTGACGGAGGACAGCAACATCGTCCTTCAAGTTCGTACGCGCTTTGGTGCCTGACCATATCGAATACATTCCGTGATAGGGATGATCAAGGCATATCCGATATACGAGTTCGATGAGTAGCTTTTGGAAGAGGTTATTTTGGTCAAGGAGTCGAGACGTTAGCTGGTTCATGAGCGGTGCGAACTTGCGGGTGGCGACTTTGTCGAGGTACTTGCGGACGGCTTCATTCGTGGAGTCTTCTCCGGACCTCTCCAGCCATAGGGCTGTGAATCTCAGCGCGTCATTATTGTACTCATCTGAGGCAACAAGGGCAAGGAGGTAATTTTCCAGACTGAGTCGAACAAATTCACTGCGGCTATGTTCGACTCGTCGGAGTTCTTGCTCATCGAGGTCCAACCATTGCTTAGCCTTTGCAAGGTGGCTCTGATACTTGTTCCTGACCTGCGAGTCCTTGGCGGTGGAGATGAGCCCTCTGAGCTGGGTTACCTCATCGCTCTTCCCCTTTCTCAGATGTTGCAAACGAGCCAGATCCTCGAGGCTATCGGAGTTCTGGAGTTGTTCATCACAGAACATGGCAAACTGATGATACACCTTACCAGCTTCCTTGCCGTCAGTCCTGCCCCGTAACTCCTTCAGCGCAGGCTGCAAGTAGTTCTTTTGGATGCTCTCTGGTTTTTCAAGCTTCGCGACGGATATTTGATAGCCTATCTTAGCGAGCAGGTCGGGGCGGCTCACAGGTATGCTCTGTTTCTTAAGATTTGGATCTCCGTCTAAGGCCTGGAGCATATGGATCGACGGCATCATCTCGCCATGATCCCACAAGGAGTTCGCAGCCTCTATCTTCACCGCGGCATCAAGATGCAAGCCAAGGTCCGCACATGGCTGGACGAGGTCTGTTAGCGTCGTCGCGACATTCAAGGATTCCTGTGTTGCTTGATGGTATCGATAAATCCCTGATGATAATATCATTGACTGCACTTCAAGTAACCGGGTCTCCGGATGCTTCACGCTAGAAGAAGTGCGCAGGCTGGAGTTCTGAGTGAGCAGGCTTAGAGTTGTCTCTCGACATGACAAGATCTGGCTGACTTCATCATATCTGCGCACAGTCAGCTGTTGGTTCTCAAACGGTGAGTATTGGCGCTAACCTTCCGGATTTCATCCATCCGGAGCGACTACTAAAACTTGTCAGCAACTCAGTTAGTTGCGCCGAGTCGGAAGCACTCAGAGCATCATCGAATTCCGTGAGTGCTGCTACCGCGCCGAGACTATGGCGAAGACGGCTGGGACCGAGATCCGCCCTGACTAGGTTGCGTACCGTCTGGCTAAACCCGGTATATATTGCTTTCCTTGCCGCGTCCAAGTCGGTGGCTTGATAGCATCTTTGATACGCCTTGTACAACGTCACAGATGGATTGTCGGTGGACGTCGGCGCTGGCAGGTTCCAAATTTCGAGTCTCCTGGCTGTATTGAAGGTACTGTCGACGGCCGCTAACGATCCGTCCAATCTCTGTTGGGTTTGAAGTAAGGAATGCGATAGTCCTGATAGACCAAGATTGTTCAAAGTTCCCACTAATGACTGGCTGTCTATATTCGCGGCTTGGGTGTCTCTCCTCCGAATGTGGCTGTCGTATTGAGCACCGCGGAAGGCGAGACTTTTGCTCCCATCTTTCTCATACTCTAGCCGAGCAAGCACATTGCTGAGACTCGACGTTTGGCTGAGGCCATAGTATGTGTCGGGATCGTCGATGTTCTCGAATATATTCATAAGCAAGTCCGTAGATTCTTGGGCTCTGATGGCGGATGAGCGTCGAGACGCGCGTGATGTCTCGCTATTCGCTAGCTCCACGAACAAGAGGGCCGTCTTAAACATTCCGCATTTCGTGGCAGCCGCAGCAATAGACGGGATATCAATATCAAGCCATTGTGCCCGGTCGGCGATAGAGCTCTCCCCTGGCAATCGCTGAGTCCTGAGGTAGAGGATAGCGTTCATCAATAGGGTCATGTTTTCAACGGCGACTTGCGAATCAAGCTGAAACCATGCCTGCAGTGTTGCAGATAGCTTTCGTCGGACCGACTGATGACCGTCTCGCTCGAACAGCAGGACTAAATGGAGGATGTAAGGAAAGGCCTTTTGTGCGAAGCCTATGATGTTGTCGAGTATTGGTGACAATGCGTGGAGTATGATGCTTGCGGGAAATGCCTGAACGAGATACACGGTGATGTGTTGAGCCCATTTCACATCCTTGAATGCTTCTTTAGAAAAGACTTGGTCCTCCAAGACAGGTGCTACCGGGAGATTGTCTGACGGTGGTGCTCTGTAGGGCGCCCAGTCGGATGCGACAAGAATCTGGTGGGAAAGGACCTTTTGACACGCAGCTAACAAGTCATTGACATCTTCACTGGTGGCTTCCGAAATGATAGTCCTCAACGCAGATTCCGCTAGTCCGGAAGTACGACCATCACTTTCAGTGGTCAGGGATCGCAGCAAGTTCAATATGCCTTGTTCGGATGCAAATTCCCCCAAAGCTGCTTTGCGAAACTGGGATAATTCAGACTCTCGAAGCAGATCCTGATCGATGTACCCAGAAGCCGCGAAGGCTCTGCCCACGACTCGCCCTGCCCAGGCCAAGTATTCGTCACTCAGTCCTTCAGCTTGACAACTTCTCCAGACGGCAGTAGCTAATTCCTTGGCACTTTGGTCGGACCCAACAATATCCACAGTCACGGATGCCGGGATCTGAAATTTACCGCAGAGCATCTCCATAGCCAACCTGCGTGATGGTTCATTTAGAAGACGTAAACCGCTAATCTCGTCTTGGAATATCGCTAGAAGTAATCTACTCTCATGCGTATCTCTTTCGGCGTTGCCAGATGTGCGGATGTTTGCTGCAGACTGCGTAATGGTCCTGAAGGCATCTCGTTGCGTCTTACTTTTCAGTAGCGGGGACTCATAGTCATCAAGATACTTCCTGAACCAAGTATGGAACTGTTGTGCCTTGCTCATGGTAGCCTTGAACTGGCTTTCCTGGGTGGTGCTGGATTGACTGGTCTCGAAGAAGGCCCTTAGGGAGGCGAGTGTGGACAAGGCATATCCTGCGACGAATGAAGGCGATTGGGATAGTTCTTTTGAACCTCTAGTCAGGAGATAACGGCTCAGCCCAAGAGCGTCGTCTGCGCATTCTGAGTTCGTGATGAGCGGCCGTATAGAATGCAGGAGCATCTGCAACGGGTACGACTCGAATGCATGGGGACCTGCCAAGCATACTAGCACCCGAATTTTGCGCAGGACAGCACAGCTATGCAAAGGACCTAGCGCATGGTGGATGCCATTGAAGAGTCTCCTGGCGACGGCAGCAACAAGTGCCGGGGTCCATAACGACGGCATCTCATACTCTGTTCGGCTGCAAAGGAGGGATATTTCTCTGGTAAGGTATTTGGCTCGGAACATCGGCTGCTGATTTGGTAAGAGTACGACATCCGAATGCCCGCATTCCTTAATCTCCTCCATAGTCTTAGCCGCATACGTGAAAGCCTCATCTTTGGCCCAAGAATTCTCAACGGGGTTCTCCTGGTCGATCAAGCTGAAGAAGAGCCCTATGATATCGACGAAATTGATGTATATACGTTCGACGAACGTTTCGCGTCCAAGTATTTTCCATACCCGGCTTTCGCCGCTTTGGTAGTGCTCCGTCTTTGGTATGCTGATATCATGCGCCATGCTGTACGCAATGACTTTCGAGAAGTTATCCACGAGAAGCTGCTTCAAGTCAACACCAAGCCAGGTAGCCAAATCTACCATTGAGCTTCCTTGGCCTCGCATAACCATTAGAGCTATAACCTCAGATTGCGCGCGTTCCAGTAGTTCCTCAAGTCTGTCGAAGCCGAATATCTCAAACGGAATGGTCTCAACTGAGAACTCATCGAGCCAGGTATAGATTAACTGCGGCGCAAACAAGTCGAACAATATCCGGGGATTATCGAGCTTCAAAGAGTCGGACACTCTCCTTAGGCAGTGCGTTGCGTGTGGCTTGGACGCCGCGACATTACCGGGCGTCTCGAAGATATGGTACACACATCTGCGCAAAAGTGTTGGCCACTCCCGCGCCAGCTCTGCCAGTACAAAGAGTCGTAAAGCTATACCCTCTATGAAGTCACTGTGGATAGGAAGCCGCTTAAGCACGTCGACAAACACCTCATCGTGGATTTTTAGGATGTAGCGGCCAAACATTGTAGGCAATCGACTCCCGATGTAGAACTTGACGGGTATACTACCGTTCTCCAGCATGTTGAGCAGGGAGGTTGTGGCAGTAGGCATTTTCAAACTTTCCAGGAATTTCTCATCAGCTTGAGTGAGATGCAGTAGCAGACGCGATAGTGACATTTGGACCTTGGGCGAAAGCAGGTTATTCGATAGTCCCGCCTTGAGGAAGTAGGAGTACAGATCGCCCACTGGCGAGCAGAGTTCGCTTTCCCCGTCGGACCACATTGGCATGAATCCATCCATGAGGTCAAGACATAGGTTCAGGGCGACTTCACAACTCGTGAACGCTGCTCGGCCAATTAGAGACCCGACTCTTTCGATTACCCTAATAGCATCGTCTGGGTTGATTATCAGATCTGAACAGAACAATTCCTTCATGAAGTAACGACAGGACAGGATTTCTTCATCTGAAGCTGTCAAGAAGTCGTCAAGGAAGGAGCGCGGTACAAGCCCTACCTGGCCTCGGTCTTGAAACAAGATGTCCATCAGATGTAATCTCTGTGTTGTCTCCACGTAGAAGGAAGCTGCGTTGGAGAATGACATGGAGTCCTGCCGAGAAATTTCAATGGTGTCTGATGTCGTGTTCGGACGACTCTTCTCCGTCCTAAATTCGTCATCTATATCCATGAAATCTTCGTGGTGACTGGACAACTGTGAGCTTGCTCGCTTACGCAATGCCGCCGACGATTCGGAGAATAGCCGGTGAAGATATGACCATTCTTTCGTAAGTTGGGTAAGGTTCGTATTTGTGAGACGTGGTAAATAGGGGTGTATTGTCGTCAGCAGACGCTCATACAAGCTGTCGTTTTCAGTCGCTAACGAGATCGCCTGAGCTACACGGTCAAATACCGCAAACAGTCTCTGCTCAAGCTCGCCCGACTGTCGAGAGTTCACCTCGATCAACTGAGGGAGAATGAAGCTGCCAAAGATCAGGCAGTAGAGGGTGCTTTGAAGCTTTTCTGGTGTGATATGTGATGAACCATCCCCTCGCCGGAGCCATGTATCACACACAGCTTCAACCTCCTCGAGTTTCGGGAGAAAAAGCTCTGACACTAGCTTTTTCGTAGCATGCGTGTTAGAGGCGTCAGTAACCTGCATGGCCGAAGCTGTGACCGTAGCTTGTCCAGTAGAAGGGGTGGGAGCCCCCGAGGCCCCACCATCAAGCAAAAGTAAGTATCTCACAATCTCTTCGCGTTCCTGGAACGAACTCCACGCTTGTCCGAGGGGGCCCGCAATGGCTTGGGGCCATTCTGGAAGTTGGAACTCAGCATGCCCAAATGCAGACCGCAGTAGATTCACAGCTTCCAATGGTCTCGCATGCGCAGAATAGGTAGAGGTAAACGAGGCGTCGGCTTCCAAAAACAGTAGAGTTAGTCCTGCGACTCGCAACGTTATCTTCTCGACCTCCACTTACCGGGATCCCACCTGAGGAACATCCAGCGGACTACATGATTGCATGTGGCATAACTGGCACTCGGCAGTTGGTAATTGAGGAGGTGAAGGAGTTTCGTCATGAACAAGAGCGACGAATCGACAACGACGGCGGGACCATTGACGTCGGCAGTGGTGATCATAGCGTTGACGTCGTCGGCAATGTCACGATAAGGCAATAGGTCATTCGTCAGGACTGAATACAATAGAAGGGACGAAGCCCTGCAAGTCCCTGTCATACTAACAGAGCGGGCTGCGAACTGCCATGATTGCTTCCATAGCCCTGATAGCTCGCGGGCTTTGGCTACTTGTTGGAAAGCAAGACTATTGACCTACCTTAGTTGAAGGTCACGATCTTCATTGGTGAAAAACTTACCTTGCACATGCGATTAAGGCCCAATTCGATATCTTGTTGTTCTTGTGGCTGGTCAAGCCGATCAGGAACTGTAAAAGCTCCGACACCTCATCCGTCTCTACTCTCACGCAAGAAATAAAATAAGGCACAACCTGTAAGGCCGCATGCTGTATAGTGGCATCGATAGAACGTAGTTTCTGCCGAAGCCTACTGGAGCCGGCTGCTACGCGATTTCTTTTCCGTGGCCGCTCGTCGTCGGCAGAGGCTTTAACGGGCGACGAAGATTTCCGAACCAAACCTTCAAGCAGCGCAAGTATTTGCACAACTGCCCATTTTTTCTCCGCTTCGATACTAAAGGGGCGTAGGCTGAACGCTTCCAGCGAGAATATTGAGTTTGCCTTTGGGGACATGGAGTATGCTAAGTCGTCCTGTTGAAGTTGGGCGCGATCTTCTCGCCTAGAATATTCCGACCAGAGCGTGTCAGCTAGGCTTTCGACGTGGTCGAGGACAGAGGTATCGCTCCCTTGCTTAACAATAGCCTCAAGCTGCAGATGGCTATTGTATACGACATTAAGCATCTCATTTCGGACACCGTTGAGTAACGCGTCATCCTCAGACGCACTCCTAGCTTGCCACCAGTAGCTGACTAAAGGTATCGAATCTATGGCTAGGGAGCTAGCCTGCAAAGAATTCTCTGTCTGGGTTAAGATGAGAAGCGTGTTGATTACGCTAAAGGCAAGCTGCTGTAACTGACTTATACCCCAAGACCGGAGCTGCAATACCTGGAGCACAGCAGATGAGATCTCTGCCGAGCGCTGGACAAGAGGAGCATTAGAAGCGTGGGAGAGGGAGACTAGACACTGCACCAAATCCTGGAGATGGGTACGATAGACTCGACTACCGCTGCGCTGCGACGACCCTGCGGTAGAGGTGAGAGTCGAGGCAGTCAAAGACACTACCACCCTTCCCGTGCCAGGTGCCGGCGAGGCCCGGGACGCCCCAGAATCGCTTTCCCCAGTTTGCACGAACTGGTCAATGACTCTCAGGGTGAAATCAACACAAGAGAACCACCCCTCGCTGTCGTATGTCGCCAGAAGCTCCACATTGGGGGCATGCCCGAGAAGAGCAACAAGTGCTTTGATGTAGTCTTGAAGTAGGGGCTGTACGAAGTCCTCATTTGGACCAGGCAATGTTTGGATGATATGATCGACCACGGCCAAGAGGGTCTTCCTCCTGAGCTTGGGGGCGCCATGTTCGACGGCCAAGCGAAGAGCCTCGGCGCACCTGACGAGTCTAGCAGCGGTAGTAGCAGCAGTACTCTTCGCCGTCTTCTTGCTGCCATAGTAGGCGCTCTTTTCTGAGACAGCACACTGAAACAGGATTTCTAGGGTCCTGTGATAGGTTTTGTCGTCGAGCTTAGACCTGTGAGCGGGTAAGGCGGGCGCACTTGATGTACACGCGGTCTACTCACAAATCGGAAGCCCTTGTTCTCTTTTTAAAATGGTAAATCAACTCTGCGAGTACTAGATTAGACGACTCTATCTGGAACGTGGTTAATTAGGACGTTACCATCCAGTCCACGGGCGCGATCGGTTTTGCTGCCGCTCTCAATGGAAGCTATCCAAAGTTTAGCAAACACATTCCCGAGTTTCTGAGGTGCGACATACAGAGTGCTTGTGCCATGCTCATCTCCTTGCCTTGAGGGGCCATCTTGTCTGACGGATACGACCCGGGGCGCCGCTAACGATCTCGTGGACATCCGTTGAAGCTGAGCTGGGGCGCGGTTTTAAAACAAACATGACAGGATCGAAGCATTCAAATGTTGTTCGATGTTAAATGAGGTGCCATTACCACCCTAAAACCTCGAACCTTGGACGCGTTAATGAAAGATATGCGACACGCGTACCCTACAAGCTTAGGATGAACTGGTAAATGGGATGAGACTCGAATTTAAGGCAGACAAGTGACTACTTGAGGGCAGGACTGCACACGTGCGAATATGAGGGCTTATGACATTGATGAGAAGAACCCGGTTCCTACCTCATGTGCTAAGTAAGTACCTAGGGTAGGCTTCGGGCCTTGACAGTTCGCTGAGAGCCTCAATGGCCGACCGAATGTCTCTATATCTATGACGAAGTTGCTATGCGTGCATGTCACGTAGGAAGGAACGAAGATCATTCATTAGAGATTCAGTCTCATATTTTTCGGTGCTATAAAATGTAGGTAGGTAATCAAAACGACGCGTAGGATAAACCTAGTCAGGACCTACATATATGTATGTAGGTTATACATACCTATTAGAGTTATAACTTAGGTCGGCAGCGCTGCACTTCGCGCACCGACGTAAGTACCTAGCAAGGCACCTTAGCTCTCTGCCTGGTTGTCTAGAATATCCACACCGCCTTCCAGAACTGGCGTTTTGTTGACTTTCTGCACCCGGAAACCTACAAGGATTAAATAAGGGCGGGAAACCATTGCCTCTACGAATTATTGCATGGAAGCTAACGTAGAAGCTGCAAGGCCTTACTCGGGACGCAGCCTATTCCAATTGTCGCGGAAAGATTTGACAGATCTCGAATTACAACAATACAATTCCAGTGCACCACACAACGATACGAATACATCGACGTGACATCCAAGAACTCCTCTTTAACCTTACCCGCGTCCTTAGCAACAACGAGACGTAGCAACCATTCTATCTGTAACATCACGAGACCGCATAATCCGAGCTCGCCGCCTGTGAGCCCGCTTCGATTAAACCACACACTTACGAGGAAACCGCCGGCGATCATGCGATAGAATTTGAAAAATCGACACTGACAATGGCGGAAGATGGGATCTTGGAAGCTTTCCAGGCCCTCCATAGAGATCTGACTGCGGTCGTCGAAGCGCTGAAGAGTGACCGTGAGGATCTTGGTCGGAGGCTACTTGCGGGCCTTCCTCAGAACCCTACACTGGAAGCTGTCGGTGAGAGATTCAAGAGGTTGTTGGAGAAGGAGGGCCGGAAGAAAGAGAGCCGAGACAGAGTACTGTCGGGAAAGATCAGTATATCGGACGTGGAATGGAAACTGAATAGAGAATTCCAAGAGATCGCTTTGCAGGTGGCAGATGATCTCGACCTCGACGAGGTCGAAGCAGCCAAGCTCGTCCTGGACTCCGAAGAAAACGAGACTGAATATGGACGCCCACGGAGAGAATGTGCGGTAATCCGTTTTCTTCAACAGCGCGTATACCTGCTAGATTGTATGCGCTTGCTTCTCGAACTCGCCAAGGAAGAAGACGAGCTTCTAGCAGACGGGGAGGATGATTACCTAGGCCTTCTTGGACAGTTTGTCGATCATAATATTCTCCGCCGAAGCAAGCCTGGCCAGGCGGATCCCGTCGCCAAGGACGGGTTTATACCAGCATGTATGGCCACGATGGGAGAGATCAGGGCTTGGCTCCAAAAACTTATCGACCAGAAAACCACTGCCACGGTGCTAGGCCGTTCTGATGATTTACAGTTTCAGGAGACTGCCGACTACACTCATGGTAGCTTAGTCCGCCAGCACGAGTTGCTAGCCGTCATCCTCTGCTCCGCGATTGAGAAGCACGTTGCAACCAAGGATGACTTTGTCAATTTCATTCGGGCGCTCAAGACAGTCGACAAATACGACTTTTCAACAGGTATGTCTCCGCTATATGTGCTTCCGTGAAGCGTCTTTTCTCGTCGGAGCTGACCGAAGAAAGTGCATCTTTTCCCTGTCCTCGGCACGTATATCACCATGTTTGGTTCTACGGAAGGCACCGGCAGCGTCGAGGAAGCAAGACAGTTGAATGAGATCATTTGTCGACAATCTGACGACGACGCCCGCCAATTACCATACCTCAATGCAGCAATCAGGGCCTGGTGGATCGCCGAGTATAGCGGGTGGTATATGGAGGGGGCTGCTGGCGACGCTCTCCCAGGAGTGGACCTAGACGCAGGTAAGGTTTTAGGTCCGTTCACTTCAGGATACGTGACTGATGTTCATGCCAGAGGACCAGGAGAGATCCAAGCAGTTCTTCGAAGCCCTAAGGGATGGCGCATTTGACTTCATGTTCGCCATCGTGGCGGACCTCAGAACTTCAGAGTGGCAGGACCCTGCGCGAGTCGACATGAGACGGTGGCTACAGAGCAGAACGCCAGCCCTCCCCCAGGAGGCTGCGCAATTCAGTGACTACCTACAATCCCGTCTGGCAGCTAAGCTGGAGACGTTCGTCGATGCTTTCATATCTAACATGCCCGATGTTTTACGGAAGCTGCGCATTGAAGAGGATGAACAGCGACAAATGCGCCAGGCGCAACAGCAGGAGCTCGACTTGGAGAGATTCCTTCTCATCATCGCGTACTCCTATGAAGGCCGCCCAGAAGCTGCAGACGCGTTTTGGTCCGACCCCGAAAGCAACCTAGCTGGATTTCTGCACTGGGCCTCCCGGAGAGCCTCAACACCGCTAGTAACCGCCTTCTGCGAGATGTTGCAGTGTCTATCCGAGGATCCCGAGTCGGCAAAGTCCGCTCACAACTTCTTACTTGACGAGGCTCATCATGCCTCGGGGAAAATGCGGCGTTCCTTGTCTCTTACGTGGGCCCAGATCTTCAAGGAGGTAGAGTATTTCGCCAATAAGATCCGAGAGAACCCGGGAGCAACTCAAGGAAACGCTGCTAAAATCGGGAAATTCACCAACGAGACTGCGGAGGCTGAGCCCGAATCTACGATGATGTTGGAATGCTACCTTCGACTGATGGCCAAGTTGGCTTCACAAAGCGAGGAAGCCCGAAAGTATCTTCTAGACTCGAACGTCGGATTAGTCGAGCTGCTATACCAGCTGATCAGCAGCCTGGTAACGCCCCGACTCAGAGCCTGCGCATTCAAAGCTTTGGGGGCTCTCATGAGCCGGAAAAACTTAGCGGAGGCCCATATCATGTGGCGTTACCTCGAGTCCTGCCTTACGGGGTACTATATTCCGCCGTCTTCAAATAGGACCCTGTCCACGTCACCACATCCCCCACCGCCATCTTACTATATGGAGGCACTCTTCCAGTCAATGAGCCCTTACTTTGACGAAACCAGTGCCTTCATCCAGTTTCTGACCGTCCTAACATCATTGCCCGAAACTGACAGTACTTTGCATGATGACCTCCCGTACCCCGAGGATCTCGGTGCCTCAACTCGAATGCGGCCTGGTATCGAGCCATATATCGACTTTGCCCTTGGCCATGTGTTTGCCCTAAGGACTTCGGAAGCCCAAGATGCTAACCACCAAAGGATCCTCCGATTCTACTGCCTGGATTTTGCTGTCACTGCTATTTCCAGCTTCAACGAGGATTTGCTCGTCCTTAATAACGAGACTAACATCAACGTGGATTCGGCCATATCAACGAGAGACCTGGCCACGTACGTCACCCTTCATCCGTTCGCTAGAGTCATGGAGTGGATGTACGACAGCAAGTTCATAAGGTCTCTTCTCGACACAATCCACCAGAACTCTTCGGATATAGGGAGGGCGTCGCCTGATTCGCCGCTTATACTCAGCATCCTGCGAGCAGTTGAACTTGTCTCCAAGGTCCTAGATCTGCAAGCCACTTATCTCGATCTCGTCCGTCCAATCCTAAAGTCTCAGCCCAGAACTCCGAGTCGCTCGCCTTATATTCCCACCTCGAACGGCGCATTCGCCTCCGTTGAAGATGGTCTTCTAACCGGCCTGAGCCTGGTATCCGATTTGGGTAATTTTTGCGGATTAGGGAACGAGGTTCTGACTCTGGCTAGCTTGAAGCTTCTGGAGAAAATAGCAACTTCACCCCGAATCATCTCGGCTTGGGATCTGGGCACCCAGAATCAGCCTCGCCGTAACAAAGCTATTGTAGCCCTCGAAGAGTTCGGCCAGGCAGAAACTATAGCAGCATCCCTTGCGGCCGAGCTAAAGAAGACTCTCGACGTACACAGACAGGCTGATGACCCCTCATATCTGGTCAAGATTTATATCCTTGACTTCATCTATTCGTGCCTCTTGGCGAACCCAGATCGACCTACGATTGCCCATCTTCTCCTCGGTTTTCAATGCGGAATCAACACACTCAGTATAGCACCTGACAGTGCCTTTGACAAAAGGTCATCATTGTTCCACATGCTGCTGCCACTGATGATAGATGTCCCTTCCACTATCGATGGGGGTCTTTTCTCGCCTTGGTTGATCAACCTGAGATATAAAGCCATGAGGATATTGAAAATCCTCTGGTGTTCAAAGTTGTCCTCGGGAATTGTTCTGGATGAGCTTCGAGAGCATGAATTTACCTTCCATCTCTTGGTACAGGGGTTGGTGGTTGAGCGAAACGACGCGTGGGACAAAGAAGTCGCCATGGGCCCCGACTTCCTCACGCAACCGGCAGCCCAAGGTTATATCGATCAGCTATCGATGAGGGCAATGGCGATGGAGTATATCGCTCATGAGCTTTGCAGCGTCTCACGGGGCAATATGCCCGCCCTGAAGCGACGGATATTCGATGCCCTTGGAGGCCAGATCAGATTCGACAGTGAAAATGCGATATCTATTCCATCGGTGTTCGAGTTCACCGACACACTACCTCAGGAGAGCGGATTTGAAGGCCCGCCACCAGAGCTCAATGTTTTCCGAGATCTTAACCTCAAGGCATGCCTTGAGTCAGACGATGCCTCAAATCCCGTGTATAACCTAGAGAAGGTCCGCGAGGTTCTACTCTTAAAGCGTAATGAGACACGGACTTCAGGTCAGGTTGTGTTACACCAAGAGCCTGATCTGTTGGACGCCGAGCAGCAGAAGGTTCTGGGATACGTAGTCTACCTGAACCGAATAGCACAGGTCAGAGCACATAACTTGCGACTCCTGAGAGCATGGACGAAGCTGCTTCTTGTGATGTCGGATTTGAACGATTTCAAAGGCACTAGCCAGGTCTCCTTCATCCTTCAGACACTGCAGGCAATCTTGCCCAGCCTCGAGGTCTATGGTTCAGAGAAGCCTGAAGCCGCCTATGAGTTAGCAAAGCTCGCGAAGATTCTACTATTCAAGCTAGACTTTTCCATAATGACGTCCACGGATAAGCAGAGCCGAGTCATAGAGAGTCTCGTCAGCGACAAGTTATTCCAGCTCCTGCATATCTCTCTAGGCGCCATCGCCAAGTGGGTGGGAAACCCGACGTTGCGGTCGGTCTATTATAGCATCTGCTATCGCTATCTCACGGCGCTAGTAGACCACGCGCAGGGAATCTCGTCCGACCGGCGGAAGACAGCGAGAGCAGTCCAGACTTTCGGTGACAAGCTGATCAATGTCATCTGCGACGATGCTTTCTGTGGGGATGCGGGCTGTCAGGCAGCGGCGTCGATTCTCCTAGGCACGCTGGTCCATCTTGGAAACCAGCAAGGTGATAACTATGTCGTGGAGTCGCTTAATAGGCTCAACTTCATAGGCGTCCTTGTCGACTCGCTACGCGATGTGCTCCGGGAATGGGTCGAGATAACCAGGACAGGTAAGCCTGGTCCGAGCACAGTGAGACTGGTATTCACGTTCTAACGATAGTCCTCTTAGGCAACCCAGAGCAGGAGCATGACCATAACGCGAAGCTGGCCCTTCTGTTGCAGTTGTGCCAGACGCGTGAGGGCGCAAAGAACGTACTACACGCCAATCTATTCCGAGCAATAGATCAATCAGGACTATTCTCAGTGGACCCTGAATTGCAGGCTGATTCAGCCAGCTCTAGAGCGCTTGAGAAGCACTATACCCTCCTCGTCAAGGTAACTCGCATCATCGGGGCCGCAATCGTCAGCCGCGGCTCCCACAACATGTTGCAAGGCCGACGCTTCTTGACCGAGCATCGCATGCTCGTGATGCACGTCCTCAAACGGTCGGCCGGGATTGGCGGTGGGGCCAAGATGGACAAGGCTCTGCTAGATCGCATAAACGAGCTGGCTGAAGCTTTTATGGTAATCATAACTGCGACCGGTTTCCTCGAGGTAAGAAAAGTCCCCATATTTATTTCAGCTGCACAGCGTAAGGCTAGGTACCATTACACACCGACCACACTAACCGCATGCCTCCCCGCAGTTCGAGAATGAGACCTTGACCGAAGATAAGAGGCCGGCGCCGAACCTGTTCCACTAGCCGGGATGAAGAAACGCTGCATGGGGTCACATGCAGATCGAGAAATTTACTATGGATGGGTATCGAGGTGGTGGCGGAGTGATAATAGCATTCCCTTATCTGACAGCGACAGCGATGTTCTAGTGGCGATGTGCCCGGGACTTATTACGTTATGAGGTAAAGGGGAGGAGTTGTACCAATTGTCTTACTGTGGGCGTTGCGGTCTGGCGGAAAAGAAAAAGAAGACCGCCGCTGGTGAGGACTACCAATAATTGTACCGAAGTGATGCAAATAAGAGCTGCATGGCTGACAAGAAACATTTTCTCTAACAACATTGATCCCAGCTATCTGCAACAATGGACCGACGGCGCCCGCGGGAAGTCCCGGGGCGCCGTCAACGGTGGGCATCGGATGAGTGAGTGCTGCACGGGATCTTAGAAAACGTGAGGTTTCTTTTGGGTGGCGTAGGGATGATGATGCTAGGTACAAGCCAAATCCTGGGCTCCAGTTGAAATACCCCTCCTGTACTGTGTGGCACCTTCCTTCTGAAGTACCTGGTGTCTATCTGCTGCTGGGAACCGTTTAGCTCTGGTTGGCGAGGTAAGCCTAACCTGGCGAAAGCGCCTAGGCAGGCAGTTAGCCTCGGTCGAAGCTTGAGTTTCCCCGCCACTTTGCTTGATATCGGACAAATTCTCATTGGCTGGATAGCGACCACCCCTGGTGGACAGCAGGGAGTGGATTCGTCGGCGCTATTTCTAACCGAGCGTATGACATAATCCGGGGCATTGGAACTTTGTGGGGCCCCCGGATATACATACGTACAGATATTTAAGGCTACCCACCTAGTTAAGGTTAAGGTTGGGATCTGGAGGGTTTTGGAGAAGGGACAAAAGGGTCCCCTTTTATAGATAGGTATAAAGGATCCGTATATGGTAGTTGGTACATATGAGACATCATCAGAACAACGATAGGTAGGCACCGTCAGAATAGATACATGTCCAGGCGATCCGCGAGAGTGCACTCCAAGTTGTTGCCAAGCCCTGTTAAGCCTCCGCACCCCGAGGCCAAGTGAGCGCCACTCGGCGCTCTTCGGTCTGTACGCCTCCGCCTCCAAGCTTATCGCAGCCAAACCTGATAGCTCCGATGCGTTTGCACTAGATCGTTCCAGAGGCTTGCGCCTCTTCCCTCTTTTGGCGCTCGGTAGGTGTTTAACGGCGTGTATGGACAGTATCCCCAGCTGCGACAAGACCTCATAGGAAGCGGCAGCAGCTTTCTCGGGGTGTGCTTCTTTAAAATGGAATAGAGCCTTAGTAGCCAATCGGATTAATGAATGATAGTATGCGTCCATTAGCACCTAAATTTTTGCAGTAATGCTTATACTAACTAATGAATTTGGTGGTAGGTTCGGGCAGAAGATACCCTCATCATTTGGGTCATCAATAATGGCGGGAACATCAATTTGAATAATGTAAATAGCTTGATCTATCGGGACGTCTACAACTTTCTGATTCCTCCGCATTCTACTTAAACGCACCTAAAATCCTTTAAAAACGGTTACTAGCGGTTAATAACAACAGGAAGCCAGCTGCTACAACAACCGCAACCCATGTACACTCACGCCCCTTCTCTGACTGAGGACGAACTAACAGCAGTAGTTCGTATTATTGTATTACCTAGAAAAGAATCTCCGATGGAATTTATACTAACTGATTGGCCAGTTTATCGCAATTAGTGACCCATGCTCAAGGAATTGTTAGTGGGCTGCCGCTTCGTCCTTCGTCGGAGATATCGCGCCCACAATGAACCACCTTCTATATATGGTTAGCGCGGAATCCGTTACCGCTTCTGGTGAGGTCTTATCGCAGCTGGGGGACATAGCTGGGTATGTAATTCAGCCTGCCAGGCATTCTGCCTAACAGTACGTGGCTCTAATGCGACATAGCAAAACGTCTCCTGCGTTGTTCACATATGTATACACTGCTGCAGGCGGGCCCGTCTGTTTAACAATCCCCCTCAGGAAAAATGGGCAGTTGTCAGATCGGACTTGTCTTGTGATGGGTGAGAATAGAGGGAGGCGTTGCTGTACCGTATGGCACACATGAGTACAGTACTTCCTCCGTATGCCCAGCAACGCTATCGCTAGACAGGGACCGTTGTGGATTCGAGTAGGACTTGGCGTGCATGGGGCTGAGTCCTTCGTCCCAAGTAATGAACAACTCCTACCTAGTACACTCGAACTGACGAAATACTTATTGAACCAAGGACTCCCTCGCAGTATAGTCGATACTACCCCTCCCCTCATTCCTGACTTTTCAGCCCTGCTTCGTCGGGGTATGTGTAGGGTTTATGTCACGCGTGCATCCTTCGCCGCTCGCTATATAGAGGCTACCAGGACAAGGTTGCTCTTATTTTTACCCTTCCTTCACTTATAAAGGCATTCTGAAACCGGCTATCGAAAGGTTAAGCAACGTAAAGGCTGGAAAAGCTGCAACTCTGCGTCGCTATCCGCCATGGACAATTCCGGGATCGTCCAGCGGACATCCTCGTCTGACAAGATGGGATACGAGGGAAAGCCCGCCGAGTACGACCCCGAGACGGTTCGCATCCGTGGTCTCGAGACGTCCGCCGAGACCTCGCTCCACCGTGGTCTCAAGGCGCGTCACATCACTATGATCGCCATCGGCGGTGCCATCGGGACGGGTCTCATCATCGGCACCGGAAAAGCCTTGGCCCAGGCCGGGCCCGGTTCCATCTTCATCTCGTACAGCGTCGTCGGTTTTGTCGTCTTCCTCGTCATGGCCGCTCTGGGCGAGATGGCCGCTTGGCTCCCCATGTCTGCCGGTTTTACTGGTTATGCTTCTCGGTTCTGCGACCCCTCACTCGGTTTCGCCCTCGGCTGGACGTAAGTTTAGAACGGATCTCGAAGTCACGTTTCTCCTCTCAGTCCCTTGTTGTCTTTTCCCTGTTCCAAACCAGCAGCCGAGGTCTTCACGTTGCAGATCAGTAGTTAATATGTGTGTTTTGAACTTTGTAGGTACTGGATCAAGTATATCATCGTCACACCCAATCAACTTACAGCCGCCGCACTGGTCATACAGTACTGGGTGCCCCGCGAGAGGGTAAACCCTGGCGTCTGGGTCGCAATCTTCCTGGTCATCATCGTCTGCATCAACTATTTCGGTATCCGATTCTTCGGCGAGTTCGAATTCTGGTTGTCGAGTTTCAAAGTCATCGTCATTTGTGGTGTCATCCTGTTGTCGCTCATCATCGCAGCCGGTGGTGCCGATGGTGATCCGAGAGGCTTCCGCTACTGGCGAGACCCTGGGTGAGTGCTGGCTAAATGTTTCCCGACAGGGCTCGTACTGACTACAACCAGTGCTTTCAAGCCTTTCATCAACGAGGGGGCCTCCGGTAGATTCCTAGGCTTCTGGTCAACCATGGTCACGGCCACCTTCGCCTATCTAGGAACCGAACTTGTTGGCGTGACGGTTGGAGAGGCTCAGAACCCTCGTAAGACCATCCCGCGCGCCATCAAGCTTACCTTCTACCGAATTGTCTTCTTCTACTGCATCAGTATCTTCTTGCTGGGCATGTGCGTGCCGTATAACGATCCTGGTCTCGCCTTCGCCACGACCACGGTCAACAACGCCAACGCGTCGCCTTTCGTGGTTGCTATCAAGAACGCCAGAATCCGGGCCCTCGACCACATCCTGAATGCTTGCATCCTGGTATTCGTCTTCTCGGCTTCCAACTCGGATCTGTACATTGCTAGCCGCACCCTGTACGGCCTGGCCTCTGACGGTTCCGCCCCTAATATCTTCCGAAAGACCGACAGTAAGGGCGTGCCGCTGTACGCCCTGGGCCTTTCTGCCTGCTTCGCGCTGCTGGCTTTCATGAACGTGTCCGACGACTCGAAGCAAGTCTTTACCTACTTCGTCGACATGGTCACCATCTTCGGCCTGATGACCTGGATCTCGATCCTTGTGACGCACATCTGGTTCGTGCGGGCGCGCAGGGCGCAGGGCCTCGCCAACTCGGTCATGCCCTACGTGGCGCCCCTCGGCATCTACGGCTCCTACGGCGCGCTCGCCATGTGCATTCTCATATCGCTGACCAAGAGCTTCCAGGTGTTCGTCACCGGCCGGTGGAACACGGCCACCTTTATCACCAGCTACCTCGGCATCCCCGTCTACCTGCTCCTCATCTTTGGCCACAAGGTCTGGACCCACAGCAAGGGCATCCGCCCGCACGAGTGCGACTTCTACACTGGCAAGGACATTATCGACCGTGAGGAGGAGGCCTTCCTCGCCGCACAGGCCGCCGCCAGGGCCCAGAAGAGCCCCTCGGGTGGCTCTGCCTTTTACAAGAAATACGTCTCTTGGCTGTTGTAGGCGGGGGGACTGGGGTCGTTTAATTGTAACGAGGCCTGAGGAATGTATGTGGCACGTGTAGGACGGACTGTTTATGAAGCGACGATACCTTACGGGCATATAGAGACTCCTTTTGGCGCTTTAGTATTTCAGGATAAATCCGGTCATTTCACGCCTGTCTTCCCGGTCCTCCTTTCCATGTGTTCCTATGGAGCGCCCTGTAGCATCCTCTACGGGCAGCAGGTCTTGCGGTTCAAATTATTGACTGGAGAACAACATGCTGTCCAGTCGAAGCAGCCGCACCGTGCGCTATTGCTATAAGTGTAATGCCAACCTCACCAGGCGCTATACCAGTATAATACAAGAGCAGAGCGGAGCCCCTATAATTAAGTATTTATTACGTTTGCTGAAGGAAAGTTCCGCCCGTCCGGTACCTGCTAGGTACCTAGGTACTAGCGTTGGGTTTAGTCCACATAGCTGTTCTGGGGAAATTTCCCCCGGGATTTCACGGTTCGCTTATTACGTATTTTGTACGTCAGAGTCCAGGTATCCGCCATTCGCTCTATGCGACCCGGCAGCGGGGTCCGGGGCGCCCCATCTGTTTAGGCAGCTAATCACTTCATACATCTGGATGCTCCAGAGAAGTCCGAGTGTGATCGGATGAACGCTTTGAAAAAAGTCGCGGAGCTTGACGCCAGGGGGTAGGATGGAGGCCAGAGTAACGACGATTACATTAAGAAGTGGCGCCATGATGTACGTTAGGTAGGTAGGGAACACATCCCTAGATCGCGGCTTTCGTCGGGATCCGTTTATTGATATGGCCAGGCCATCCTTGACGGGCGGCATTTTTACTACTGATACAATGTATACGGTGTAGATCCTTACCTGCCGAGCCAAGCCCTTGTACGTACGGTGCCGTCGCACTCTTTATTGCTCTGGTGCAAGCCAGCCTTCACGGGGGACTACGTCCTCAGTAGAGATACCTGACCGTGTCGGTTATCGCGTGGTCGGTGGTGGTCTAGACAGCAGAGGACCTGCCAACTTGTTTAAGACACCGGCTGATTCGTGCGCCGTGCCCGATTACTTTTCGTTATCGGGTCGCAGTTGGAGCTCCTCGTCCATAGTAAGCAGGCTTGGAATGCCCGAGGAGAAAATCGGGCACCAGGTGCTTTGGTTAGGTATACCGTGACAAAGGTTCGAGGGGGGTAATCTTCGCCCACTAGAGCATGTACCTAGTTCTTCGCCTGGTATTTTGCAAGGTCCTCTCACCGACATAGCCGGTTAGAGGGAGTTGACGAGGGACGAGCCTCAAGTCCATCGTTTTGGTAAGCGGAGATAGAACCCAATATAGCGGCGGCCATCTCGACGCGTAGAGTAACTCGCATGTATCTGGGTTTCACAATTCCCACGGGCTCTATGGCCTCCTCTATGATGCGTCGGAGGGGAGAATATATAACACTTAGCTGCCTTGTGCGGTGCTTCGTGCGAATCACACAGGCCATTTATCGATCTATAGGCTGAGTGCGGCATTGCATTCGTGTGCATTACGTGCACGTTAAGGCAGATAGATACCTGCGCTACGCAGGACATGGCAGGAGATTCAATGAATGTGCAATTGGAAGGGGGACGGAGGATGGGCGAGAAGTCCAAGGGGTTGGAATCTCATTGAGAGTGTAACCACCCTCCCCCCTTAGTAGAGGGCCATTACGCACTTCCAGGTCCGCATGTTTTGTGAAGATGACTTGGACGCTAATCGTCAGGTCCGGCATAAACACTCACGCATTCCCTCCTCTCGGACGAGGGCCGCAGCCGCATAAGAAAGGAAAAGGAAAACGAGGAATAAAAGAAATAATCACTGAAGAGGTCATCGAATATCCATCAAGTCTATGTTTTGCTATCCTATTCTAACGTATCTAACCTTCATGCACCCCATCCCCTCTCCGCTCTATATACTATAAGATCCCACCGCGCTCAAGCAAGGGGCTATCAACAACATCCGTGCTGGCACTGTCTCTCGACCCGTCACCACCATGACCACCGCCGCCGCCGCCGCTCAGAAGGCCGCGGCCCTCTCCGCTCCCGTCGATGTCTTCTTCCGCGCCATCGATGCCGAGCTCGGCGGCGGTGCGCCGCGTCTCCTCGGCACCGTTGAGCACGTACCAGCAGTCCTTCTTGGTCAGGAGGCCCTGCAGGACGCCGCGGTCGGCGAAGAGGACGTAGCGGACGCCGAGCTTCTGGAAGTACGAGACGGCGAGGTGCAGGCTGGCGCGGCTCGGCAGCGTCAGCGGCGTCTGGTCCATCCAGGGGCGCAGGTCGAGGACTCCTCCCAGCGAAGAGGAGGAGGCGGCGTGGAGTGGATCCCCGCCGAGGGGGAGCGACGTCGGCCGGGGCCGCGCGAAGAAGGCCTCGGTCTCCTCGGGCGGCGGGCCGCCGCGCTCGCGGTTCCGCGCCGCCGCGGCCTCGAGGTTGTACGCGAGATCGGCGCGCGAGATGTAGCCCAGCAGCACGGCGTCGCGGGCGTCCGAGACGACGGGGAACCCGCGGTAGGGGCACGAGTCGAGCACGGAGCGCAGCGACGCGATCGTGTGCCCCGTCGCCGTGAGCACGACGAGGTCCTCGATGCGTGTCATGATCTGGCTCACCGGCGCGTCGGGCAGCACGTGCGCGGCGCCGCCGTCCTCGCCCGAGTCCAGGAACGGGTACCCGTTGAGGTGGATCCAGCTCTCGTAGATGCCGCGCCGCGAGAAGGCGTCGCCCACCCACTTGGAGATCATCACCGCCACCATGATGGGCAGCACGTACGTCAGCGCCCCCGTCAGCTCGAACATGATGACCACAATGGACACCGTCATGCGCGTCACGCCGCCGAGCGTCGCGGCCGCGCCGATGATTGCGTACACGCCGGGCGTGACGCAGGGGACGTCTGGTTCGCACTTGCTGAAGAGGAGGAACCCCGGGTTGTTCCGCTGCCAGATCTCCATGACGAGGCCGACGGCGCGGCCGGTGAGCGCTCCGATGGCCATGGAAGGTAGTATGATACCGGCTGGGATGTCCAGACCGAAGGTGATGGAGGCAAGGAAGAAGCCGAGTATCGCTCCGAAGATTAATAATACGATGGTGCCAGCCGTTGCGGCTCCCGTTTTGCAGAGCCCGAACTGGTCGTCCAGAACGAGGGCGCAGTCGGTGAAGAGGGATGATACGAGTTCGGAAGACTGTGCTCGCATGTAAAAGTTGGGGTAATTTATTAGGGCTGTCAGGAGGGCCACGACGAACACCTGCGTCACGGGCCCTGGGAGCCACGGCCTAGACTTCCTCCACTGTGCCACACGCATATTGGCCTTGATGAAGAGGCCGCCATAGATGCCACCAAGAATTCCAAGGAACGCAAAAGGGATGATCTCGAAGCCGTGCCAGCTATTTTTGAACTTCACTTGGTATAAGACAAGCTTGCCTAAACGGAAAGGATCGAAAGCCTGTAGAACAACCGCTGCCGTCATGGCACAGACGAAACTCTGCCACATGGTCTTGTCGGGGAAATAATAAGAGAGCTGTTCGAGACTGAACAGCACTCCACCGATAGGAGAGCCGAAGGCCACCGAGATCCCCGACGCCGCAGCTGCCGACAGGACTTCTCGTTTCCGTGCTATCGGCAATTAGTTATGTGTAATCGGAAGGCCTCGCGCGGAACCCACCCTCGTTATCATTGATGCTCGGAAATAGCTTGATAAATAGGTTTGCGCAACAGCACGCCACGTGGACTAGAGGGCCCTCCTTTCCCAACCACATGCCCGATGCGACAGCAAGACACTTGGGATAGTCAGTCCAGATGCGCCGCCACGCTAGTTCATTCTGGAACTTACCAGGCCCAGGGACTTCGTAACCAAGGTCCAGGTGCTTAGAAACCGCCGAATTATGAAACCCCCCAAGACGGTTTTTAACTCGGGTATACCGCTATGCTTAGCATAAGTCGAGTACTCCTTTACCAGAAAGCCGGCGCAGACAGCAAATGTAACCTGCCGCTCGTTAGGGACGGGTGATGTTATCAGTCATGAGGAACCCACGGAGAGGAGAAGGAAGAAGAAATATTCTATAAACCACTTCCCGCCCGCAGACGTGATCCCAAGGGCTGCCGCCCACGGCTTCCATCCGAGGCACTTGTCGCCCTGGTCGTAACCCAAACAACAGAAATCCCTATTCAGATAGAAGGCGCCGCCGTCTTCTCGGCTGCAGAAGCCGATCTTTATGTCCCCGAGCCAGTTCGATGCGACGTCTATGCCGGCGGCTAGAGTGCCGACGGCGATGCCGGTAAGCACTAAGATGACCCATATCTGGCTGGAGTCCAACAGCAACTGGACATATCCAAGTATTCCGGACGCGCTCGAGTACAGCGCACGTAGTCGTTGGCGCTCCTTCGTGTATTCAAAGATCCAATCGATGGCCGTCAGATCTTCGTAGCCCACTCTCCTCCCCGGTCCCTCGACGTACCAATCGAGCGGCTCTCCTTCCTTTGGTCCAGCAGGCGAAAACGGCCGATTCCCGCCAACCCCAGTATCCAAGCCGTGTAATGGCGTTCCCGAATGAGGCGACGGTGAGCCTCCGAATCGGTTCCCCGTCAAAGTTGAGAGAAGCCGGCTTTGTGAGAGGACCGACTGCTTCTGCTTGCGCTTGAAGCTGATCGGCTCGCTGGGGCCGTAGCCCAGAGGGTCGTCGCGTAATATGTCGGCATCATTGCCATCGAGGAAATGGATGATCTCGTCGTCTTCGCCGTGATTAGGGGACTGGTTGTTGACCGCCCTTGAGGAGGAAGCTGATGAATCTTGGTCGTCGTCCATGAGGTTCCTGCCGCTTGTCATGCTGAAGGCGAGGCAGCGCCACCTGCCATATCGCAACCGGGGAAGTCCCAACTAACGTCGAGCGCGCGAATCAACTTGAAAGGTAGGTAAATAGCGAGGGCCTGAGATGCCGACACTTATGTTTGGCTGGGTGAATACGATTGGTTTGCTTCGGCGACATGAAACATAGAGACATCAGATATGCGGCAGGTAAGTATGTAGCCAGTATGGACGATGTAGCCACCATGTCCGATAACGATAACGCACCAAGCGGTGCTTACTTACTTACCTACAGTAGGTGTAGGCACCCTGATGCCATCAATATCTACTGTGATGTAGGTACCTAATGTTAGGTGGATAGACCGGCCGGGGAGCCCTCCACAACCAACGCGAAGGGTACCTTTAGGCGTTCCTACACTGTACCATAGCAGGAAGTAAGCTTTAGTGGAACCCTGACTTTCAAAGACGATTGGTTTGGTTCATAGTGCGACTGAGGGGTCTCGATCTGCACACTTACTTCGTAGAACATTTGGAACATTCGAATGACAAAGGTCTATGAAATGATGATCGGAACTGCTTGCTGCTGGACCCGAAAAGCAAAGAATGTTAATTTTCGCTAGCACCAACCCTCCGTATTCTCGTCAGCATCTATGTATACTAGGGTAAATCAGTATAAAAAGGATGTCGAACACGGATAAGGCGCAACCCGACCGGGAGGTGCCGGCGCATAACGGCGCCGGTGGATCGGCCGCAACTGAAAACGGAGACACAGGCACGTCCATTGAGAAGGTCCAGCAGTATCTCAAGGCTAAAGATGACACTTCGAGATTCGTCGGTCTTGCTCTTCTCAAATCGGTCTTAGACAATTCATCCTCACTTCAGAGCGATGAGGAGACCATTACCTCGCTCTGGAATTCCATCTCGCCCAAGTTCCTCGACCGGCTCCTGAGGACCGGATCCCGGCCCGGGCCGGACCAGAAAGATGCCAAGGACATGCTTGACCTTGCCGTCGCCGTCCTCCACACATTCACAGTCTTATTGTCCGATGAAGCTAAACAAGGCGCCAGGTTACTGAACCGAATACCTAGGTTGACCAGCGCAGTTCTTTATAGGTACCTTCGCTCATACCGGTTAGGGAAAAGGGGGATATAAGCTAACTTACTCGAAGCTCCAAGGAGACAGCCGGGGTTATCATTGAAACGCTGCTTACACTCGTCAGCTTTCCCGAGGGGGCGAGGATATTTGCTGAACTTGATATTGACGAGTGGACGCCCTTAATTGAGATTGCGCCGGAGCATCCGCACGTCTTGAGCATCTTTATATGGGCTTGGGAACGAGGCACCACCGCCTTAGCGGATCAGCAGTCTAAAAACGGTATGAAGAACAAGATTGACCAGAGCATCCAATCGCTTGTTGCTTCGTTTTCCGGTACTGATGCGACAAGTCTGCTGGAATTCTTATCACACCTAGGGGATTTAGGCGCCGAGGTAAAATAGGCGCCCCGTCTTCCCGACGGATATCGAACACGGCTGACCAATTCTTGCAGCTTATACCTCAGAATCCTAAATGGCTCCGTTCTGTTGCGAAGTTCATACGCAACCTATCCACCAAGCGGCCAACCGCCGCTGGACGCTCGGCGTACACCAAGTGTGCCGGCACGATCCTGATGCTCTATCCCAGGCAGGCGCCCCAGCTGCTGTTCTCCGACGAGCGGGATTCCGAGAAGCCGTTCTCCTATCTCTTCATCAACCTCATTCTAGTAGACATACGCGCAACCCTGCCCTCTCTCCTGGAGAAGCTGAACGACGCGGAATACTCGCAGATATCCCAGCGTCTCGCCGCCGCCCTCGACGTCCTGGCCGCCTTCATCGGCCACCTCATCGCATGGATAGAAGAGCTGGATAGCCCGGACGACGCCGCCCCGCCGTCCGAGAAGCTGACGTTCAATATGCCGCCCGACCTTGTCCTCAAGCTGAGCAAGTCCATAGGGGAGACCATCTCGGTCACCATGGAGTACCTCCGCGACCGCTGGGACGCCTCGGTGGCCGGCGCCGCGGGCCTGCATCCCGAAGCCCGTGTGGGCGCCGCGCACACGTCTACCGGCTCACACAAGACGCTGGCCTGGGATTCCAAGGACGGCGACGCGGCGGACGACCCCTTCACCCTCTCGGCCCTGCGCGCGATAGCCCTCTGGCTGCGCGACGACGACGGCGACGTCCTCAGGAAGGAAGCTGCGGGCCTGATGGACATGCTCATGGAACTGTACCAGCGAAGTTCCACCACCACCACCACCACACCGCCATCCGCCAGCTCTTCGCGCGACCGGCCGGATTACCGCCTGCCGATCCTCGCGGCCCTCGAGGGCATCCTGCGCACGTCGAAGGGCGTCGAGGCGTTCGACGCCCACGGCGGATGGCAGATCCTGTGCAGAGACCTGGCCGCCGTCCTGGACGCGACGTCGTCCAATCCCCCGCACGGTCTCGAAGCGGAGATACTCCGCGGGATCCGCATCGCGCTCGCGCTCTCGATCGTCGCGGAGAGCGAGACCACTTCCACGCCCGAGGACCGGATGGACCTGGTGACGGCCGTGGCCGCGTACGACGTGCCGCCGCCCGCATCGGCATCGGCGGAGGGCGCATCCGCCGCCGCCGCCGCCAACGACGGCAGCGAGGCTGCCCTGCTCGGCTTCCAGACGGACGTGCTGCGGCTCGCCGCGTCCCTGCTGACGAACGCCAGCCCCGGAATGGGGAGGCGCTACGCGCACTCGGCCGACGCGATAAGGGGCATTGCCGAGCAGCTGAGAAGGAGCAGCGCAGCAGACGGGAGTCCAGCCGCGTCGGACCTGGACGACGTGCTCGCCGCGCTGAGCTAAGCTAGGGTTTGATTGTGGGGAGGCCGGTGAATTTCAGTCAGCCGCTTGAGCTAAATAATAAACGTAATTAATTTACCGGAAGGAGATCGCGGAGCAGCAGGACACGTGAATCGTCGTCGGTGGTGTAGTGCTCTGGAGACCGGTCGGCGTCCTGATTTAGCCTTACGGGCACCATTCGAGAGCTGAGATCAATCAATCCGTTTAGATAAATCTGTAAAGGATAAATATACATATCCCGTTGGCGGCGTCGAGTCGCAGAGTGAAGCTCAAAACTGTAGTAGTGGCTGGCTGGTAATATCTATTATGAATTCACCCCTTTACGGGTTTCACCACTGGGGATACTGCCCGTAAGGACCTACTCAGTGACTTGCAACAACTTCGAATGACGGTTGGGTGTCAAACCCGATAGGGGGAAGAGGGCTGCCCTCGATTACACAAGTCACCTAGAACAGTGGGAACGACTGCATCGTTTAATACTTGGTGAATGCATTCAGAGAAAAGAGAAAAGGGCAGCGCCTGCTATCTGGTCTATACACATTCACTATCTCACAAATCTATGCAGGCTGGCTCTTCCCTACCGCGGGCGCCAGACGTGGGAGAAGGGGCAAAAGAAAAGAAAATGCAAATGATTCAACTGACCGCCCCTGTCCGACTTCGTGATAATGGGGGTATCAAGCCTCGTGACGACCGAAACTCCGTTTCCATGCAAAGAACTCGCCTCGGTTCCGACACTCGCACACACATACAACCCTTTCGTTCGGCACAACATGCCTTGCTAAGGTCAGGTCCAGCACCAAGAATATGCCACCCTAGTGGAGACTAGTGACTCCACCGAGAACTTGCGCATCTCGACTCTCATACCTCGAAGAGGACGTCCGACATGCGGCTTCGCTGAGATATGAACCATTGAGGTATGCCGGATCGACTCTGAGGTTGCCTCGGTTTCACTCCTGCCTGCTTAGCTCGTACAAGCACTTGCTATCAAACCCGCGTCTTCACCACGTCAAGAGCGTAGTCAAGTGCGGGGCGCAAGTCAGGTCCTCAAAGTCGACTCGCCGGGCGCTTCCCCTTTTTGGTGGCCGTCATGACTTTCAGCTCGAGGTGATAGTAGGATTTCGTATTTTTGCCTTTCTTATCTTTGAGGTCGACCTTCGTCCGACAGACCGGGCACGTCTTCTTCATACTGTCGATATGAAGCGACGAATGTAGGCACTCGGAGCAGAATAGATGACCTAACCGGGCCTCGAAGTTAATAACCCGTGCTATATGGCAGCCATGATAGGGAGAAAAGAATTATCTACGTACCACAATGTGTGACGGTCAACGCAGTCACATCGTCCATGCATATCACACACTGGAATTTGCCCAACTTGATTCGGTTGTCCGCTTTCGGTGCCATGAGCTCGGTCGGGACCTCATCCACATTGGACAGGTCGATGCTGTCGGGGTCTTCATGGTCTGTCTTCTGCGGGGAGTCGAAATCTTCTTCGAAGGGCGAACTCGCATCGTATTGTGGTAAGGTATTCTTTCTGGCCTTGGCGGGGCGACTGGATGACTGTGAGGTTCGTCGTCTCTTAGCGCCGTCAGAGATCACTCTAATGGCTGCATGTCTCTTCCTCGTTCTTGGTGCCATTGGTGTCGTCGGATCAACCCCAGAATTTATGTTGTCAAAATCAGGCTCTTCCTTGGTCAGGTCTACAACTCCTCCTCCTCCTCGACTTCCCCTGCTTGAGCGCCGGAGTGCGGGTGGCATGGTCTCGCCTATTTCTAGTGGCTTTGGTAAAAGGGAGGATCGATGCCTGGAGGGAGGGGGAAGAGGGCTGCTGCTGAGGGGTGGAAGCGAGGGCGAGGAAAAGTCGCCGGTCGCCAAGGCGGCAACGTAGGGGTCGTCGATGCCTTGGTCTGCAGGCTGGGCTGTGGAGGGCCGAGGCAGATAGAAGACCGACGAGGTATCTTGTGACTGGTGCCTCGGGCTTGCTGCAAAAATACCTCGCGGCTGTTGGATGTTAGGAGGAGCGAGTGGCGACGAGGTCCTTGCACTAGATTGTTCTCGATGTTGATGTTGAGGCTGCTGTTGTTGGTGGTGGTGATGGTGGTGGTGGTGGTGTTGTTGTTGTTGTGGGGCGAACGGGCGAGGGGGAGGAAACCGCCAGTTTGAAGGGAGGTGCGTCGCCCAGGATGACATATGAAGCTCTTGCTGTTCTGAATGTGGATATGGATCTGGATGTGGGTATGGGTGTGGGTGTGGTGGATGTGATGGTGAGTGTAGGTTTGAGTTGGAATCCGACAAAGCGAATGGATAATCGGATAGTGGTGAAATCCAATTGGTTCTTTCCCTGTCAGTGAACGGTGCCGGCGGTATTGCTCTAGGAAGTAAGCCGTCAAAGATGTGGTGGTGATAAGCACTGGTCGGGATGAAAGGGCTGCTGTTGTTGTTCCTTGTCGAGGTGCATGTGCTGTTACTGCCACGAACAGGGAAGGGAAATGGAAATAGGGCGCTAAATGGGTCAAGCGACGGAGGATGAGGCGACAAGTGAAGATTTGAAGTCGAAGATGTAGGTTGTATGTTTCCGCTGAGGTGGCTATGGATATTATTATTATTAGTAGTAGTAGTATGGTTAGTAATGCTGTCGTTGTCGGCGGCGGTAGGGTTAATAGTCGCCGCTGCTACGCTGGTTATATCTCCGAAGGGATCCAAAATGTTTGTCCCGAACAACAAATCGCCACAGTCTAATGTTAGGATGTCGAGCGCATTGCCCGAGTCCGAGTCCTCAAAGTCAACGCCTGATAGGTTAATGTATATAAGTCAGCTCGGTCAGGCGAGCAGCTATGGCTATACGGCGGATTGTTTGGTGTAAAATATGGGCAGCAAGACACCTAGGGGATATAGCGAAGGAGAGATACTTAATTACCTGCAAAGCCGGGAAGGCCGTTAATCATGTTTAGAGGATCTGCCATCGAGCTCAAGCCGTGGCGCCTTTCAACATTGCTTCCCGATGTCTGTGTTAGAGTTGATGCCGTTGCCGTTGGCTCCGTACTGTCATTACTGATGCCGATGGGGAGCTCTTGACATAGTAGGTATTATACCTAGGTAGGCAGGTATCCAGGATTGGAGGTCCCTAGGTATACCGGTAATTGTTGTTGTCCTTGTTGCCGTCGTTGCGTTAGATGCGCTTTTTAGCTTTCAGTTATCGCTTTTGTTAGTTGAGGCGTGGTGATGGCTGTGAGTAAAAGAGTTATATAAGGGCCGAGCCCGTTCCAGGTCTGCTTTATATGATATATGATATACTGCTAAGGTTCAGCCGAGAGTACGTAGAATGCTTTCCTCCTCCTCGGGCTGCTTTAAACCATTTTGTAGGTTCGCAATAATATCAGGTGGCGTATCGGCAAGTCCAGGATGGGGTTAGGAAATAATCAATTAGAAGAAGAAAAAAAGAGTGAGACAGCGAGCTGCGTCTCGCCAGATACAGACGCCCTAGCAAAAGAACAATCCGGCCGCCGTGCAAGTTGGGTCAATGTTGCCCGAAAATATCTAACCTTTGCTCGTGTATGGAGCTGCATGTGAGGGGTGGCGCACCGTGCTGCCTTCGCGTTACGAACTCAGCATGGCTCCTCTCGACGTGGTGAGACAAGCATGTCACTACGATTTACACCGCAAGGCCGTCGCTCCGTCTTGACTCAGGGTAAACGGACACAGTATGGGTATCCCTTGCAGCAGGGTCAAGCGTTGTCCTCGGAGGCGTCCGTGGTCAGTATTGGAGCAAGGCGACCATCAGACCACCATAATATGCCGGTGATTGCCAGGGCCAACAGTTACTCATCACCAACCCGCCGTAATGGGAGTGATCCGAGAGCCTTAGCGTCGTCACACTCTCGAGTCACCGTCGCCTGTCCTTGCAGGAGGTAGGTAAGGAAGGCTGATAGGCGGCGCGTACATCGGCTCCTAGCTTCGAGCTTCATAGTTCAAGATCATCCAAGTACACACGAGGCAGCCAATCCTAGGATATTCGTGGAGACAGAAGAGGTCTTCCGAGCTTCGCGCATACCGCATAATGTCACCTTGGGTACAAAGTAGGCATAGGCAATATTATCCCTGTGATGAGCTGATTTGGGGAACGACCTCGTAAACTCCGTAATTACACGGGTAGCCTTATGTAGAACAGGCCGGACAAAAGTTCCATGCTTGGATTACTTTTGGCTGACTTTTTATGTGCCAGAGATGGCGCAATTATATCTACCTACATATGCATCTATCCTAAGCGCGCATGCAGTTACAGAAATGAATTACTTCCTTCGTTGTGACCTTTTGCTGGCCGAACAATCCAACGCACATGTAGCTCTAGGGGTTGGGGTGGATAAGTACTTCGTATATCAACTTCGTATCTGCATTCTGACAGTGAGCGGACAGCTGGTCACCGGCTGCCACCCAACAACTATCGAGGACAACATTTTCAATAGGTTCCTAGCTAGTCTAGCTTACTACGTCGTATGGGTAAGTTAAATATCCTAGTTGGGTATTTATAACTAATTAACTTTAATTAAGCCTAAAAGAATTTGATTTTTCGATTTTTAAAAAAGTCAAGTTAGTTAATACCTAAACTCCAATAAAGAATTATGTAAATACATAAATAGATTAAAACTTCAATATAGCAATAAAGCTAGCCTGGGCGCTAGAGAATACCTGACAGGGATGTTTTTGTTCGGCCTGATACGCAGTAAAAGTTCCGTAGAAGAAAATTTACCCTTATCACCTTAAGTGGAGAGGTACCGGGGGGGGGGGGGGGGGCGG
>QJOB01000149.1:0-27159 GCA_004155035.1 Monosporascus sp. 5C6A | reverse complement strand
AAACCCCCCCCCCCCCCCCCTCAAAAAAAAAAAACCTTATCTAATAAGCTCGACGATCATCGTCATGCAAATGTTAATAATAAAACTTCAACCGAAAATCTCAACCAACATTGAACCGCGGCATGCCATGACCCGTGGACCCCGGTAGCGATGCTCAATCCTGCAAAGGGCCACATGAGAAGCGCACCGACTGCAAGCTTCGTCCGCCTCTCCAGGTGCCGAGCGCACCGTCGTCTTCTTAATCCTCAGTCTTCGCTGTCGCATTGGAGGTGGCAGTCGACAACCGTAGTTGCGCAAGCTACCGATGGTGTCCCGACGACCGGGGCTCGCGTGCGTCGAGAGAGTCTTGCAAGTCAGTCATGACCGTCAGAAGAAGTAATAAAATTGAATCTGTCTAAGATATCTACCGCAGTCCCGTCCGAACCTCGATATAACGAGATAGGTGTACAGCATCTCAGTTCCCACGTCTTCAAGCAGGTCTTCCCGAACGACAACAAGCCTCCCCCTAGAGAACTCGTAGAGCTATCCAAGGATCATCTCAGCCGCCATGATCTACTAGGAAAGAATACCGATAACACTCCCCCGATCGCTTTCGACCTACCCCAGCTCCAAGGCGAAACGAAAACGCTGGATGAACATTTCCATAGACTAGGCGTAGACTGCGCAGAGCCTTTTCTGTCTCAAGCGAAACAGTTTGCAAGGGAAAATGCACCTCCACGACCGAAAGAATGGGTGAGGCGCAGTGGCTGGACGAAATATGGCCCCAGTGGTCAGACCGAAGCGGTCGAGGCGCCCGACGACAACATGCTCTGCTTTGACGTCGAGGTCATGTGGAAGCAAAGCCCCTTTGCTGTGATGGCTTGCGCAGTGAGCCCCACGAGTTGGTATGTTTGGTTATCACCCTGGCTATTGGGAGAGTCCGATTCAAATAATCATCTGATCCCGCTTGGAGATCCAACTCGAGACCGAATCATCGTGGGACATAACATCGGATATGATCGAGCGCGCATACTTGAGGAATATGACTTGAAACAAACGAGGAATTCCTTTCTTGACACCATGTCGCTGCATGTGGCCGTCAATGGCATGTGTTCGCAACAACGCCCGACGTGGATGAAGCACAAGAAGAGTAGGGAACTAAGGGATAAGATTGCTAGGGAGACTAACAATATCGAACTGGCAAATATGTTCGCCAACGGCCAGCTTCGGGAGGAGGAGGAAGATTTATGGGTCGAGCGCAGTGCCGTTAACTCTCTCCGCGAGGTCGCCAAGTTCCACCTCGATGTGACCATCGACAAAGCGGCTCGAGACGACTTCGGAGAATTAGATCGCGACGGTATTCTTGGCAAGCTAGACGACTTACTCAATTACTGCGCAGCCGATGTCGCCATCACTCATCGGGTGTACAAGATGGTCTTTCCTAATTTCCTCAAGGTCTGTCCTCATCCAGTCAGCTTCGCCGCGTTGCGCCATCTTTCCTCCGTCATCCTACCCGTCGACAAATCGTGGGACGCTTATATCGCCAATGCCGAGACGACATATCACAAACTCTCGGATGCAGTAGGAGAGCGACTAGCTGCGCTCGCGGAGAAGGCACTGACGATCAAGGACGATGCCGAGAAATGGGGCAATGATCCCTGGCTGAAGCAACTAGACTGGTCTGGCCAAGAGATCAAAATGGTGAAAGGGAAGAAGAAAGGCGATCCTCCTCGACCTGCTGCTCGGCAGAAGAAGCCCGGAATGCCCAAGTGGTACAAGGACCTATTTCCGAAACTCGATTCGCCGATCAATCTCAGTGTCAGAACCCGAATTGCGCCTCTACTACTTCGGCTGGCTTGGGATGGCTATCCTCTATTCTGGTCTGACAAGTATGGTTGGACATTTAGAGTACCGCGATCGGACGCATCAAAATACAGCGAAACCCAGTTAGTCCGGTGCGATCTCTCGGACGAGCCTATCGAAGCATTGAGGAATGACCGTGATGCTTTGTTCATCAAACTCCCTCACAAGGACGGCCCTAGCGCTAGATGTGCGACTCCGCTAGCAAAGAGCTACCTGCAGTACTTCGAAAAAGGCGCTTTGTCGTCCGAGTACCCGTACGCCAAGGAAGCACTGGACATGAATGCTTCTTGTTCCTACTGGATCAGCGCCCGAGATAGGATCATGTCGCAAATGGTTGTATACGAAGATGAAAAGATCCCTTCAACCGAGAAGAGTGAGAAGAAGAGTCAGAATGCTCAGGGGTTCATATTGCCACAAATTATACCCATGGGCACCATCACGAGAAGAGCCGTAGAGAACACCTGGCTGACAGCGAGCAACGCCAAGAAAAATAGAGTCGGGTCCGAGTTGAAGGCGATGGTCAAGGCTCCGCCAGGCTATAGTTTTGTCGGCGCCGACGTCGATTCGGAAGAACTCTGGATCGCCAGCGTTGTAGGAGATGCCACCTTCAAGCTTCATGGCGGCAATGCGATCGGCTTCATGACCCTAGAGGGAACCAAGGCAGCTGGCACGGATCTGCATTCTCGGACGGCGTCCATTTTGGGAATCACGCGGAATGAGGCCAAGGTATTCAATTATGGCCGGATTTACGGAGCCGGGTTGAAGTTTGCGGCTACTCTTCTCCGGCAGTTTAATCCAGCTCTGTCCGAACAAGAAACCCTCGAAATCGCTGGCAAGCTTTACGCGGCAACCAAGGGCGTCAAGACGACCAGGAAAGCCCTGCATAGCCGACCCTTCTGGAGAGGTGGAACCGAGTCGTTTGTGTTCAACAAGCTCGAGGAGTTTGCTGAACAAGAACGTCCGCGCACGCCAGTTCTGGGTGCTGGTATCACTGAAGCACTAATGCGGCGATATATCCGCAGGGGCGGATATCTCACTTCGCGCATCAACTGGGCTATACAGTCTTCAGGCGTAGATTACCTCCACCTCCTCGTCGTCGCCATGGATTACCTTATCCGCAGGTTCAATATTAATGCCCGTCTCGCTATCACTGTGCATGATGAAATCCGATATCTGGTCGCGAACGAGGACAAGTACCGAGCTGCGATGGCACTTCAAGTTGCCAATATATGGACCAGAGCCATGTTTGCGGAGCAGATGGGCATCAACGACCTACCTCAATCCTGTGCCTATTTCTCCGCTATTGACATCGACCATGTCCTTCGAAAGGAGGTTGATATGGATTGTGTAACTCCAAGTCACCCAACTCCTATCAAGCCCGGTGAGAGTCTGGATATCACGCAACTGTTAGAGAAAGGAGACGAGGCGCGTCTTGACCCGTCAATAGTCCCGGCTAAACACGCCCCTGACCTGGATGATATCGAATACACTCCCAGAACCCCGGTTATGGAGATGTTGGACGTCAGCCAGGATCCCAGCGACCTCAGCTTCTTGAGGGCACAGATCACGAGCGACGATGATGAGCTGCTCCAGATTCTCAAAGAGCAGAAGAAGGCGTCGGGCGGCGGATCGACCGAAGGTTCGGTTTCGGCGAAGAAACCTAGGCAGAAGAAGGTTCTCCCTTACAGCTCCCAAGCCGAACTCGTGCCCTATATGTACCAACCGTTCGAGTCTGCGAAATTCACCAAGCCGAAATCCGATACCGGGCAATGGTTTTTTGAAAAAATGCCGCCGCCGGGGCCTCGTAATTTCAAGGGCTCGGGACCAGGACTCTAAGCCGAGATATCGTACCTCTCGACGCAGATTCCCTTTCTTATATATTGTTAATGGCGTCTGTACAAAAGCTTACGGCTCTATGACCTGAGGGGTTAGGCTATATTTCGCGATGTAAAGAGGCGGCAGGGCTTGGGGGAACTGTGACCGGCGTCAAGGGGAGTGGCGTTCTACAATAGCACCGTTCGAGCAACGTAGCATATCATCAATGGACACATCGTATATTTGTCTATCTCTGCCTAGTTTTATCTGCAAAGCTGCGCAACAGGGCCAACTCGGCCAAAGAGAACGCATCCAGTGGCTTGTCAGCTTATTAAACCGGTACTACAAGCTGCAGAACTCATGTGGCGTCCCTGAATTCCTCGCAGATCGTTCTCCCTGATTTTGGGCATGGCTGATAGCTCATCGCGAAGATGAGGCGATTAATGCCGGTACATGCTATAGCTCGGGCCCGATATCTGTGTCTCTGGTCCGTTAACGGACCATCTTTCCTTGAAATACCACACAACCCAATTTTTTCCGTAATCATGATAGACAAATCCAGCCACCAACCTCGCGGTCCGTGTATATTCCTAACAGGGCATCCCAGTGGCACCCATCGAAATCCAGGCAGCTGCCTGGGTGGGCTATGATAGCCAACAAATAAGTCCTGGTAGGCACCAAGGCATGTGGTATCGACGCGGACACAAAATCGTCAAAAACCGACCGACCGACCCCTCAACGCAACCCCTCATCTTCCCGATCCGGGCAAAAAGAGGGATAGGACAGGACAAGACGAGGCAACATTAGGTAAGGTGAGGTGAGGTAGGGCGAGGCAAGGCAAAGCAGCGGGGCCAAGGCAAAACCAATCGAAAAATCAAATCTCTAGAAGAGCGCCTCGGGGTCGTAGACTTCGGGCAGCTCGCAGGCGGCCTCGAGGGCGGGGTCGCCGAGCTCGACGACGCCGCCTCGGGGCGCGGACAGGGTCTTCGGCTCCTCGAGGCGTTCGTTCTCCTTCTCTGCCTCCTCGCGCTCGTCCTCGCCCTGCTGGCTGTACACGCTGCTGACCCACGTCTCGGAGACGGGAAGCGGCAGGATATTGCTGCTCGGATATGACGCGGCGAGGCGGTTGGGATGATGGCCGGCAGTGGGACCGGGACCGCCGAGGGGGGCGTCCGCCAGGAGAGTCGTCAGCCGCTGCTGCGAGGGCGGCAGCACGCGGTCCATGAAGCTGAAGTCGGACGGCGACATGGGGAACGAGGACGACGAGGTCGAGAGGTCGGTCTGGGCCGTCCCGGAGGCCGGGAACTCCTGCTTCTGTTGGTCTTTCTTGGGGGAGGGCGAATCGGCGAGCCTGAGGCCCCGCGCGAACAGCTCCTGCAGGTCCGGGCCCGCGGGCGGCAGGCCCGGGCCCCGAAACGGCGGCTTGTCCCGGCTGTTGGCCATGACCTCCTTGAACATATCGACGCTGCGTACCGTGGCGGCGGCGCTCGTGGAAGCCGTAGTGTTGGCGGTAGCGTTAGCGGTCGTCGCGCTGCCCTCGGGCGCCACAGGCGGCAGCTCGAAGTTGAAGATCCCGCCGCGGCGGCGGGGCGACGAAGGGTCGACGCCGTTGCGGCGTCGGCGGATCGGGGTCTCGGTTGCTGCTTCGTAGGCGGTGAGAGCGCCAGTGCGCGCGGAACCGGGCGGAGTCAGGTTGCCTAGTGGTGTGTTGATTAGCGGTGTTGTCTGTTTGTAGGATGGACGTTTGTGCATGTGTATAGCTGAATGGCGGAAGAAGTGCGGAATGCAGGGAGGGGCTATGGAGGTGGTTAATTGATAAAACTTACCAGATCGATCTCCAGTATCAACGCGAGGCAGCGTAGAGAAGCGGCGCTTCTCCGTGGCGACAGTCGATCGTCGAACTATGCCCTGGCCGAACCGGGAATCGGGCGAGACAGGTGGCTCCTTGTAGGAGTGTCGCTTGGTGACGTTCAGGGGTGCCGGCTTCATCGCGTTAACCGAGGGCGTACTCGGGAGGGTGGGGAGACGCGGCATTCTGCTCATGACGCGTTGTCTCTTAGTCTTCGCCTCTGCCTTCTCCCTGGCCTTTGCCTCGCCAGCACGGATGGCTCGCTTTATCTCTTCCTCTCGGTCGAGAGCCGCCTGGCCTGAGAGGACCGGGTGGCTGCGCAAGGCCGTCTCCGGTCTGATAGTAGACCAGCGGTTCTTCCGGGGGAAGCTGAGAACCGACTCGGACTTCGGGAGCTGTGGCTTTTCCTTGAGCTCTTCCTGCTCCACGGCGACGTCTACGTCGGTGTCAGTCGATTTCTCGGAGCTGGTGATCGTAGCACGGGAGCCGCTCCCCTCGGCAGACTCCTCGTGGATGGTACTCGGAGCCGATCGCTTGGCCATCTTCGATAGGCCGCCCCAACCGCGGGGAAATTTGCGCGCGAGCTTAGAATGGGCACGGAGCTTTGGGAGGTTCGTGTGCGTGGTCGAACGAGAGATCTCTTTTGCCTCTTTGCTGCGGCGGACGTCTGTCATGGGCATAGGACGCGGACCAACAGCGGCAGGCACCATGGTACGAGGTGCATGTCGCGGTGGCGAGGCAGCACTGGGCAACGCCGTCATTTCGATGCCCTCATCGATTGGTTTCCCTTGTCCATTGTTTGCTACAGTACGAGTCAGCCTTCTGATATCGGATGAAAGCGAGCAACTAGCAAGGCGGGGGGGATATCGGGCTGCGGCGAGCAACTAGCAAGGCGAGGGGGATACCGGACTAAGACGAGCGACTAGCAAGGCGAGGGGTGTCGTGTGGCTTCAGGGATGCAGACATATCTTCGGCTATTACATAAGGCTGACAATTTTATGTTGACCACCTCGGATCACAACCGAGAGCAAAGGGTACCGGAATGATGGGAAAATGATTAACTTACCAAAACGAGACATAGTACAGGTCGCTGCGTCCTCCAATTTCTTAAGCGCCTCAAGGCCAGTTGTGACGGCCTGATCAGTGGTAGCTTGAAGCATCTCAACGCGGCTCTGAAGACCCGCGGCCTCCAGTATGAGTGCCTTGTGGATAGCCTGTTCGGGATCGAGGTTGGACCAGTGGGTAAAAGCATGTCGTTGCTTGAGCTTCTTGTGCCTGTTATCCAGGCGATGGTAACAGATTGCTAAGACGACAATTACGATGAGTGCCACGCCCAACAAGGGTACGAACACCATTAGAGCAACCTTCCCGACCACGACCTGGTCTCCATGCTCGTAGTTGGCAGGCATGGTGGTTACGATTGCTCGACGAGTAGAGTCAACTAAGGGGACAGATGTGACAGTGCCAATGTGGAACGGTTCTCTGTTCGCCATCGGAAAGGATGGAGTGGCTGCTGGTGGAAAGCGACCGGTGGAATTGGAGATATCCTCCTTGGAAGAGGGAGTATTAGAATACATCGAAGAGCTGCTGTGGTTCCCGCATTAGCTACCATCGTGGCTCAGTTAGGTCGAGATGATGGGTGTTTCGACGAGGGTAATAAGCAAAGAAGGAGAATACACTTACTTGACATTCGAATCTACGTTCGAGTCCTTCAATATCGCCAGGCTAGGGCTAGTAAAGGCGAGTGGACGTTGGGTGGTGATGCGCGCTGCAGGTGAGGGTAGCGGTGATGGAAGGAGTGTACACGCACGACAAAGGGAAGGAACTGAATAAATGCCAACAGACTAAAGACGGTAGAGAAGGAAGTAGTACTTCACGCGCGTGAATCAAGGTCTAGTTCCGCAGGTTCAGGAAGAAGGAGAAGACGAAGAAGTAGAAGAAGGTCCTGGTCACGCGGCTTGAGGACGACGACGGAGAGGACCACGAAGTAGAATGTAGTACTGGCTCCGGTACAAAACGATGTAGAGGAAGCAGAGTTTACAAGCAGAAGTACGAAAAAAGAGAACTTGGAAAGGCGCATGGCAGGAAGGGGGAAACGTGGTGAAGAGAAATAAACGCAGCAGGAAGAGAAAAACCAGACCGGGCACAAAGAGGTGCGTGGAGAGAAAATGGAGAGATGGCTGGAGCTCGAGAAAACACGTTGAGCGTGGCATGTAAACGAACGGGGCCCCGAACGTGTCATGGGGACTTGGTTCTCGTTACCTTTTGTATCTAAGTATACATATCCCCTCGACGAAGCGCCAGCAAGGTTCGCGATATCTCGGAAACGGCGGTATCTTCCAACTACTTTGGCATCGACGACTCGAAACCCCCGGTGGCCGGGGGTGGGCAGGCGCATACCGCAGAGTGGCCCCCTTATCGTCGAAACAACTCTATAAGAACATCTCGGATATCGTCTCCTAATACTCAAAATCTATCATACGTGGTAATCTTCAAGCACTAGAACCATATCCGGCATCTGCATGCCTAGACACGAAGTTTCCAGTGCTTTCCTATGGCATCACGGTCTTATAGGGGCGGCTTGCTTTATAATGTCGTTCGGTCCACGTGCTGAAGTCAGTATTCCAGAAGCTAAGAAACTCGTGGGAGGCGGATTCTAACTCCTAGATACATATGCAGCGCCTACCTAGATATCAAACGCGAAAGCTCAAGAGCTTGTGTCATGGAGTTTGGGTCCATGGCTAACCCCCTTTACGTGATGTTGTCATAGTCCCTTTGCGCGTTCGAAGTGCTCATCAAAGCAAAAGTACTCACATAAAATGCTATTTCCCCAAAAATATATCCCAACATATGAAGAAATTCCAAAACCGAGAGCGTGAGTCTTTGTCTAGCAAAGTTATATGAAGCTTGCAAAAGTGTTTATACCATAAGTAACGTCAGACATCTCCCTCCACGCTCGGAGTTAGTATCTTAATGTAGCGACCCTTGTACCGCGCGTTAAATAAGGCGGATGCCGGTCTGTAGGAAATCAAGCGGGTGCCGATCGCTAGACAAATCGGACGGGTACCGGTTAATAGGTTACCCGGGCGGGTGCCAGTTATTATATCACGTAAACAGAGGTTGGCCATTAACTAGATCGGGCGAGTGCCGGTGTCTAGGTGAACCAAGGGGGTCCAGGCTACTGAAGAAAGTGGGTGGGCGCCGGCTATTAGGTTAACAGGGCGGGTGCCGGTTGTTGTGTAAATAGGGGCGGGTGCGGTCACTACGTAAATCAACGCGGAGCTCGTCACTAGGTAAAATTGGGTGACCACTGCTGGAATGCGGTCCGGATTTGATCAAGGTCTCCGATACAGAGTTCGAAATGTGTAGTGGAGTGAGACAAAGTCGGTATGTGAACAATCTATACTTAAGGCTAAGAGGGCTTAGCGTGAGACGGAAGATCCCAATGGACGGGCATATGACCACACATTTACTACTCACTTTCCTGTCACCGGGCTTCACTATCTTCCAGAGGCCTGTCTGTCCTGTCATATGAATCGTCATATCCGCACCTGTTTCACCCTGGGACTGAGGCGAAGTCCTTCGTCAAGAGAGTCGAGCTTGTCTACCCGTGAGGTTCCGTAGGAGTCCGGACATGACGGATTGTGAATGGAGCCGCCAAGAAATCAGGAATAGGATGTTGATTACCTTATATATAAATTTCTTGAGCACTACAATGGGCCGTTATTAGGCAGTGTTGAGAATAAAGTTCGTTAATGGACTTTCATTGACACTGCTAATGTTAAGCCAACGTTTACCCTCATAGGATCAATACGAATAGGCAGAATCTGCACAATGTGGTATCAGTGCGGGAGAGAAACGGAGGACGCAGGTATTGGCTTCCTGTGTACGAGATGTCAATTCCAGAAAGGCGTTGATAACAACGATCAACCTTGTATTATTTTGAAGTCGTAGAATGCGGTTTCCGTTTTGCGAAATAGTTGTTCAAGAGCCACAACCACTCCCTGCAGTGCAGAGTGTTAACGTGCCTTAACTCCAAGCGATGTTGGACGTTGTCTGACAAAATGCTCTGCCATGGCATCATATTCTTCACCACATACTCTTGTACGTCTAGGAAAGCGAGACAGAATTGGTGGAGATTGACACGCTCATCACAACCGCGGAGACGGAACCACTACATCACTGAAGGTGGATGTCGGAAGCTCAGCAAGCAGAACATATTTTGGGGGAGGTTTGCTACATGGTAACAGCCTGTAAGTATCAATGTTGTTATTTCGTAGTGGCTTGGTCCTAACTTCGAGTTTAACAGCTGCCTGTGATACTTGGTATACCGTACCTTACCAGAGTATCTACTCGAGAGAAATACCGTGCATTAAGGGAAAGTAGGGAAGCTAGGGGGATTGCATAGACGGTCGAAGAGCGGCATAATCCAACTCGGTGATGAGATAGGGACATGGCTTTTCCTCCTAAGAGCTTGAACACCACCATTCTTCGATTGATCGATTTGGAGAGTTAAGTTCAATCGCTGGTGCCATGGCAGGAGCAGTATCCCGGATCATCATGATCATAGATAGAGCACCTCCTAACTGGGCGGAACTTAGCCGGTAGTCATATAGACTAGGCTGCTGCCATTCAAGAGTATGCCTTTGTTTTCCGGCACGTATCTAGGACAAAGAATGTTAATTGAGATACGCCGCACTTGAGCGTAATACGGATCGCAGGCACCCCTTAACCTAAGACTTGACGGAGCTCACCAGTCGATGGGTACCCCAGAGCTTGACATTCATCGAAAGGGTTGTTAGGCGGCCAGATATTATACTGGTAACGTATGTAGGCATTAAAAATCGCAGCGTGGTTGTTGCATGTAGTTGCCATAGGGATAACTGTGGAAACATTCCGATGAGATGCCTGGAGATAACCACCGGCTGATTTGATCATTCCCTGCCGCAGTCTCCGGTAATCTCAAGTCTTATAGCACAGAATCTGTGGCAAAAGGCGAACCCGTTCATTTCTCTGGTTGGGACCTCGGAGCTTCGTGTGACAGAGAGGTATGAATGAGTTGAGACGATGGGTGGTAGAGGGGGCATGTTCTGGAACTATATCTGGTCATGTAGATGTAGTAGGAGGATGTCAATCTATCAATAACGCATGTCGCTTGGGCAAAAGGCTGGGGAAGGCGCTGAGTAAGCAAGAAGGCAATCACATCTTGATGCACCTCCAATGATGCGGTGTCCTAATCGCGGATTCAGGTTCTGTAACCCATCCCAGTATCCGCTTCCATACCATTTCTCCATCATGCTCCATGTCTATCATGTTCTGTAATCTCGTCCATGATTTCGTGTCCAGGGCATCAAATCCGAACCATCTTATGGAGTCGTGCATCCGGAGCCTTGCCGTCTCAGCATCTTTCTCGGGGTGCCCCTGGAAAGTCAAGATTGTGTTGGCCTCATTCAGGAGACATTGGTTTCCTTGAGCCAGCTGATGGAAACCAGGCGCTGCCATGGCTACTTCGCACCGGTGATGTTGCTGGAGCCTGAAAGAACCTAGAGCAGCGGCTTCAGGGAAGAACTCCCTTCCCTGTTCCGTGAGGTGTACGGTGGATACACCCATCTAACCAAACATCATCAGTCTCGACCCTTGAACTGATAGGAGATGGGAGAGTCTTGCCTCTGGATGGGTCGCCTGGGTTACTTTGCCACCGAAGACTCTCGCAATCGTCTGGTGGCCCCAGCAGATTCCCAGGATCTTCTTTGATGGATACCGAGTCACCAGCCTATGTATAAAGGCGTGAACCTCCAATATCCATTCGTGGCTCTTCCGGGGGTCTACATTGCCCCCTCCAACGACGATTAGGTCGAATGCAGCCGGGTCAGGGAATTCGCTCTTATTGGCGGGCTCGAAGAAAGTGAGCTTCGCAGCCGGTGCGACAGCACCTATTGTCCGCACGTATGAGGCTCTTATGGCGGGCAGCAGACGTGACCGATAAGAGTTAAGGAGTACGGCGATATTGAGCGGTGTATCGGAATCAATTTGGAAAGTGGAGTCCATGGCGTTGTTGAACTTGCTAGAAACCACCAAGCGAGAAGGACTTCGACGATGGCATGTCTGTTGAAGACTGCGGCGACCTAGGTGTCTATCGCGTGGTCGTTGAGAACATGGACTCCCACTGCTCCCCTCAAATATCACCTGATTAAAGTTAGTAGATGGCAGTGTAGTTAGGAGATGAAGGTCTTTCGGCGAGGCCCGTGTCACCCAATCATCCAACTAGCGCCTTAAAGTAATAATTGTTAGGGCAGGCGAGGAAGTAGTGGGGTCGGTGATACTCCGAATCGAGGGCAAATGCCCAAATTGCTCGGCTGGCTCTGGAGCATATCCTCCTATTACCTCCTGGATAGATAGTTAAATGGATTATCCCGGTGTCTTGAGAGCGATCACTAACACCGAGTGAACGATAGCCAGCCACGGATATACACATGGCTAAGTACCTCGATGCCTATTGAATCCACGGCCTCTATCTATCTCACCATATCAATCTGAAAATTGATTGTTACTCTAAAGTCAGCAGGCCATTATTCGCAAGGATGTATGATTCTAGTAGTAAAGGCGGGCGTCCTCATGTGTCCCAAGTTTGGATGTGCACTACCTGCAAAGCTTCATCATAGTCACCTTCTAGCGTCTAACAGACCATTCGAAACGCTTTCAAACAGTGCATTCTATTACTGCAGACAGGCAATGCGTCGTTGAATTGTATCCAAGATAGTGGACGAAAGGCGGCCTGTGCTGGCTCTAGAGTGATCATGGAAGAAGGCACCCGGCCCGCTGATGCAGGAAAGCCGGAACGGCGAGTATTCCCATGTCAGAAGATTATGCGAGGGCAGCAACCTCCTGATGAGGAAAGCATCTGTTTTCTATGCTAACTCCCCAAAAAGAAAGACGAAGAAAACCATCGTGAGCGGGTTGCTCAGATTCAAACTTGGTGTCGATTGGGGTTGCGTTTGAGACAAGGGGCAAAACTCCCGCTAAGCTACAGTTGCTTAGGAGCCAGACAACATGAAAAAGGAAAGCGGAACTATTGGACCAAATTGCATATACACGGACGTCAGCCGTACTAAGGCAGTTTGGACCACATATACAGCTCAAGTCTAACTCGTTCGGGGAATGGAAGGCAGGTTGGGATGGGTAGCGCCACCCAACCAAGGAAGAAGAAGCCTCCCAGCGGCCCGTCATGTCTCAAGCAGGGGCAGCGAGAATGATGTAGAAACATGGTTGGCGCGCATTTTGGGCCCCCACGCTAACCATAGTGCCGGATAACTAGAAGTTCATGCAGATGTATACTCACGGTGGGTAAGAGTGTAGATGCAGGCACTACAGCTTCACCCTGCCGCGGAACCAACGGGCCGGGCGGAGGTCAAGAAGCAGGCGTGTCCGCAAAGGGCCAGAAAGTCGAGATGGGGCCCTAAATATATCGAGACATTTTATGTCATCGAGCCTAGAGGAACAGAACGGATCAGCCTCGATACCCTTAGTGACAGTTCTTCCCTGTCCGTTCAAACGAGCTTACCGAGATTGCGGTAAACATAATCCCGGCCGGCACTGCCAACCAGAATGCTTCCCCTCGGAACATATACCCGACCAAACGTTTACGGCTTCTCGACAGCCTACCGCCCCCCCAAGAAGTGCTCATTGGGTGCATTCCGGACTGTTATAGGCTACCAAACACTGTCTAAGGCGTATTAGAGGCCAAGGGAGGCCAACGCAGATGTCTTGGGTTACTCACTCCACATAAACCCCCGCGTATGGTGTGGGGATTATATGCATTGCATATGTGAGAATCCGTGGCGCTGTAGAATTTGACTAATTATCCCGTGATGGGCCTCCATGCACGCCACCCCAAGAAGCAACGGGCTTTATGGTAAGGGCCGCGTATCTAGGGTTAGGGCTCCGATCTTAGTGATAAGTAAGATATCGAACCTCGTCATGTCCCTGAGCACTCATATATCAGAGAATTCCTCGAGGATTTGCTGATGACGTGAGCTTGATAGCTTGACAATGTCATCGTCGAGCGTGGGATGGGGCCACGTGAGTGGTGTCTCTGGCCCAGACATGGCCTGCAAATGATGGCTCGGCAGTCAGAGCCCCTTGGTCAGTTAGCGAGCTCATGGTAGGGCCTGACTACATTAAGCCTCATAGGTGCCGGACGGAACCGATCAGAGTACATCGGAGATCCGACCAGGGTGTATCTCGATTATCTAGATATAGGTAACGTCGACCGTTGGTGGAGTCATGACGAGGTTGGAAGATGCGGGCATCCGCTGTCGCCAGCGTCGATCAAACTCTGGGTTGCTCTTGACGCCGCCCAAGGAGGCGAACAAACAATAAAGGGCAAAGAGTTGTGGGTCAGGTAGCCGAGTCTAAGAAGATGTAGTTAGTTGCCAGGTGTGCAGTACTTTGCAGTCGAATCGAACATGGATCTTCTCCTGAGATCCTGCTAACCGGGAACCTGGAGTGGTAAAAGGAGACGCAAGGGTGGCCCCCCTACTAGTACTTGCAGCTATACATGCAAGACATTTGTTGGTGACCCATTATTACGTTATAAGGCAGTTTGCCCATCCCGCTAGTTGACTTCTTCATGCGGGTCTGTAGAGCGAACATGTAGAATAGGAATGATAGTAAAAGTGGTCCTCAACCCCCTTGCGAAGCATTCACAATGGCCTCCTTAACGGCCTCGTAGATTCATGGGAGGGCCCGGGAGAGTGAGATGAATGCCGCGTGCCCGTGGACGTTTTAGGACATCAGTTGTCGTTTCGAGAATGCCTTGCCTTGCCGAATCCCCACACTCTCCGTTATTTTCCGCCCCTGACCATGCTTCTCACTTATGGGAGGCTCTGCCGACATGTCTTGGGCCAAATCTGGAAAGGCAATGGAGATGATCGGATGGGAAGGAGACTCATGTTCATAGTATTAGTTGCCATAGAGCCCCCTACTCGAGAATACGACGACGTGTTGAAACAACTCTACCTGTTATCTGCTCCGATTCTCTGCAGACCCTAAGTCCGATTTGCTTCCGTTACCATCTGCTAGACGGTACACTAGGAGCAGACTATGTTCCCCTACTCATAAAATAGACCGCTACTCATATCATAGTGCTTTTACTTCTACAATCACTCCTATTCATAGCCGAAATTGCGACTAGGAGCCCAATAAGAAAATTACCTGCAAGCGCCTTCGTCCTGAACGCTGGCAACAGCAGCACGTCAAGGCACGAACCGCTCATGCGTCTTTCTCTGAAAAGCCGTTGTCAAACCGGTTCCTGACTCACCCTCGGGAGCCCGCACAGGGCCTGCATTGCTACCAAGAACACCGGTTCCTGACCGCTAGGTCTTACTGCAGGCCTACCCAACCCGACACTCCCAGGAAAATATCAGAGCGGGCCGCCGACGATATCCACTGGCCGCGAAGGTCGTGCAGGGCTGGCAGAGGAGCGGCGGTGAAGTCGAAGAGGTGAGGGGTTACGAGTGACGGTAGTTAAGGTAGGAGGGGGTATAGCGAGGCAGAAGGCCCAGGCCGTCATAACACAGACATCGAAGATGTTTATCAGACAGGTGCCACCCCAGATTGTCTGGGTTGGTCATTCGCCGAACGAGGAACCTTTCGCATTCCAGTCTCAGTTTGATAGCTGCAGACCAAGGGCTCTCGCCACAGGGGAGATCTTCCATCAAGGGCTTCACCACACTGCTCACAACGACCCCAGAATCTGGTCGGCGGTGCTGTCTCAGCCACGACCGCTGAGGACAATGGAGGACGAGAATTGGTTTGACCACATGGCGGATAGGGGTGATGACCCTTACATGGTATGGCCCCCTTTCCCATTCATCAAGGACGTGAACTCGAACAAGGTTGCCAATGACAGTTCTGGCAGATCGAAGGGACTTATAACGACTGCTACCCGAGAATCGGTTTGGATGCGCCAAACACCGGAACCCAAACGACTTCCGCGTATGTCTCAGCTGCAAATGCTGGGAGAGATTTGAGCCCGAATAATTTCCAGCAGAACAAAGAGTCATCGGGAAACGAACCGATGTTTTGGTCTAACCTCCCCTCGACAAACGCCTATCCCCTTCACTACCTTGGTGCAAGCGTTGACTCTCGAAACCACGCTCCATGGCAGGCATACGATGCCACAGGGATGAACCAGTTCGGAAGTTATCCCGCCTTCCACGACGGCCTTCCAGGCGCTAACTGGGACCCGAACAACATGCCTGTGCTTGGCGAACCGTTAGAATGCGACCGAATCAGCCGTACGACTACCTACAGTAGCTTCTCGCCCTCGGTGGCTTCTGAGGCGATGGGTTCATTGACCCTCGACTCCATGGACAGGTGTGAGAGCGTACCGAAAGACTCGCAAATGGCCCACCCTGGATCATGGGACTATCCTCCGACCATCTCTCCTGAGCAACTTCGCATCAACCCCTCACCGACTCCGGCCTCCTCGTCAGAGTCGGTCCACACTGCTTTGTTAGCGGGCGACAACTCTGACCTCAACCCACCTGCGTTCAATCTATCACATCAGCGCAACTTGTTTCCTTCAAAGGCGCCCAGCAACAGAAGCCGACGAGAACTGCCGAACAAGCCCACCAAGCCCCGCCATGGGCAATCGGCCACTCAGGCCCCATATGCACAGTCGGCGGCAGACCAATCCGCAATGGTTCCTCAGCGGAACGCACACCACCACGGATTGACCCATCGATCCAAGTTGGCTCAGCTGAAGCCGAGGCCCGGGGGCTCCGCACTGTCTGAGGCGCCTACCGGCGCCCTCCCTAGTCAGAGCACTAGGCGGTCCGAGAAGGACGAGTTCCTTATCAGGTCAAAGGAATCGGGCATGAAATACAGGGAAATCCGCGAAAAGGGCGGTTTCAAAGAGGCCGAGTCGACGTTGCGAGGCCGTTATCGCTCCTTGACCAAGTCCAAGGAAGCTCGAGTGAGAAACCCTCAATGGCAAGAGAATGATGTAAGTGCTCCGGCTTCGACTAGTCTCCCGTCACAGTGCTCTAACTGTCATTTATCTTCGAATCACTGCTGACGTTACTCCCCTCAACCAGCTACATCTTCTCAGGAGAGCCGTCCACAAGCTCGCCAGAGGCAGCGAACTGTCCTCCGCCAAGATCCCCTGGAAAGAAGTCGCCAAGTACATCGTCGATCACGGTGGTTCGTATCACTTTGGTAATTCTACGTGCCGAAAGCGATGGGATGACCTGGTCGCCCAGGGCAAAGGGTTTTGAAACGGCTCGTCAATTGTTGCACTAATGGATTATGAATGGGACCTTGCTAGCCAGTCAGCAAGGAAGTGAGCGTGTATGATATTTGGGGCTGAATAGGTCATGTATCAAATTGTCAGTCCCAGCGGAGATGAAGGCGGGAAGGTGTCCGTACTTACAAGGGCGTCTACGAACTTGGAGACCTTCGTCCACCTAATAGATAGCGCATTACCTGTGGTCCATAACCGAATGTCGGTATCCAACTGTATTCCTTTTTAGAGATTCCCAGCAGCGCTACCATTGTTGTTGGGCTTAATGCCAATCTTGTTTAACACGCCGAGTAGCAAACTAGAATCTTCTCCCAGTGCATCCCATTCGGCCTGGCTCTTGACCAGCGCCGTGCCAGCCAGAACGGTTCCATTCAAAGCAACAAATCCAACTTCCTGGCCTGTTTTATTCCCGATAAGAGCACCTTCGGCGGTTCGAGGACAAATAGCCATCGATCTTTTCGTCATCGCAAGGTTGTAGCTAATCTTTGCCTCACCTTCACTAGGTACCTCCATGTTGGGCGTGACAGCATTGACAGCGCGTTTGTACAAGTCAAGGTACGCATCGTGCCGTGCCTCAACGCTCATACCCGGAGTGATCGCGGTTTTCATCACGGCGAATGGCAATGCTTGCGCCTGTTCGTCCAACTTATCCGCCAGGACACTCCACGTTTCCCCCCGCTCGACTTGCTCTAGACCATCCTGCATGCGAGCCACGGGCAACAGCTGTAAATGCCGATGTGGCTGGCTCGCACCGGAGTGTTCACCGGAGTTGAAGAAGACGAACAGCTCCTGTCCGTTCCGGTCATATGCATCTATACACGCGTACGCCGCTGCTAAATCGGTTTTCTCTAGGACATGCGTCTGAGGTTTAACCTCTTTAGTGGCCAGGATGAAGTGTTCCGGCACGACGGCGAACTTGTTCAGCACCAACCTATGCGCAGGCGGCAGTTGCGCCACCAATAACTCAGGAGCGGGATTTTCAAACGGGTTGAACGGCTTTGCGTCGGGTTCCTTGGGTTTTGGTGCCTTTGGCTTTGATGCAAGAGCCGGTGAGAAACGAAGCTGAAACTGTGTCTACTTTAGCTGCCCGCTCCTACCGTGACATGTGCTTCTATTTCATCCAGCGCACTTACCGGAATAGAGCCCACATTCAATATCGTGACCTGAGTCGGGTAGTAGAGTAAAGCGCCATTATCTCTCGCTCTCTGGAACGCAGTCTTTACCAGCGCCGGCAGATTATTAGGCACTTGAACGCGTGCCATTTCCGCCATTATTACAACTTTGGTACTGCAATCACCGCTATGCTTCAATATCAACCGGCTTTCATTGACCCAAAATTGTTGCACTGATGATGGGGCCCTGAGGTTAGCACTCAAAAGTGAACGCAACTGGATGTCAGCTGACAACAAATTGTGGACAGCTGGTCAGTGACAGGGGAGCCTAGCGAGCCCTAGACATGTAGCTTGATATGACGACATTGCTAGGTACAAAGCAAGTAAGCAATTCCGGGAGCTCTGACGAGGATGAGGTCCTGCTAAATGAATATTGCGAGACATGGGCCTCTAGTCACGATGCGCGTGCCTAGCTCTGATATATGGGACGAAATTGCATCTGGTGCTGTGTTCGGTTGATCCTCGTTCCACTCTACTTCTCAGCAAAGGCTAGACCTGTCCGAACTTGTCTAGGCCCGTCAAAGGAGTCACCGACAGACAACATGAGACCCTTAGTTGTTCCGAGCAGCAGTACCTTCGTCTAGCATGCTCAGCTATAGTGAGGAAAAGCTACCGTGCTCATATCCAAGTTCGCAATGCCCCCAGGAAGACCAAGTGCTTCTGCGGCCGACTTGGCGTCCGCAACTACGCCCTTGGAGCTCCGTGACTTCATTCCAGGACAGAGCCTCCTCATCGACAGCATCGATATGCAGCTTCCATTTAGCTTGCATGACCTCATCAGTTTATTCCGCGGTGACAATGAATAGTAGACATCCTGACGTTATATTACGCTGACACCACGACTACTAGCGTCTGTCATAACATTATGTTCGACTTTAAAGTGATAGTTATGCATGACATATGAAATGACGGGGGGTTTTGTTATGTCGCCTCGATCGCAACACATATCTTATCGTCATCTCGCAGCCTGTGTCAGGAGTACGATCAAGCATGACGTATACCGCTCTACGTACTCCATATCAGACTATCAATTCCGGGGTCTCCATGAGCCGGCCATCACGCAACTCTGTACGTTCCACTTTGCAACGGAATCATGCTCATCATATACAAACAAGCATGTGTCATCTATCTAAGCGAGCCTCGTCGCTTCTGTATCGCTATATAGACCAAGTGAGCTAGCACTTGTTCAGCACTTAATTAGGCTAAGACAGCATCACCGCGTATTGGGGTGATCACGCTTAGTTACGTCGCTTTTGGTGAGATGAGAGCAATTACCGGGAGGTACTAGCCCAAATATTTCGTCATTCTATATAACATCACCGGCCATGTGAAAATGCCTGTCCTCGCAGCTTCGCATGATGGCACCAAATCCCAGCACAGGGGTGACAGGTTAGCCACTACATTGGACAGGCTCTAGGAGAGATATAGAGGATATGAGCTCAACAAGTGTTGATTCCTTTCCTGACCTTCCATCTATGGAACTAGAGGTGCGAAGCTCCCTATGTAGGCCCCCTTCGGTCTTCCCTATATGCACCTGCGACTCCAATAAGTATGAACACCTAAGAGGAAGGGCTCTGACGATACCATTCCGGTAATTCGTATAGCTCCCGTCATGTCAAGACTAAAGCAAAACTCGGAGACTCAGGAAGATATGCTACACACTGGTAGAGATTGTGGACTAGACCTCATTTGCACTTGATGAGCGTCAATAAGTATGTACACGAGTCTATTCCCCGGCCGCGTGTCATATCATATAAGTGTACGATAGAGGGACCACTGCCGGGCGAAGTAGTTGGCCGTATAGAATGTATATAGTATAGAGTGAAAGCAGAAGGACTCGCTGTTAGGCAGCTTGTACATAATCATATTAACACCTGATCTTCCTATTTCAGTTCAATGTGGGGGAGGTGAAGCCCTCCTTTTATATAGACCAGCGTTCTACGCCTACCGCTAGGAATGCTCCTATCAGATAGATACGTACTCCTGACACCACGCACTAAGGGAAAGAAGGGTAGAAACCACTCCTAGCTCATAGGTGGTAATTATATGTTTCTATATGGATGCGCGAAACGCACAGGAATCTGGTTGGAGTAACGTGAGTGACCCGGGCTTGGCAAAAAAATAGGAGACGTCGAGCTCGAAAGAGTTGTCAGAAGGGTGTGCGTCATTCGAAGTATCTGGAAGGTATAGCCCCATTGTCCTGACGTGCTTGGCATATTAGGGGCGTTGTTGAAAGATATTTAAGGAAGTTCCCGTGTTGATAGTAACGATTAAATCGGAGTCTCGTAGATCACAGTGACTCCAGCGCATGGGAGGGAAAGCGAGTGTTCCGCAGCACGTCATTCCATGGTAAGGGTGTGGTGTGGTACCTGGAGATAGGGTTAGTGGCAAGAAGATCACCAGCTTTAACGAGTTTAGATTGGGAGTGGTCAAGACAGAGCAGGATGTCGACTACGTCCAAGCTCTCACTCCGTGGCCCGTAAGGACACCATCTGAGAGAAATGGCGTTGATAGATTACGCAACCTTGGTCCGCTATCGTTGAGTGTGGCTGGTGCCTGCCCCCTGACAGGTTTTTGCCACCACCGGCTACTCCCAAGTGACTGTCTAGAATTTCCTGTAGCCTTAGGATAGAACTATCTCAGCATCATCATCGGCCGGGCGGGACGCACGTTAATTAGTGTGCAACATAAAAGCGATGAAGGGCCATATCGATCGGACGACTATTCCATGATACAGAGCGAAAGCACCAGAGCCGCCAATGTAACATCACTCGGGCGGAAAACCAGACAGAAACTCACTTGGAGTGCATAATAGAGGCGGAATGGACGACTTCCGAAAGTAAGGGAAGGGGGTGACACATTCAGAGAAAGCAGACAATATTTGGACCTGAGAGGCATGTCCCGTAGAACCGTAGAACATGTGTTGCGTAATATAAGGGTAATAGATCCCTTAAATTGTTCACATGTTCGCTTCCATGTCAATTATACGTACGAAGACCACAGCCAAGACTCACGAGGAGATGACTCACGGGTCCCGAAGACGGTTGTTCCAGGCTCCCTTTCACGCAAATCGTAAGCCGCACATCAGTGGGTGTTAATGTACTTTTGACGTATATACCTCAAGTTGTATATCAGATAAATAAAGAAGTATCCTATACAACTAATATCCGTAAGAAATAGTCGGATGGGACGTTAAGGTTCAAATAACCTCTGGTAACTCACCGGTAGGGTGCGGATGTGAAGGCAAATGAATATGATGTGCAGCGTCATTCAATCGCCACAGAGTTCTTCTTACTTTATCTCTTAATTTTCTTTTGTAGATTTCGGGTACTGAACTACGTATGGCAGCTAGTGCCTAGAAATGACAGATATATACCTAGTTGGTGACTTGGACTAAGTTGGGGCAAAAGCTCCCGGTTCTTAAACACAATGTCTATGTAAATATACTATACTTTGTAGTGTTTTCAACTCTAATATGTCTTGAGAAATCTCTAGGCGTGGACAAGCCGTTTTCTGGGCCATCTTCTGTATAATGCTAGACTCTAGCGGAACAAGAGGGTGTATGGGTGCTTTGCTGGCGAAGCACCATGTATAGCTATCCCGGCACCTTTTTTAGCTGTCTCTGATGGTGATTACTGGCGGTGGAGCAAGGACCTGTCGTGGTCAAGGGCTACATTGAAGTGGCTTGCTGGTCCCCTAGCGGCCTAGCCTTGCCTGGGGTAAACCTGATTTCGACAGAGTGTGGAATAAGGGGTCACACGATAGTATAGCCAGACACTCTGCCTCATTCATTAACGGAGACGTCAGGTTGGTTATTCGATATGACGATTTCGCATATTCCTGGCCATTACTGGGCCCTTCCGTGACAGAGCTTCATCTCTTCGTTGAGACTGCTAAGTTCGGAGGGTTATGTCGTCTATGGCCACCGCACCACAGCCGAGACTAGGCTTAAGGGATATGCGAGCGAAAGGCACAGCAGCCATGAAGAATCTCTTGCTTAACTCGGTGGTAAGTCGGTGCACAGGCGATGAAAGATATTACTATGATCGAAAACGGGTTGATAGGCTACCGAGGGACACAGCCTGCTTCCACATCGTCGCTTTGCCCTCTTAACGAGCATCGTATCTGTATACTGGTATTACTACTTCGGAAGTCAGAAGGAAAAGCATAGTCTAAGACGCATCATAAGCAGTGCTTCCATTACCTCACTGTCGTACCTAGGTACATACTCAATTATATGTAGCAGCAGTTAAGTAATTATCACGTGATGTGGTAGTACTCGCTTAAGCGACTTGGAACGAGTAAGCGGATAGAGAGATAGATACACTGATGCACCAAAGAAAAATAACAGCACACCCCACACTAAAACAATCCGTGCGTTAGGTACAGATTTTTTGGCGCATTACTGTATCTTGATAATAACGGAAAAGAGCTCTTGCAATACAGCTTGGAGCTCTGACCAGGTGACGACACCGACTGGAGGAATCGGTATGGGCCGACCTGACCTGATTTGGCCCCGAAAGCAGCCCAAAACTACTTAGGTAAACCTGCTAAACCAACTAACGGGGCCTTGAATTGTCGTCAATCAGAGAAACCGGAAATCCCTCTTTTGATTGTTACCTTTTAACAACATCACGAAGCCGACCCGACCGCACACATCTCCGCTCCGCCATTGCCGCCGCCATGTTTCTGCAACGTTCCGCTGTCGCCGTCGCCCGACGCGCAGCCATCTCCCCCGTCGTGAGACGCGGCTTTCTCGCCTCTGCTATCCGCCGTAAGGTTTCCCAATTGAGCTAGTAATGCTTTTCCCACGTCGTCAATTGCATCATACGATATGCCCAGCCCGATCTTCACGAAAGCTGACCGGACATCCAGGGGACGCCAAGAACGTCGAGCCTCACGCAACCGTCTCTCAGAAGGTCAAGTCTTTCAGCGGTACGAGCTTCACGAATCCCAATTGAGTCCCGGTCGCCTTGCTACCTATGTTCGATTGGGCTTGCTACCGACCGACCGGGAAAATGGACGGCGGGGTTTGTTGACTGGATTTGTACTTGCAGAAATCAAGACCGAAGAGGACCTCATCGGTCCCGGTGCTGCCCCGGGTACCGTCCCTACCGACCTCGAGCAATCCACGGGTCTCGAGCGATTGGAAATTCTCGGCAAGATGGAGGGCGTGGATATCTTCGACATGCGACCTCTGGACTCGTCCAGGAAGGGTGGGGCTGAATATCCGGCAAATACCTCGCGACTGATTGCGCTGACGACATTGGGCTAGGGACCGTCGACAACCCTATCATGGTCAAGTCTGCTGGTGAAGAGCAGTATGCTGGCTGCACCGGCTCCCCGGCCGACTCGCACGTCGTCGTCTGGCTCGGCGTAGGTCTCCCCATGTTCCTCCAACCGATGAGCACCCTGTCAGAGATACATGAATTGCTATATTGTGTTAGTGCTATAAGGTTGCGACTGACGTCATGACCCCCTCTTAGATGTCCCGTGAGCGACCTATGGAGCGATGCCCCGAATGCGGCAGCGTCTACAAGATGGAGTATGTAGGACCTCAGGACGATCACCACGGTCACCACGGCCACCACGGCTACGAGGAGCCCAAGACCTTCGCCAACTTCGTCAAGCCCGAGTACTGGTAAATCTCGGATATTCGGAAGTCGAGTGTGCACTGTGTCTGGGAAGGGGAATTGGCGAAAGGAGAGGAGCCGTAGATATGTACATTGGAGGGGCTTTATAGAATCCTACCACTGTTCGCCAGTATCATCGCGTTGACAAGTTGCAAGTTGATGTCTTTTGTTGGTTGACCCCAATGTCTTGGAGCTCGTCAATTCAGGTATGGGCTCTGTTGATTGCGCCGCAATACCATTTGGCTACAAAACATAGCTGAACAACGAGCGCAGCCGGTTGTCCCTGAATGATGGTCCTCACCGTGCGCTAGGCGACGTATACTGTGGTGCGAAGCGTGGCGCAATGCGGCGTACGAGTGCGGCGTAAGGCGTTTCATGGTATGCCCGTACTACCAACATACCTAAACTTTGCAGACTTGGTATTCTATCTGCTATCTGGAGCAACAGTCGGCTTTGTATCGAATCGTCTCGCACACGTCGTAGCTAGATAAGACAGGGTGTTGCCTCGCCTTAGCCTAGAACTCGAATGACTCTGGAGGAAGTTTAGGCCCGTTTGATACTTGTGAACGTTGATTATGCGCAGAGTTCCCCCCGCAGAGGCTGAGGCATTTTACTATAGCTGCTAAATAAGGAACTCTATTTGCTATAAGGCGAAGAAGGTTTATGTATCTACGTAACTAGGTTTTTATATACACACACATATATAGACGACACAGGGGGAGGAGACATTCGTTATATCCCGGATGGCCTCCCTATTACGCTGTATACCAAGGCGCCCGTATAGGGAGGGTACGTACACCTACATATCTACCTAGGGAGAGGTACTATATTACACGGTGGTCGCTACCGCAGGGGGTAAGACGGATTGACGAAACAGGAAGCAGGCGGGCGCTCATTGGACAACAGAGCGGAGTACGGGACCCAATATACAGTCGTCTAACTATGCCCCACTTGCTCGAATATGAGATATGATGGGACATTCTGCCTGCAAGGTACCTACTATAGGGGGTAGGTAACACCTACATCGATTACGTGCGCCGCATGCTCGGATACTCGGTGTAGAAGCTCGTCAGCCTACATGCCTGGATTCGACTGTGTTATTATGCATATGTGGCTTGCGTCTGACCGTCTAAGTTCATCTCCTTTTACCTCACCCCCGTAGCTAGGCGGCTACCAATGGAAATTGAGGACTGACGAGTAAAGTAAGTGAAAGTTCCAACATGGAATGCGCAGTACCCATGCATCCCTATAATCCATTGCCCAGGTGGGTTCAGCCGTGCTGACACCAGAGCTAAAAAAAGTTTCATTAGCCTTGTATGGGAGGTTTGAGTATACATCGGCCGCCCTATAGAATATTCGTACCGAATGATAGGTCCCCTCGTGCTTAAGACTCGTCTGATATTTAATCATAAGCTTCCTTTTACGTATCGATTTCGATACGATAGGCTTTTTGCCGCATCTCGCATCATCCCCCGGCTAGCTGCAAAGCTCGCCTGGTAGGCTGTAACTCCTATTAATATTATGGTCAACTTGATCCAACAATTATAGTAAGAGTACCCTCTAGCTACATGCGCCTCTCGAACAGTCATACCTACAGGTGAGAAAGCAATAGTCGTATGGTCGCGCACGCTATATACATGTATGTATACTATGCATCCAAATGTACCATTTCGTTATGTAGGGTAATATTATCACAATCCTATTCCTGACGTGTCCCCTATCATCATCATCATCGTTAATAATAACAACAGCCATCATAATAAGCTGCATATCCCACCCTCGCACTCATACACTCTTTCTCGCTGTTCCCGCCTACGTACATGCCCACCAAGCCTACCTGGAGGCATCTAGCTCTATACCATCCTGCTTAGAGAGTCTTCCCAAAGTCAAACCCCCTGCTCTGTATCAACCTCCGAAATCACGCCAGCCATTTTAGTATCGATTCGTCTTTCCACCTTCCTTCATTCCTTGTTATTCTGGCCATCATAGATATATATCTTTCAAGGTTAGCAGTTATCACGACCAACGCGATTTGGGGCCCGCCTCAGGTACCCAGGCGTTTAAGCAAAGTTGCAAATCCGAACTCCGCGGTCTGTTCTCTGCGCCCCGTCATCTCATTCTACATAATACCAGAGTTGGCTCCGAACCAACGCATAGCGCGCCCCAATCATCCCGACCCAACTCGACGCCAAACCCGTAAGTCGCGATCGCGTCTAATGATTCCGATAATCCCGTCATTAACTAGGTAGGTTCAGCAGCTTCTGCCTAGTCTAACTTTTCTTGATGATGTTTTAATGTGCTCTCGGTGTCAACCCCCAACCACAAACCCTTTTATCCCCCTGCACCAAACATCTGGCCGATGTGACCTGCAAGAAGGTAACTGCATCTCTGGCCGTCTTCCCGCTATCCAAACTGGTCAGTAGAGCCGCATCACAGTCCGACGGACCGGGGGCTATTTGACCCATTCTCTTGAAGATCCTGGTCTTTCTATCTTACCACCTACTTGCATACGAGCAGCACCTCAAAACCACATTCCGCGAGATAATTAACTCATCTACTTCCAACGTACCCAAAAAAAGCTCACACTAAGTGCTGATGTACTATCACCTTACTATAGCCGTGCCCCCCCAAACTCCCTTTACCTTCGACCCACATATATAGCCCATGCTATACAATGTACATGACTTGTCTTTGCACTCCCTGCATTGCCGATGTTCTTGGTAGCTTGCCGCAATCCGCTAATAGCCAATCGCATACTATAGGACTCTTATGCCAGCCCAATAAAACAAAAAAGGAGGCAACTGCCTACCGAAGCGGATTTCTTAGTCACTCAGCGTACGCACATGGTTGCACTAAGTAAGTTAGTATTTTGATTACTATATCCCTCTCTTCGTGGTGGTCGTTTCGTATTTGACACCTGGACTGCCCACTATCAATAAAATATATACGCTTACTTCTTTTTGCATTCACTGTCCTGTTATTGTCGGTTTCTACCTAAACCTGTCCGTTCAATACTCACCTATACACGATCCCTTCCTCTACTCCCCTTCGCAACTTCTTGCTGACCCCCTTTCCGACTGCCTGCCGACCCCTTCTCAACTGCTCCCGACCTTTGAAAGTTGACTTACCCGTAACTGACATCTACTTATTATACTGCAGTCCTGGAGCGACTATAGCTCGTACTAAGACGAGACAGTGCCTGATAATCTAGCTGGTCCAAATCAATATTGCGCCACCTTGGCAACTACTGCTAGCGACTCTTTATTTCATTTAGCATGTTCATGGGAATATAGACTGCCAAGCCCGGCAGAACTTCCTGTAACATCCCAATCCGTGAGTGCATTTACATCTCCCCCAGTTCCCCCTTGCTTCCTCACGCGCCGATAATACACGTTTCATCAGCACACTCCAGCACACGCACGTCTCCATATCATCGGGTGGCTATCGCATTACCCATACCACGGTGCACTTATAGATTACCCACTCGAGCTCATGCACAGTGGGGCGGGGGCGGGGGGGGGGGGGGGGGGGCGGCGGGGGGGG